>JAOXYL010000090.1:12558041-12572926 GCA_028564955.1 Terapon puta
ATATAGTTCACTCCCGACGTACCTGCTTTTTAAGTAGAGCCCTCAAATTACCATCGCTCAAACGACTCACCTTAGAGACAGAAAAACATGATAATGTGTAGTTTGGAAAGGAGGTATCACTGCAGGGGAGGAGAGGCTCCATTTGGCGGGACTGTTTCGGGATTGTGGAATATTTGACTTGGAGATCAGATACACTCATCTGTCACTGTTTCCTGATTTGAACAAAAACTGAAAGCGTTTAGCGGCCTAGTCAGAGCTCAGAGAGGAGTGGGATACTAACAGTGTGTTACTGCTTTTTCTTAATGCCAGGACAGATCGGATGGATCAGTGGAACAGTGATTAAACAGCTGAAGTCACTACAATTGATTTTCAGTGGGCTTTTTTTCTTTCTACATTTGCTTTTTCTGACATGTTCCCCCATAAGTGTTGAAGACAGAAAGTACAGTAATTGTATTCTAAAGTGAATGTTGTCTTGTAAATCCATATTACAAGGGTTCAAAGGATAAAATTGATTAACTTTGGTTAATTTGCCCTTGTATTTGACAGCGGAAGAATACAGTTTATGCACTATAGGTCATATACTATATGTTACTTGTAGAGTAGGTTTTTTTGTTGCTATGTATTTATTTATTTTTGCTTTAAAATTGATTTTCAGTTTTTGTTTCATTTTCTCAATATCCATAGACATGGTGATCTCTTTGATGTCGTCCGTTTCACCTTGCCAAGGGGCTCTCTCTGTTTTCTTTAGATCAGTCTAACAATGCTTATTGTAATACGCCCGCTTTTTCAACTCAGTGTGGTGACAAGAAGAGTGTTTCTTGGGGGGACGAGAATGGGACGTGAATGGAGAGGCGAACTTAATCGCTGTGTTGCCACGGCAACGTAAAACACGATACTGCAGTGAGAGACCGTAAACAAGGTGACTGGTTAGGTAGTAACAGAAGAGCTCAGAGCGGTTACCTGTAGCCTCTTAGATCAGCAACAATGGCAATGATGAAGCAGCATTTCACAAGTATCAGGGGTTTCCAGAGTCTCAGCTACTGTCTATTCTTTTAATTCAAATGTGGGTGAAAATTAATCGATGTGGAGGAGGAAATATTTCTCATGTAACTGTCATCACCGTTTACAAAAAAAACTAACAAATAAAATCTCCACACTCTTTTTCTCCTGCGAATTGTTGTTGCCCACAGTCAAGAGTCACAGAAAAGCATGTAATTCCTTCTCTGCATCCAGAAATAATATACCTGTTTCTTCTGTCCATTAGCTGTAGCGAACCATATGAGGGAATGAGAACACAATATCACAATATCAATGATTAACTCTGGTCTTCTTGTAGGATGAGGAGCCCCCCCAAAAAAGAAATCATGGTTATAGATCTCTGTCTTTAGTTTAGCCTTACTCAAACGCACGGTCAAATACTGTGATAGTATTTATGAATTTCCCACATAGCAGGAGCTTTATCAGAGCAGCTGTTCCTGGGGCCCCTGAGACCCTGAGGATGGTGCCAAGGGTGGGGCTCTGTTATCTTTCAGCTGTAAGCACTATATGCTGGGGATTAAGATCGCTATTCCAAGACAAAGCAATCAAAAGCTCTTCATCCTTTTACTGGTGGGAGCATCTGCACAGACTAGCCTTTTATAAATAAGTTACAGGTTAATACTAAAGCCACACTAAGCAATGTTTTTTAGATCAACCCCTATAATTTAAAAGGCATTTCAGTTCTACGAATCCCACTAAGAATCAGTCCTCTTGAACTTTCAGGGCAGTAGCGTGATTATTGTGTGCTTGGCTGTGTAGTGATGTATTCAGAGTTAACAAGCCAAGAAGTTTACATTAGTAGAGGTTGTTTATTCACAGAGTGTCTGCTGATGGTCTATATAGTTTGACTTTCAGTAGGTCAGGTTTATGTCTTTAGTCGACAGGAGCCAGAGGTCAATGATGACTGAAATCACCTGTTAAAACAGCAAACATTTATCACCAGCGGTGAAGAGAACAAGTCCATCGGGCTCAGATTTGGTCACTGCTTTATTATTCATTCATCCATTTTCTATACCTGCTTATCCTTAGCAGGCGTGCTGGAGCATCTCAGCTATCACTGGGTAAGAGACGGGGTACCCCCTGGACTGGATGCCAGTCAGTTGCAGGACTGACATAGGAAGACAAGCCACTCACATATTGGGGGATTTTAGAGTTGCCAGTTAACCTAATCTGCATGTTTTGGATTGTAGGAGGAAGCTGGAGTACTCGGAGAGAACCCACACAGGCACGGGAGAACATGCAAACCCCACACAGAGGGGCCTCTGTCAACCGGGGATTGAACTCAGAGCCCTCTTGCTGTGAGGCGACAGTGCTAACCACTACAGGTCACCCTGCTTTATTATTTTGGTATGTGTGTGTGTCTATAAATTGATTTTAATTTTAATAATTTTAATTTTAATATTCTTGATTCAAGAGACCCCTCCTTTTCCTCTTAGTATTTTTCTTTCTAATCATTTGAAGTGAGATGTAGCTGTTTTAATTTTTTTAAATTAATTTTCTATTTTATTTTTTACCCAATTCTATGTTGTATGTGGTTTATGATTTAAGCATGTTTTGTCATTAGAAAAAGTGTCTGTATTAAATTATTCACAAACCAGGTGTTTTAGTATAACTTACAGAAGACCATTCATGTATGAAGTGATGTTGGTGACACTAGACTGTATACAAGTGAAGTTATTGAACATTTTTGTAGTATCTCTATTCAGTGTTGCACTTTTTAGGCAGTCCCTGCTCACTTGTCTCACACCCAGCTGTACATAGAGAACAGTATTATTTTTCCAGCTTGGAATATGGCTCATTTTAATTCAACAGCTGCAGCTCGATGCTGATCTTACTGCGGTTAGAGACAGGTGTCATTTATGTTTTAACAGTGTTTTGATTTTGAGGTATTGGTCAAGGAAGTTCAAATTTATTAATATATTTCCACCTTTACTGAACTCATAGAGAGCAAGGAGGACAGAAATAGGCTTTCCTGTAAATGACACCAGAACAATGCTGTAAATTCAACCTAGGTGCTGTAAAAGGAAGGGTTATAATAATAGGAAAAACCCTAATTTTTATAAATTGAATACAGATTTTGGCAAAGTCCACAATATTCTGCAATTTACAGTTGATTACATTTTTTTCATATACGCCACAGGACTCTATGTTCCCATCCTATCATTAATCGCATTGCATTTCCTGCATGAGTAACAGCTGCGTGAGGCTTGATATTTCTACACTAATGCTAATGACACAGCCATCCCGCATGTGACACAATGGTACTGTCAAAGTGTTTGTCATGATGGTTGATTATTCCTGCCGACTTTCATTGGCTCATTTCATTGGGGGTGGCAGCCAAATACCTTTGACCTTTTTAATTTCAGCAGTGGTCTCCAGAGTATAGGAAGGGGAGAGGGGCTGAGCATGCTGCTGCTAAGTGTGATCAATCAACACCATGTATCACAGTTGACCAAGTCCTCCTGCATGTGTGAAATCTGAATAATTCATTGACACCATACCCTTTGGGGAATATTTTCAAAATTGGATCATGAAAATAGATTGCTTCTAGGTTGCTTCTTGCTTATGATGCCTGTCTCTGTACATTAAAACGTGTAAGTGCTAAAGAAAAACTAGATTTAGTTCATTTCATGGCAAACTTGGAAACTCATTTTTTTTTATAATAATTATGAATATTCGTAGCACAGCTATGAATAGTAGTAGGAGCTTGGTAATGGGATTGTTATTTAAATCTTTCACACTCACAGTGCTAATAGAAGCTGCAGATTGAATGCATTTCAATGCTATATTTTTCCAGATTGGAATATGATGAACAGGCTATAATAGGAAGATCAGTCAAAGTGTTATCTGATAAGTAGTTCGGTCAAATTTCGCGTCCAATTGTGTTATAATGCCTCTATTCAGCATGTAGTCCATTTTAATTTGAACTTTTTGTGTTCCTGTGGAGCATGATAGTCTAATGTCAAGGTCACTGCCTCGTCTCAGTACTGTCATTGTATTTTTCATTCCTTTTTGCAATGAAGTGCTTGAAACTATTTGCAGCAGTGAGACAGAAGAGCTTGTTGGGAAAGAGACTTTTCATGGGGAGACTAGAATGATGTTCTGTGTGCTGCTGCAATAATATTTCAAGGCTGTTGTCCCCTGCGGTCATGAAGGGTTCAGCCAATTTGAGTTAGCAAAGGTCAGGCCCATCTGGAGTGCTGTTTACATTCGGGGGTACCCTCCTTCCCCAGGCGTCATCCGCAGAATAGCGTCACACACTGGAAACACAGTCTCGTCCAAGTCTGCATTCCAGCCATCCTACAACACTTGGCATGTGAAAAATGTTTTACGCTCATTTTTAAAATGAGAGATGGACAAAGGGACAGTTGGATTGAATTTTCTGTTATACCTATTAACGTCTTTACAGGGCATACAGTGCTCCTTTTATGTTCTTCCTGTGTTTGGGGTGTATTATGACTGAGGTGATATTGTCACTGTCTCTGTGAAGGTCACAGTTATAATGGTAGATCTCTCTGAGTGTGTGTGATACAGTGAAATCACACTTGTTTTATTTAGCCCTAACTATTTTTTAGTATTCGAAGCACTCATACACAATGCATCATGTCACCCACTACAACTTTGTCATCGTTCTTTTTGTGTGTGTGTCGGGGGCAACATGGTGTATAAATGAATACAGATTACAGATGGTGAATGTCAGTTGCCATGGACATTATAAACGCCAAACTTCGTCCTTTAGCTGGCCATCAGGCCTTCAATTAAAGGTCTCTGTAGTCTGTCATAGCTGCCATTCAGGGAACGCTGTTTGATCCCCACTGTAGAGCAAACCTTCATATGAACTTGACTAAGTATACTGTGACAACTGTCCTTCAGACTCAGGCGAACTTTTCTGATGTTTTTTGTTATATTTATAGAGTACTTCAATGATAAATAAAGGGAGGATGGAATTTTGAAGGCACTAATAATACAAATACAAAGAGTTAAATGACTGTCAATTGGTCTCATGTTTGTGAACTACATGAGCTACAAGACCAACAGCGAGAAGACTGGAATTTTCTCTGCAGTTATTCTTGATCACTGGCATGAGGTTGGAAAAAATCAGTCATGTCTAAAAAAAAAACAAACAAAAAAACTATTATTTAGCAACCAATCTTGGTTGTAGGCTTACATGTAATCTAGGTATATGAAATGTACTAAAACATTAAACATACAGCATTTCACCATTCACATATTACAGTTATTAGTCTTATGTGGCGTATTTATTTATATCCATAAATAAATGTGTTAATTTTTCATCAAAGAAAAATAGTATTTAAAATGAAAGATGCAGTTCCTTGCTAAGTAGGGGTTTCACATAGAGTGTTTGTCTATTGCAAGTCAAGAAGATGAATATCCCAAAAAATTACCAGAATATTAGTAAATTACTTGATAAAATGAAAACTATGTACAAAATTGCTGTTCAGTTTTGAGCAGAAATATTGGACTATATTAACCAAGTAATCTGCATCTCCACAGTAAAATGTATATACAGAATATGTATATATGTATATATATATATACATATATATATATATATATATATATGTATACATATATAAACTAGCTAAAAACTAGCTTCTACCATTACAGTAATTTCTCATTACCTGTCATCTTCAGTCATGAGTCTGGACTAGATGGTCCCCAGACTCCTGTCTAGCTGCACTTGCCGATGCTGTTGCTATTCAATGTTTTAAAAGCATACTAGCTGAGGAGGAAAACACACTGCGTCTGCTAATGTGGAAATTCTTTAAAAGCCTTTATTAGAGTCACCACATCATTAAAAATATGACCAAAGCGTTTTTGCTTACTGCTCATGATTAAACTGGACCTAAAACTAATACTTTGGCAAAGCCATTACAGTTCATTTCTTTTCAGTATTTATTGTTACTCAATAGGCAGCAGTGCTTTCCTGCTATGAACAGCAGATCTACATCTTTGTGTAACCCATTTATCTAATAGCAATTGTAAATTGTTTGGGTTGTGACAGATGTCACACTGTATGAGGGAGCACAGCTGCAGTCCATTTACACAATGCATTCAGTTTGTTTACTTTTTCTATCAGCTGTTGTGTCACTGAATACATTATACATTGCAGATGAAATTATTATCATTATTTGAAGTAACACAACATAACAAACAAATAACAAAAACAATTGGTTTTCTCAGTAATTAGATTCTGTTGGGGGGTTGGACTGTTTTTTCTGCCTCACCATGACATAATTTGTCCTTTTTATGTTTTGTGCACAGCAGATAGCATAGAGCTGACAAGGGCCACTTTCATGGATCAGATTCAAATATAGTATAATAAATACACAATGTAAAAACAAAATGATAGCCTTAAAAAATCTCAAACCTGTAGAATTGGATTATTCTCCATGATTTCGAAACTCCGAATGACCCCTTTTAAATTATATGAATTATAAATGTATCATTTGATTAACCGCACACAGCCAGGCTTTTAGCAAAGGTTTGAATGCAACAGACAACAAAATTAAAACCTTTGAAGTTATAACTGGTTGTATGATACTAAATGTTTTAATACTTTGTCAATCATCATTTGAATCATCATATGAATTGAGAAAATAAATAGCAGGCCAATCAATTAGCCAGTAATGAAAAGTATAGTCAGCTGCAGCCAAAATGTTAATTTCAAAATACAGTACAGGCAATGTTTCATCTCATTTCTGTGCACAGTAACAGTGCAGCGGGGAAAGTCCCAGTCTTTCTGTGCTCACAACACTTTGTAGCTGACAGAGAAAACGTTATTTTTTTATGTTTGAATGTATTTCGTTCAGTAAAGCGTGTCCTTTTGACAGTATGTACATACTTGTGGGTGTGTTTTTGTATTTGCTAGGAGGCCTTGAGATCTTGCGGCTCTCACTAACCACTGTTGTGAGTACTGTTGTCCGTGGCGGTGGTCTGCGGTGCGTCAGCGTGTAGGCGTTTAACAGCTGACTGACGGGAGAAAGCCAGCCATCACATCCGTCCCTTTATGGTAAGTCTCTGCCTCCCAGGTGTGCTCGAAGCACCGGCATATTCACACAGCAGTTTTTGATGAATCTCTTGTGACATCCAAGTTTAAATATAATCGTAGTGAGAAGATTTTAAATCCTAAAAGTTGTGCTTATCCACTCGCACAACTGCAGCAAGGATTCTCAGATGACCTTTGTCAGAGGTTGAATATCAGCATGCTTTCTGAGCATTGGTGAACGAGCACTGGTCACGCAATCAAATTACGACACAGAATAGACATTGTATGGGCTCCCATGCACTGGACACACACGCACACAGTGCCTTTGCCCTAAAGGGATAAGCCACTTTACATTGTGCATCATATTATATCTATTCTGACAACACACCCCAGCAATGGTACACAATGAGCACAGTTGATCTAATTATTTCATATGTCTGCCTCTAACCACCGAGGGTATTTTATAGTTACCAGATCATAAATATTAAATTTGGACCTGTGCAGACACTGAAAAGAGCTCAGCAGTGACAGAGAGAGTGCTGCTACAAGGAGCACCTCCCTTCCTCCGTCCACTCCTCTCCCACCCTTCCACCGAGGCAGCCTATGATGTAATGCTCCTTCTGCTGATAGAGCAACCCCCTCTCTTGCCTTTTTTTTTTTTTATCATTTTTTTCCCCTCCCCTTCCGATTTGCTGCCGCTGCTGCTCCTCTCACTGGTGGTGATAGTGGCGGTGGATGCGTGCGTGCGTGCAGCGCCGGTTCAGCTGCATCTCTGGGCATCTCTCGGGATCCCTGCAGAGCTTCTTTTTCCTCTGTCACCGCTCGACCGAGAGCCGCTCCTATTGAGCACTGCGAGACCTTGTACCCCGCTAATAAAAGGTAATTCTTCTGGCTCCTGACAAAAGAAATTCATTGTAGAAAGAGAGAGAAAAGGGAGTAGAGAGAGGGAGGGAGAGTAAAATAGGGAGTGATGGGCAGGAGGTTGAGTGTCCAGTTAGCTGCTGAGTAAATTGGTCTGGTCGCTGAAAGCTTCATGTCGCCACGGCGCTGGATGGCAATTACTCCCTCAGTGTCTGTGCATTTACTATAGTATGGATTTGGTTTCCATGGTAAAGATGAGATGGATCCCGGTGCTGGCTCAGAGGTAATTCAGCTTGTGTGGTGGAAAGCTACAATTACCTTTTGCTGTGAAGTAATTTCTCATCTCCTGTGCATGTTTTATTAGAGAATACAATTGAGCTTTTTTTTTGTTCATTTATCTGAGAATGTATTTTAAAATCACAGCTCTGCTCTACTTTTTTTAAGGAATAGATTTGCATGAGATACTTGTCCTTCCTTGTGTTCAAGGAAGTAAGATAAATATGTCTCACTTTTTTTTTTTTTTATTTGTCTGCTCTACAAAAAACTGGGCGTGTACAGTGAGAGTCATGAAGCCAAGATGAATGATGCGGTGGGTGTTATCTGCATGCAGATTTTTGACTGCTTCATAAATTTAACAGTAATTTACGGTGCGTTACGCAGCTGCTTAGACAAACACTTTTCCTCCTTCGTCATTGTCCTTTGAAGGGTTGTGCAGTTCTGGCACAGTACCGCTGTGGGTTGGTTGTGGATGTACAGTAGGGTGTTTTTTTTCAGGAGTTGTTTAATCTTAACTCTCAGATGCTAACTTAATATGTAGATGGCATTGTAACTAATTCATCCTCAGAATTTTCCTTGCGTCTGAGTCATCATTTGTTTTAACTTTCTTTTGTTTATTACCATTTGTTCATCTCGTGGGGTCATTTCCCTCAGTGCACTGTACATTAAGAGTATAACATTTCTCTTTTGTTCTGTTCAGCTTGATGAATTTAAACAACTCCTAATCACAATCTAATTAGCCCTTTGGGATTGGGATACATTCTGGAGGAGGGTCCCAGTCAAGAGAAACCATGTGGTACTTTTGGAGTCATTTTATGGTTTTCCCCATGGGTAAGGGGTCAGGTTTACACTGAAGTTAATTGGACACACAGCTTATTATCATTAAAGCCATTATTCTTCTGCAAATGCAGAAAATAGGCTACCTAGACAAAGCATGCATATCATTAACAAAGGTTGAAACTGAAAGCTACCGTCCCACTCCGAGACGTGTTATAATGTACTGAAAATGTCCACTAAACCCAATTGTATTTGGCTTGAGCTCCTACCACCTTGGTAATAAATTATGTTAAATGTGCTGTGGTATCTTAGTGACGCTATATCCCTGACTGTATGGTAATGGCGGGTGACATATATAATATATATCATCTTGTATTATATATTGAAGTAAAATGTGCGTCAGCAAATTTTCACATTTGGTAAGGTGAAAGAAGAGTGTTTATAACTTAAATGAGTAATTGATTATCAAAACAATTAAGCTAAGCAATAAATTGACTGATCCTTTCACCTAATGTTGGTATATGTTTACAGTTAAGACACTGCATAATTCACTGTCCATTGAAAACCATGTTTCTAAATATTGATTTCTTTTTTTTAAAAAATCTCCTACTGTTTTTTTTGCTAAAAATAATTTTATAACAACATGATCATCTGAAGAATTCATTACCATAAGTCTGAAATCGGATGTTTTCTTAGTTCATGAAAACTTGTTAATAGGACCATTACAATAAATATTTAATCACACTGATGCAACAATTCTGTCAGTTGAGTATTGCTGTACGGCTCTTCCGCTCATTGATTTACAGTGACTTGACACAGCTGGAGATGAAGAATCCTGTAGACATTGTTGGACCAATGAATCCAATTTCTTGCCATGAGAAGCGAAGAAAAAAAAAAAGCTTGATTAAATTCCCCCCTCTGTTGCACAGAGGAGGACGTGGCCGTTAGTGTTTGTTGCAGTAGGGGTGTGTTTGTGCGTGGGGGGAGGGGGATCTGAGGTAGAAGATCCAGGAAAGTTGAGCTGCTGCCATGGACATGAAGGGCCACCTGAGGAGCACCCGAGCTGTTCCGCTCACTCTGTCTGTTGAATTTCAAGCAGGCCTACTCGCTTTGGAGCTGCGCCATTGGCTCTGTTTTGACAAATTATTAATCCAGTAAATAGTTTGGCAGTCAAAGCTACTACAAACATATTCCTCTTTAGAAAGATACACAGAGATGAGAAGAGGAATGGGAGGGTAAAAAACAGCCACATGCAGCGTGAGCACCTGAAAGAGCTGTGATAAGTCACATATCCAGTATGATGATGGTGTGACCATGTGACTAGTAATACTGGGAACTCCAGCAGCGGTTTCAGACTTGTGAGTAATAGATAGTGTGGTGACATAGAGAAAATGAGCATGTATGCAAAAGGCTAATGAAAGACCAGGGGTGAGTCACATAGATGGCTGAAAAGCGCTCTCTCACACACACACACACCCCAGGGATTGTTCACTGGCATCGCCTCCCTGCCAGAGGGCACTCATCCCACAAGCCCTCTCTGCTGGAGAGCTATGGCATCAGGAGTGGTGGAGTAATGCCTGTACTTGTGTCATGCAGAGCCATCACAGCTTCATTTTTTTCCCCAAGCAGACAAAAGCACAGGATGAAAAACGTCAACATCCCACATGCACCAGACCGCCCGAGAGGAGTGTGATTGATCATATGCGAGGTACATTACACACCATCTAACATGCTGAACCAGTCACACTCAAAATGAGTCACTCACCTCAGTTGTGGGTCAAACTGTGCCACCTCAGCTGGTATTTTTCCAGGCTGCTCATTCACTTTTTTACAAATAGGAGAGTTTTATTTTTTAGGTTTGAAGAAAAGCTACACTTGATGTTTAGTTTTCACTTCTTTAAACTTACGTTTATGTCCTTGATTTAATGTAGAACAATAATTCATTTATCCTTTTGTTTCTATCTCCATCACACAACACATAGAAAAGCAAATCCTCACATCTGAGAAGCTGAAATAAAAGTATGTCTTTCATATTTGTATAACTTTGTAGGTGTGGATTTATAGTTGCCTAAGGCTAAATGCTACCTGATTGTTAGATATTTATGGTTGATATTTAACTCCTTATTAAGGAGCAGTAGCCTGCCAGACAAACTTCACAAATGTCTACTGTGCAGCTACTTGGTTTTAAAATCAAGTGGAGTCCCCAAACCTTAACAATAGTTAGATTTTTTTTGCACTTTAATGAAAAACACAGAGACTTTGGTTTGAATAGAAAAAAGACCCCCTGTGCTGCATGCACGTATTGTGTTTGTTGCTGACGATGAAAATACGTAAGCGCATTATGTAAATGAGTTAACAAAGGAAAAGAAAAAGTGGCACTCTGTAAAAGCTTGTGAAACTTTAAACTGACGTTGAAATGATGCTCAAAAGCAAGGTTGGTTTAAGACAACAAAATGAAAATCTTTGAGATTCTAACTTTAAAGGGATAACTGTTTGTCAAGGGGTTAAACATCCAAACCACCTGCTGAGGATGACTCAGCACCAGTGTTTCACAGTGACCTGGTTTCCCATCAAGACTGAGGCTGTAAACCAGGCCAGAGGGTAAATGTATGTGTGAGGACAAGGTGAGGCTCTGGCTGAGTGGGTGTAACTTTGGTAGTTGTTTTAGATTTGGAACTCCGAGTTTGTTTGTTTGTATACTGGGATTTTCCTTTTAGCTGCTAGCACTGAACAGATGCTTAAACTAATTGTCGGCCATGGCCCTGCTGTTACTGTGCAACCACCAACAACCTGTAAGACGCACGGCTGTGTTTTTCATAAAAGGTGAGCTATTTGTTCACTTTTTGTCCTGTGCTCAGACCACGCTAAGGTGCTTTCTTTCTTCCTTTCTTTCTTTCTTTCTGGTAAAGAAATAGTAAAACATTATCTTCAAGTGTGCAGTTCCTTGTATGTTTATCTGGTAATTTATAACTGCAAAGATAAAATCAAAGGAGGAAGTGAAGATAGCTGTTTGATGATCTGTCACGTTATTCTAGCACATGAATCACAACTTTACAGTGTTTCAACACATTGGACAGCGGTGTGCTAACAAACACGGTGTCGCTGTAAAACCGAGATTCATCTCGACGACGACAGTCATTGTAACACCTGAACGGAGAAGTGATAACATGAAGCTGAGAGTTCGGTGGCGGGGCTGCTTCTGTCAGCCTCTGTCAGCCTCAGTGACTCTAAGTAGCCCGGTGCTGCTATCTGGTGTGTTTCCATTAAGCTAATATGTGAAACACAAGGGCTTATCACAGCGCCGTAATTCCTCGACAGTTACTCATTTGTATAGCATGACCCGTCAGCACTTTCGCCAGCTGTGTGTGAAACAAGCTGAGGAGGATCATCAAACCTCACAAACAGTTGATGGTGCGTCTCATGTTGCACACCTCCTCTCCAGTACACTGCGCTTTACCCACCTCACCAAACATAATCAGGGCGGTTGTCTCTGTGTTTTTTTTTACATAATGTTCAGCGATCATAATATAGATATGAAAGACCTGACCAAAAAACAAACGTCAAAAATCAAAAATACTTTATATTACAAAACGCAAATCCTGCATTAAATGTATTTCTTCAAACAGCATACTCAGGTATCTCCTATCTCTTTAGTGTTTTAGCAGTTGTTAATCATTTCTGCGTGGTCTATTTGTAACCTGTTTGGTACGCTTTGTGTAGAAGTCTGGGAGAAGAGAGGCAGTGACGAGTGACATTTTGAGAACAGCCACATTAACAGGGTTACAAGCAATGAAAAAGGCCAGTCCTCGTCTGTTTGACTGATCCGAGCCATGTGCTTGGACGAGTGCTCCTTTACGTTCTGCGGATTGTTTACAAAGGGTCGTCAGCGTGGCGGCGGCAGGTGGTCTAACTCAGCAGGAGGTGTGTTACCGGTCCAGCGACAGAGGCCGTAAAGGAGACGTCCAGTGAGCATCCTTCGCTGTGGCCCGCGTCGGCGTCGTGTGACCAGAGGAAGCTTGACTCTGCACAGATACACTGAGCTGACATGCAGAATCCCAACACCTCAAACTTGGCATCACGTCTCCCTCCTTAGCAGTTGCCTAAAGTGTATAATTAGCATCTGCTATTTTCGAAACAGGCGTCCCCGTCTCAACACCCCGCTATCTTACACTTCTCTCTATTTACCCTAGAAATATTTTTGGAGGAGGCATGTGAAGATATTCGCTAACACTTTTTTTTTTTGTTCAACACTGGTGTACAGATCCACATTCACATTTCTGTGTAAAAACCTATTTAACAAATAACAAGCCGAGAAGCTTTTATTGGAATAATATCAAGATACTAGTAACTAATAAATCCAAGCTGTATTTATGAAACAGAAAGAGCCGTATGTGGTTCATTGGAGCTGAGTGTCCCCTTTACAATTCATGAAACGGCCCCTTCTGAGACTTTGTTGGGTCACTTCTGCTGTACTTTCAGTGTCGTGGCCTGAAATCTTTGTCCTTGACAGTGTTGTGTGTATTGTTTTAGAGGTTTCTGGCTCAACTTCACACACCGGCTTGTAGTGTCTTCTTTGTGTAGCTTGTGGTCGATCTCTGGTGGGTTTGACATCGTAAGCTCAACAGCACATTCCATATTATATAAATAGCATTATGCAGTTTTAATTTTACATTGAGTGGAGAAAATGATTACAACTGCTTTTAAATGGTTATATATGCAGAATGTATGTAAGCAGTCACTAAATGTTATTCCAGCCCGATGGCTGTTTCTGCTGCGGCGTATATGATACAGTTCCACTTTAACATTTTAATCAGATTCTTGCTTCTGCGATGTTTCAGATTAACTTGGAAAATGAAAAGAATGTTTCTTAGGAGAAGATGAAGTAAACATTCATGCTAAAAACAGAGAGTACAAGAGGAGTGCGTGTTGGTACTGAAAAGTACATTCTTCACAGTTGTGCCATGACTGTACTACTGTAGGTAGGTGCTATATTGTACTTACGTAAGATAAGTGAGAGGTTTTTTACCCTGAAAATTAGAGCCCTAGTTTACTTTTGTCTGAGCATGTAGGTGATGATCATCAGTGACTTGTACATGTTGTAAAAGAAGTGAATGAAATCATCTGTTGACTCACAGATCTGTGGAGTTTAAAGGTTTTACATTCTGATCATTTACTGTTGTTTGTTTAACTTCTTACTGCGACTAAATACAGAGAGAATGGTTCATTGATGACTGTGATCACGGACAGATACATTTGGTTTATTTTCCGGTAGCTTGGATATACTGGTAATTACAGTCATTAAAGTCAGTCTTTATACGGGTGCAAGCAGCTGGCTGAGAGGCAGACATCTGCAGTCCATAACAAGGGGCCCAACTCTCAGGAGAGTTAAAAAAAAAAAAAAAGCCTCCAAGGCTACTTTGAACGTGATTAGGACTTTATCTCATTTAGTTTTTGCTCACTAAGTTGGATAAATGTTTTTGTTGTGTAAACTTGGGAAGTTGCTTGTAAATGTCCCTGTCACAATTTCACAAAAGTAGGAGGTCAGCAGTCACAAGAGAGGAGTTTGTGTGTGTGTGTGTGTGTGTGTGTGTGTGTGTTTTGTTAAAATGAAGCAACTTCCACACTGGGAAACAGTGGAGTTAACCCTGGAAAATGGGCACAAAGGGAGAGAAGTGTTGATTATCTTTTTATAAATAATCTGGAATAAATTGTCATTGTCAAAACTACAACAACAAAAAGATTTTAATGCAGTGACTTTCTCATTTAAGGACACTTGGTCTTTATTGCTCCTCTGCCCGGACGCCCTGAGCAGTGGTTTTCAACTGGACTGTGTAAAATATTCAAGGATTCAAGGATTCTTTAAATATTCTTCAACATATAATAATAGTTTCAAAGCTCCTAAACAATATGAATTTAACTTGCA
>JAOXYL010000090.1:12576452-12589050 GCA_028564955.1 Terapon puta
ATCTCTGGATCTTTTTTCTTATTTTGTGCCTGCTTCTGTTCGTTCAGACTAAAATGAGTGAGAAAGGGGTTAATAGCAGGGGAGAGTAGAGGAGTGGTCTGTGGAGTGGCCAGCCACTTGTAACCTAAAGGTTAAACACAGGCCTTCAGGGAGTCCTATTACTGTGTACTCACTGATGGGAACTCAGCAAACATGCATTCTGGGAGCACAGCGGGCTCCTCTGTTTATTCCCAGTCCAGCACTGTGCCACGATGTGGGAAATGACTGAGGACATGGAACCTGGCCAGATCGCTGTGTCTGCTCCAGTATCTCAGAGACCCTCAGATCAGCTTTTCAGCCCTTGTATGAAACATAGAACGAAAACATGTCGTGTACGGATGAAGTTATATCAGGGACTCGCCTTGTTCTCGTAGTGTCTTATTTTAACTGTACACAAGCACGTGAAACAGCTTCGGGCAGCCATGTGGAGTATGTTTACACGTACGTCAGCATTTCTTTCGTGCTGGTGTGAGAATCGCAAAATGATCTTTTCAGAGTGTTTCCATCACCCTTCACCTCACACCTGTTCCTCTCGCGGGGTTACATGTTTAATGATAAAGATCTATTTAAACCCTCATAGCTATGTGTATGTCTGCACTCCCGACACTGGGCCTAAGGGATGACTGGTGTCACATACAGCAAACGTGCAGCAGGTTGTTGTAACGTTCGTGTGTTTCCTGACAGGGGTAGTGAAATGGGCCTGATTAATGGAATCAGCCTCCCACCCAGCCTTGTTTAGCAGCCTCTCCTTCCCCCACCGCCGTGATTCGATATCTCTGAGCATTCCAGGTTATGGCCTTTACTCTGGTAATGGTGCCGCTGACCCTTTCAGACATTCCTGCCGTGACTCCTGATCACAAGTCTAATTGGCTCGCTGTAAACAAGCTGTACTTTCTTCTAATATTAATGCACAGCTTCCACTTTTCACTAAGAAGTAGATAGGAAGGAAGATATTTGATGCACATTACTGGTTGAAATGATTTTTAAGTCCTCTAACTAACAGAGCTGCTCCTGCCTAACCTTAGACACAAATAGGGGGGGGTGGCTCATATGTTTTTTCAGTCTGACATCTTTTCTCTAAGTTGTGAATGAGAAAGGAAAGGAAAGGAAGATGACAAGGAGGAGGAGTGGTATGCTAGTATTTATTCATTTCATGCTCTGCTAAGATCCATAAACGATGGGGGGTAGGGTGGGAGGTGAGTGTGCGCCTTTTATCCTCCAGGAACACACCTCATTTTAATAGTCTGAAAGTACGTAATGTCTTGCAGTGGGTCATGCCGTGATTGGCCAGTCGTGCTGATTCGAAGAAGTGAGTAGGGGTTGAACTTCTCTGTTAAGCTCATATTTACTCTTACACAACCTTTTCAAGTACAAATGAATGTAACATCATCAGTGCCTTTGGGAGTGCGAATGTTTGAAAGTTATCCCCATTTATATGACTGTCACCTTTCTTGTCATTTTTTAGTTCAGCCATTTAGAATGGCTAAAAACACACATGCCCTCCGATGACACATCGTACAAGCCACTTTGTTTTTAGCACATTCAAGCCTTGACAACCGCAGATTTGCACAGTAGTAGCAAAAAGATACTGTTTTCTTTTCAAAATCTTGTACAGATGGATCCTTGACATGGGAACATAATCTCTCTCCCTCAGTGCTTTATGCCTCCAGTCCAAGAGATGGAAATAGAGATAGAGGAAGGGGGTTGAATGTAACAGAGACCACAGGACAGCAGCAGACTAAAAGCTTCCTGTGGCAGAGCTGAGTGTAAGCCAGTCCTGGCAGACGGGCTGGCAGGGCAGATGTTTTAGGTGAGAGGCACAGTAGATAGCACCCTCTGAATAATTCATCAGATTGGATTGAAGATGTGATATATTAAGGCACAGCACACAAGCCATCTTATGGCCTCTTTCAGCACTTTTTGTGCAGTGTGAGTGGCTGCGGGGCTCAGATCCCCCCTGCATCTCTGCTTTCTTTCTGGCAGCTATCCACCAGAGTCTGGGCAGTCGAGGAGACAGTTATAGATGTGCTGGCTGTGGGTCTAGCGAGGCCTCCAGACATCTGGAGGGGATGAAGCTGTTCAGAATGCAGGTGCAGTTTAAGCTCACAGGAACTAACACTGCTGATGCTTTTCTTCCTTCTCCCAATATGACTCCTGCTGTGGTCAGTGGGTCCGGTGTAGGTGACAGAGGGGAGACGTGCTACACAGAATATATATCTTGTTTGTGTTATCTGCGGGGGAATATGAAGTAACCCTGTAGATATACACTGTGTAGAAATGTTTTTTACAGCTATTCTCAAGTAATAATAATCTTAGTATCTAAGTAACAATAATGCATAAAGGTCACTTCATGTTTACTTTGTGATATCAGCAAAACAAGCCTATTTATTCTGCTTGCGTGTCAGACCCTTGACCTCTCATCTTACAGTTAATAAATATTGTGATGTATCACTTGTTTGTTCCAGTGAAACTCCAGAGTGCAGCAGAGCAGCTTTTTGCATGAATTAAGCAACTTTTTAGATACTTAAGAAAGTAGAACATGACTGTGTGTGTCTGAAGTACATCCAAAAGAAAAAATAAATGATGGTACATGAAGTCATTTTGTCTGTGTGGTTGCAACATGATTATCGAGTTCTTAGCTCTAAGTTGTGAAAGTAGGTGAAGATGCCTGAGGACATGTCACATGCTCTGGTATCACAGTGGAGAGGCTCAGCTTTCTAGTAACAGATCATTTCACCTCCATCTCTCCATGACATCAGCTCCCACCTACACACATCCAGCTGTGGGGGCCTGGGCGCTGTATGGACGTGTAAGGACTCTGATTGCATCTCAAACACACACTAGTGTGGGCTATTCACTGCAAATAAAGGGGTGCATCAAGGCTCCTTTTGAAGTCGTTCTATCGCATCTAACATTTGAGAGTAAAATATGAAAATGCCAAGAACAGTGTGATGTGTTTTCACCACATTATTGGTATTGGTTGTCATTATTTTTCGAAGCATTTTTCTTCCCTAGAAAGAACACATTTATACCAACTGTGAAGCTGTTAACTAATCATGTGATATAGGATATCTGCCCGTATACCTGCAGCCAAGCACACTGAACTCCATCATCTGATAGGTTGCTAATCCCCTTATTATGCTTGTCTGGTTAAATAGAACAGTCAGTCAGCCATTAAATCATCTAGCCTGGGGATCAATGTGGGCCCCATCGTTTTGCTGCGTGCTAGGCCGTGTACAGTGTGATTTGAAAGGAAAATAAATGGGAGAGGGAACAGGCAAGAATGTGAAGTATAAACATGTTAAATTAGATGTAAACTGAGCAATGCTAACTTCATAAATTTGCCCTTGAGTGATTAGCTTGCTCTACAGGGTGACTCTCCTCAGTGACAAAAGTTCATGTCCCTCGTATGGTTTACCACATAGGCTGGCCTCATGGGTCAGATCTGGTCGTCTAGGATGTTGGATGTCAATGATTGGAATTTACCCCAAATATCAGCATGCTAAAGGATTCACAAGATGGCTTGAATGACTGAGATACCAAGGCCTAAGTTACTCCTGAGGACTTTGAGTGAGGAATGTGCAGCTTGCTATTGATCTTTACCAAGTGAGGTCACCGCATATGGGGGGCAGCTGCCCCCCACTCAGACCCCACATAAAGGGGACGGGCTACCCCCACAAAGATATTTTAATGTGGCCTATCTGCCACATTAAAAGGGTCAAATGAAGAGGATTTCACTTGTGCTTGATCAGCTTTTGAGATTTGCTGAGGATTGTTGCCATAGATGAGAAGCAGATGAACCAGTGCAACCACAAGCAGATGAGAGCTTACTGTCTATACCGTATGTATTGCTTCAGGGTCAGTTTTTCATTATTTGTACACTTGAACTAGATTTAGAGTATCAGACAGCCACACTTTACATCGCTATCAGACGCTCAATCTCCCTCAGTGTGTTCAAAGAGCACAAGCGCCATCTGCATCCCTCAAAACATGCCTTTGATCATGATGACTGTCATGTGACATGTAAAGTGGAATAAGTCTACATTTAATGACATGCTTGGAATTACGAAGTAGAGCCAGTGTCTGCAGTATGCGAATAGATATTTGCCGACATTTATATATATTTTCCAAAAACACAAACAAGGAGTACACATTTCACTTTTCTTCCTGTTGTCATTTGTCTAAGAATTTTAAATCAGAATTACTGTTCACACAACTGGTTTGAAACTTTAAACACCTATCACAGGTATAACTTTAAGTAGGGTGGACAATAGATAGAGAGAGCTAACATGACTCTGATTACACCTGCTCAGATTATTCAAAAGGAATTAAAAGCAAACACAACATGACCACTTCTCTTGAAATTTATTACCTTTTTTTCTCCCAGTTTTCAGTATAAACCATTATTAGCATTTATTGTGTTTCATTTGTACGTGTAACATCTTGACTCTTGAAACTACCTGAACCTTGTGTACGGCAGTCGATCAACATCTAAACCTCTTAGTATAAATCTTGTAATTGTCTTTACAGGATCATTATTGGTTCTGGATCAATTACTTTGTTAGATAGTTAGTTGATTACAATGTAACATTGTTTACCTATTTAGAATTGCATCATTCCTCTATGTATTAACTCTTCAGATCCCTGCTCACACAAGAGTAATCAAATAGCCAGTACAGTATGTCAAATTTCACAGCTCAAATAGCTTATGTTATGTTATGCTTATGTGTAAATAATTCAATTCAATTCAATGGCTCTGCAGTTTTTGACCTCTAGTAGCGCTATGGAGCCCTATTTCTATGAATTTGTATGCACTGTTTTGACTTATCTTGTCTGAAGTTTAAGCAAATTCCCAACAAGCCTTGCCTACAAGGGGCAAAAAAAGAAATTGATACTCCCTCCCATTTTTTAAAAACATTGTCACCATGCTGCGTTAACCTAAAAACTCTTTGCTTTGAGTTGTGTTTAAGGCGTGTCTGTGGTTTGTATCGTTGATGGGCATGTGAAGAGGCGGTCATTCTGAGCCCTTTATCGGCCTTACCCAGTGATGGATGTGTGCAGCTCTTTGCCCAGTGGCCTATAGCCCAAGCTTCTGTCTAAACCCTCTAAGCTACTGGAATGCATACAGCTTCTTTCCGTGAACATCAAGGGAGAACAGACACGCCGCTTTGCTTACAGCCTTTCATGGATGCCACACCAGCCTAATCGATTTTGAAGAGGATAAATATTTCAATGAGTTGTTGGTGATTGAACGGTTTGTGGATTAACATGGGCAGAAACTATTAATGCATCACGTTATTTCTTTCTTTACTTGAATTGTTCACAAGTCACATCATATTTGTGATGAATAAGTCCAGCAGACTCCCCAGTTTCAGCAGAACATAGTTTTGTTTGCTTCATATAATATCAATATTGACTCTTAATTAATTTTTCACAAGGAAAAAAAAATCCCACGCACAACTGGTTTTATTTAGTGGTCAATTACTATTTTGCAACTTTATATGTTTATATGTTTACCACTGCCCTCTGCTCTGTGAGGTGTGAGTGTTATTTAAGCACATTTAAATTTTAACTATACAAACATTGAAGTGTTTGACATATATAATAATTGCACATTAACATATTAATATTTGTATTTAAACATCTACCTCAGCATAACATAGCTGTGTGCTATATCTGTGATAATAAATCAAGCTGGTGAAGGTAAACAAGAACAAGAGCGATAAAGCACCTCAGGTCGATGCCGTGTTATCAGCACTCACGCTATCAGGGCCAATACTTCTCTCCGGTAAATGCAGACAGAATTATATGGCAAACAAGTGGAGACATTTAGAACGGGACTGAGTGTTTCAACAGGCCTGACCTACTTACGGCAGCCAGGGCTAAAACAGCTCCTCACCTGTGTCTGGCAAACGCCAAGACCCCTCATAAAACCACAGGCCCCTCTATATCTTAAACTACATTGAACAGTATTATGCTTATGCTGTATTTTTATTTCTCCCATAAAAGAGTCAGATTTTTTTTACTGTCCTTGACTGGACAGCGTATGGTCACACTTTCTTCGGCTGGCCCAAACTGTTACACTACTTACTATAAAGTGATGGCAGGTGACACTAAAACCTTTGCTAAGCTTTGACTAATGCTCACAGTAACAATACAGTGGGTGGATAGACAGTATATATGCAGTGTGCAAGATAGAAGTAATAATAGATCTCATAGTTAGTGAGTGGTTAGAGCCAGGATTCAGGTAAAGGTAAGTTCAATGTTTGTTTGAAAATGTTTCAGAATACTAAAAAAAAAAATACTTTCTGACAAGTGACAGTTGACTATTCCTGAAGGATATTGTGAAGTCAGCAACCTGGTACTAACTCTGAAAGTGTTTTCTCCATGTGTGTAATGGAAAAGCAAAATGGAAAAACGGTTACTCGCCACAATTCCATTGCAAGAGATTCATATGTATATCTCATCAGTACCCATTGTAAATGTAGTGTAGATTTCAGCAAAGGCTTTGACCCAAATGCCCACGAAATGTCACCATGACTCTACAGTAACACTGCAGCATAAACACGCGTGAGACGGTGATTGTGAAGTTGGCTCATGAGTATTTCAGTGCTGAGGGCTGCTCGTTGGGGTGAGTCGAATTTTCCAGCAGCAGTGCGATTCATCATCACCTGCATCAGTTTGCAGGTGATTGTGAATGAAAAGGTGGATTCATCAACATGTGGCGCAACACTTTCATGTGTACTGTGTAATATATACTGACGCCCAAACTATTCTATTTAACAAGTAACTGGCACAAAAGATGCAAAACTTACCTAATCTGGAAATATTTGTTATTCTATTTCAAGTGCAAATACCAAAAGTATTTAAAGATTCAAGCAGTAGCTTACAAAGCAGCTGTGCTTGCCTTTTTTGTAAGCAATTTATTACAGTATAAATATTTAGAACAGTATAAACTCTTGTGGCATAAGCAGCAGCAGTCGCCTTTAATATGGCTCCTGTTCTGCCACTGTGAAGCCCTGTAAAGAAAAGGCATTTCTAAAGAGGTTACAGGCCAGTTGCAGATATAATTGTTGAATGCCAATTTTGAACTCTGAATTTTCATATGTGGACAGCTTATCATACGCTGTGAACGTTCAGGAATCATGTAACAGGTCGATAGATTGACGTTGAAAGTGCTGGAGAAATAGATAAGCAAGAGGAGGTCGATTGCAGAGGGATTTTTGATCGCCATTAATGGGTTGTAAAATATGTTGCCAGCTCAGTGTTGTTGATAAAACCCGTAGACATTGGTGTTCCTTTCCTTAGTAAAGGGTGTGACAACAATAATACAGACTGTAGGGGGAAAAAAACAGGCCATTTCAGCAAGATCAACAGGGCAGGCTGCTTCCTGAAAGTGGATCAGCTTACAGTGGATTGTTAAAAACTGAAAAAAGAGCAGAGAGGGAGAAAAGTACAATTTTCTACCAATTTCTCCTCAATCTTTAATATTTACTATGTTTGAGGGTTTATTAATGACAACACATGACTAGTTCTAATCCAGGTTTATGCCCCGTCTGATGTGTTTTGACAGGGAGATTTGGCTCCGGTGCCAGGAATACAAGGGCACAAAGCCAAGGCAGGCAAATGTCTCTTGCGCAGAAGTAAAGATCTCATTTAATCTAGTATTTGTCTGGTGAGATTAGTTACTCTCAGGTGATTTTCATCTCCATACAAGTAGCATAAGAATACCATTGAGTGTAAAGAGAAATACCCATCACCCTTTGAGAGTGTCTTTGCCCTTTCATTTGTCTCTCGTCCTTTTCCCCTTTGAGTATTAATGCACTTTCTGTCTGTTGCTGAGCCCCCGCTGCTCTTCTTTCACCCACTTTGGCCTTGATAGTGATAGCAGGCCTGGTGACAGACCCTGCTCCGCTACTTTACATTTCATCAGCAAGCTGCTTCTGCTGGCTCCACATCTGTTATGGAAATTTGAAGGGAAATGGAATGAAATGGAATATTATTTCAAATATTTTCACTTCTGAAGCTGGGTGGATTCAGGCACTTGTATAGTTTTCAAAGACAGAGGTGATGAAATATGCTCATCCACTTTCACAGCCATATATTACTGTAATCTATCAATATGTTCTTAGCTCCTGATAGCTTCAAATTGGGATGTTTTAAGGAGTCACCACTTGTGATAAAATTCACAACCTCTGACCGTGTGTCAGAAGCCCCAGAGGAAAAGCGAGCTTGATGAATTTAACTCCCCTGAACCTTAAGTTCAAAATGTCCCCTATCTCTGTTCAATAGTTTAATAAGATTTTAATTAGGCAATTAAAAGTCTTTGGAATAGCATATGGTCATAATTACTGCTGTATGGTTCACTCAGGGATGAATGAGCCATTAATTACTCTTAGCTGGGTCTGGGGATTGGACTTAAAGTGGGTCGAGCAGGAAAGTAGAGGGTAGTTCTTCAGCCCCCACTTTAACCTAATCAGAAATACAGACTTCAAAAATTCTATTAACTTGGGAACCAAAATGGGTTGCACTGGCCATTTGTTAATCCATTAATAATTGTGTATGTAAAGTCTTTCCAAACTTGTTCAAGTTGTTTTAAACTAGTAATTTACTGAATCAAGTCGCACCATTGGAATTTGGATTTAGCTAAACTTTTGTTAATCAATCACGAGGAAGCATTTATCTGTATAAATGAACAAAATCTGTGTTCCACAAGTAATAATATTCATATAGTTTAGAGTGAGAAATATATTTACATATTTGATTTGGTCATTTAGTCTGATGTTAGGTACTTGACATTTTTAAATCTTAGGTATATAGTGTTGAATTTGGGAAATATGAAATTTATGGATTGGTCAGGTCATTTTGATCGACAGTATTTTAGATGACCTCTTTCACTCTTCAGTCTTAGGAGATCACTCGTTACAAAGCTAACATTGTCATTAAGTCAAGCTTTCTAACAGTTACCTCTTGAACTACTGAGGAATGACTAAATAACCTATTGTACTGGGAGTAATGTGAGAATACCTTGAAAGTCCTGTGATTGTGATTTGTCACTTTGACCTGACACATGAGCCCCGTGACGGACGTGCTGTAATGCCTTACTCATAGATCGGTATCTCTACATATTGGATGAGTAGTCACGAAATAACCTGAGCTGCAGGAGGACTGGTGCAGCACTGTGTGAACACTACTCCCACGCCTCTCTCCTGGTGAGTCAGTCACTTTGTCCATATGTGCGGGCGTGTATCCCATTAAACCCACCCCCCCATCCCCAAAACAGATGATGCCCTCTACATCTCACATCTGCTCTTTCACACATCTGAGAGGCTTTCACTGGTGTGGAAGGTGTCAAGGGGGGCAAGAGGGGAAGTGCTGATCGCAGGTTGAAGGCCACATCTGGGAGCAGGTGACCTGAGTTGTTTGACGCTTTGTGACGCAGGCGGCCAGCATTTGTGCAAGTGTGTGTACAGGTGGCTTCCTGAGATGACAGGCATGCCAAAAGGTCGTATTTATCAGTCAACACTTTTCCAGTCAACAGACTGATTGTGGAATCCAGAGAGCCTTGAACCCTCCTACTCTACTCGGATGGCAAATGCTAATGGAGGTGCCACCTGTTTCAGCAGTGTATGAGGTGCTGCTATTTAAGTCACAAGTCATTGGACGGTCTTTGCCATTCAGTGATATATAGTGATAGTTTTACTGGATACCAGGAGCTGTATGACAAAAAGGAGTGCTGGGAATTTCTCTGTTTGGTTAAATAAAAATCGTATTTCCTCTTATTCGGCACACTCTACTGTAAAGATTTTCCACAGTGTCGAAAAAAACACCCAATAGTTTATTCTTGTAAATCAAATGTTCGTAACTTTTTTTTTCATGAGGAAGTTTTACTTTATTTCGGTTTGAATTTCAGGTTGAACCTACTCTGTAAGCTTTCGGTTTCATGTTGACAGAGTTGCCTATTTACATGAGTTTTATTGTTGCTACAACCAATCAATGACTCAGGTGTTTTCTAGGGTGGAAATCTCTCCTCATTCCCAACTGAGCCTCTTGCCGCTTCATTTAATGGTCTCTTCCCCTTCACAGCTGATTATTTTCACTTCGTGGACTGTCAAAACTATTGCTATTACTTATATGGATGATGGTCTAGTGAGCAAATGCCTACGTACCATCAGTCAAATAGTGACTCTGTGTGGCATTTATTTCCCACACCGAGGCGTAAGATATTTCAATCTCCACGAGAGATGCCCCCTGTGCTTGTCAGAGTGCTAATTTGTCATCCCTACTTACACTTACTGTCCAGGCGTCATGATCCAGGTGAGGGAAGCTTTTAGTATTTAGATAAAAATGTGGATACGCGCCTCTAAGTCGCCTTCATTTATTGCGCTGCTCTCACAGCAATGTAAGCTTCATGTGCAGTGATGAGTGCATGTTTTTAACCCCAGGTTTTGCCTCTCAGGCTCCACGCAGGCCGCCCTAATCCTCTGATTGATGGAGGTTGTTGGGGTTGGTCACAGCCTGACAGGAGGCTCTGTGGAGATTACTCATGACTAAAAAACAACTCATCCCCCACATGTTTTTGGTTTGGAAAAAAAGAGAAAGAAATGTCTATTTTTTATCTACATATTCATTGTATTTTTGTTAAAATATCTATTAAAAATCAGTAACAGGTTTTTTATCCTATTGTTAAAAGCACAGCAGTATACAGCACACATTAAATCCAAGGCAGCAAAGAACAGCGTCCCTAAGAAAAGAATTGACCTTAGAGACAAAAAATGTATTTCAGTCTTAAGGTCTTATGCTTTATTGGATTTATCTAGTTTTATATTTGTTTTATTTATGGTCCTTTGTGGTGGGAGATTTCAGTCTGTTTCAGTTCTCTATTCATTAAATTACACATCTTTCTATGTTGAGTGGATTAGTAATAAAGATATTTAGGCCATATTTTTTAACTTTCGAACGTTTTATATGCTAGATTAATATAAAGGTACTACTTAGATGGCGAACCTTACAGAAGAACCACAGATTTAGTCGTATTCTCCCACAAATGAAACCAAACATATGCCTTTGATTAGACCCTCGGCGTTTAAGAATGTGGTAAAAGTTTAACACATGCGATGATCATGTCAGACTGATCCGATACGGCTGATATGCTGCTGGAGAAGGTATACGTTAAAAAAAGAGAGAGAGATGGAATAAGAGATCATAGACAGAGATGGGAGAGTATCATCCATACCCAGAGCACACTATCACGCCTGTGTAGGGAGTGAAAGGGATGATTCAGTTTATGCATCATGCAGGAGAGAGCAGTGAAGTGCAGAGTTGCATATAGATTTCGGTGCTGTCAGAGGGGCCCTTGTTCTCCCGCACACGCTTAGTCAAGCTCTCTCCGCACACCTCAGCTCGGATTCAGCTTGATGCGTGCGGGTCTCTTTTTCCGACTGTCACACAAACCCAGAATTAATGTTAGCTTCACTGTCTCTTGGTCAAGTGGCGTCTCACTTCGAATTCTTCCGCACAAAGGACACTAATGATGGTTTCAGCCGCCCCCCTTGTCCGTCACGTAGGCTGCTGGTGGGGGGGGCATTGTCCAGAAGATTTCAGGCAGTGACCTAGCCTGGAGTCTCAAAAGCAGAAGCCTCTCATAACCTCGTCTGCTTTTGTCATCATGATCATTAAGAGTCACAGTCTCGCTGCTGTAGGTTGAAATTCTTCAGTGTCCAGACATCCTTGATTATTTTTCCTTTTTATAGCTTTTATGAATCTGGGCTGCGCACCAGTGGTTCCTGGGATGATAGATTTTGATATATTGGCTCTCCTGTTGACATGATTTTTTAATTTTGAAAGACAAGAAACAGCCAACATTTTAAACTATTTAAGTCAGAAGACGAGGAACAATGTGGAGAAGTTATTCCACATTATTCCTCCTTCTGGAGACTACAGCATGCCTGCCTGTGTTTCTCATATTCAAGCCCTGTGTGTCTCTGGTGCTGTAGAAATAACCGTCTGTGTTATTCTCTGGCCTTCATCCTGCTCCTCTGAATGTCATCTTTCCAGCTCAGATTTGGAGATGTCTGTGTTTTCAGTGAGTGTCAGACTAGTTATTGACTAAGAGTCAGGAGGCCCTTGATAGAAAAAAGGAATAGCTTCACTCGCTACCTTTTAGTATTGATTGCCATACCTCACATGAAACTGAATCTCCTGCTGGTTGCATTTAATGAGGAACTCCCCGTGGCAACTCTAATGGAGTGTTTTCAGTTGTAACTGGGATGTCAGTATTGAATATCCTTTCACGTCTCACTACATACAGTTAATAAGCATAACTGAAATGTCCCATAACTCCATTATTGGTTTAATAGTAGTCCTCTGGTTTTTGTGATGTTTTCTTAAGAATTGTTGTTACCTTTATAGATGGAGTTAGCCAGCGTCAACTTTCAAATAGCCATAAAAAAACCCCAAAAAGTTAAATTACAGTCATAAATATTGATTTCAGAGGAACTGGACAGCAGGCTTACGCAAATATTTAACCAATTTCCTTTTGGCTTTGTTCAATTTTATC
>JAOXYL010000090.1:12589150-12614056 GCA_028564955.1 Terapon puta
CTCCAGTAATATGAGCAGTTATTTGGGTGTCACGCCTTTTTATTGTTTTTAGGCTTTAACAAAGATTTACAAGAAATCTCTGCTTTCATTTCGTGCAAAGCACAATAGAGCAGGTACATCCAGTTCAGATGTCAAGATTACGGCTTCGGTAAGGTTGTTTGTTAGCTGATGCAATCAAATGAACATGACCTGAGCTTTGTGCTCAACACGTCCTGCATCAAAGCTCATTCGTGTAGTATATTGTTAATGATCACTAGAGATATCACCACTCTGAACAGAAACTGAAAGCAGTAAGGTACGACCTCAGATCTGTAGTCTGGAGAGAAAAGCTCAGTTTGAGCCCCACAAATGGAGAACGTACACTTTGGTTTTGGTCCTGTGCATTTTTACACACTTTTTAAATGTAATTTGGTGTGATTGTTACTCAGCCAGATTCTTTATTTTGTCAAGATAAAGACTTGGACATGGAAAGACATTTGTGTAACTTCAGGACTGCAGCTGTTATTGTACAGGGTGGAGCTTAAACTGAGCCAATTGTGAGGAACTGGAGTTAACACACAACAGAAGTTTTCCATCATCGATCCATAGATATATATTTGCTTAATTAATTCATTAATAATCAACTTTATGGAATGTCAGAAAATAGTGAAGAAAAAAATGTGATAGTTTCCTAAGGTGACATCTTCAAATGTTTGTTTTGTCTGTCTCTTTGTTCAAATATAATTCCTTGTTGAATATGACAGAACAGTAGCAAATGCTCATAGTCCTAGTCCACAGTCCTATTCAGTGATTGATTACAAAATAATAATAGTTAGTCAGTCTATCAATTAATCCATTTTCTTTTCAGATTAATAACCCTTAAGGTTTGCCTTCACAAAGCACTGACTGTTGTCCCTTCATGTTTGCAGATCTCAGCTGGAAACCTGCACTGTCGAGTACGCATGGAGGCTGATCGGTGGAGGCTCTCCGTCTTGTTCTGAGCTCCAGATCGTCATAATCTAAACACAACCATCTCCTGCAGGCCCAAAGGAGCGTATAGAGATTCCATTCAAGGAGCCTGGAGCTGCAGGAAGAGAGAGGGAGAGAAAAATAAACACGGCTTTAAAAAAAAAAGACGCTCTTCATGAATTCCCCAAAAACCTGAAAGGCAAATACTCCAAGTTGGCTGGCGGTCCTGAGGAGGCATGTGGACAATGAGTATGGCTTGGCTCAGTTTCCCGGCCTACACTCTCCTCCTTGTCGGTTGCTTTCATGCAGCTGTCACGGAAAGCGATGTCACTCCACGCCTCACCTTCTCCTACAGTAAGTTTTTATCCACATCTTGGCCTCAGTGAACTGCTTGGTAACCTTTCCGACATCACGTATGTACATCACTCGTAGCGGACTCGTCGGGCTGTTATTTATTGGTAAAGAAAGGATGATGTAAGCTTTGGGGGTGCCTGGGGCTGCAGTTGGGGCTTTGTGAGATCCTTTTGCATGAACAGCAGCACTTGGCAAAGTCTTGAAAAACAGTCAAATAAAAGAACAGGAGTGTTGGTTTTTCTTACTCTGATGAGAGCTGGACATAAGTAAAACTTCACACAACTGCATAGCTCTGAAACTTGTGCATTGTGAGCATTTAACAGAAACAGTTTTCTGTTTTTCATTATAACAAAGTATACCTACATTTTATACCCTCACATCCTGCCTACTGGCCTGGTTATGTAATTCCCAGCGGTGTCCCTGTTCATTAACTCTGTCCCTTGAAAAAAAAAATCAATATGCTTCATATGCGTCCTTTGTAAGAGCTAAAAGGATTTGGATGGGTAAAACGGTGTTTGTCTTCGCCATAATGATTTAAAATCCATGTAAATCCGCATTGTGAATGGCAGCTCCATCGGGACGGCTCTGTCAAGTACCTACAGGTCAGACATAATGACAAAATGAACAGGCCTTTTGTGCTGCGACTTACTGAGGGCAGTCTGACATCTCACAAGTGAGAGTAGTTTTTAATACAATATGTATTTTTCGCTTCGATTGCAGAATGACATGCCATCCAGCCAGTATAGAGGCATAATGAATATTAATTGAAAAAATATATCAGAAATATTGTTAAATGAGCCTTTTCTACTGGGTTTCTGTGCAGCGTGATTAGCTATGGTCTCTTCATCGATAGATAGAGCCATGGCCACTAGTGCCAAGTAGTGATTTTATCATCACTTAAGTCATTATCGAATTGCTCCGAGATGACAAGTTGGGTTTCAACATTTATTGTGCATGAGTATCTTCGTGGAAAATTCAACAAAATGTTGGATTAAAAGATCAATGCAGGCATTTAGTCATTGAACAGCGGTTAGTCACTCACGTTCAGGCTTCATTAGAGCTTTAATGTCTGGGAGGATTGTGTTGATAGAGCTCTGTTAGTGATTCATTATAGACATGGATCATGGATATAATTCACTGCGTTTTGAGCTCATTTTTGAGCCCGGCAAGCTTTCAAGTAGGTCAGCCATCTTGCCTGTCTGAGCTTGCACCTTTCCTCATGCAGGACCTCTATACCAACAGGTAATCTCTCTCACCTGCCAGCCTCGACAAAGCCCGCAGCTCGACCCTGGCGGAGTGTTTCAAAACAACACACGGCATCAATCACTCACTGAAAAGACGCTTCACACTTCCCATTGTTTTGCTTTCCTTTCAGAGTGTGCGGCCTATGTTAAACACCACCATAAAGCATGCAGAATCCACATGTCAGCAGCCAGGAATACGACACTCTACATGTGCTGTGGACTCAGTGTAGCTGAGGTTAATACCTTGTGTTTATGTTAGTAATAATATTGGAGATAATCAGACTTATCCTCAGTCATCACCTTGTGCTGTATTTCCATTTATGTTGCTATAGCTTTAACCAGACTGATAAACCCTGACCTTTCCATGACGGGTCACGGAGTAAATAATGCAGCTTTAACAACAGAGGTAGTTACAACCCACTATAAAACTTAACAAGGAGTCATTTTATCAGGTCCTTCTGATGTAGCTTGACACAGTTAAGAGACTTAAGATTTACTGGCTGGCTGACACAGTAAGTCTGGCATAGGAAGACTAAAAAGGCTAAACTCCTTGGCATGATGTCAGTGTTTTAAAGAGCATTGTTTAGGTTGTGATGTAATGCAAAAAAATAAGCTTCATCTTGGTGAAGTTTAGCAGGGCCTGGTGATAGAAGTTGTCTCACGGCTGCAACATTGGCTCTGCTACACTGACATTTTCCAGCCTCCCGCAGTAGGGCTTTGTCACATTGTATTTACAGTATCAAAGCTGAATGCAGGGCTGTGGGCCGTAGGGACCTGAACTTTACACAGCAGAAACTGCCTGGTCTCGTCATGGTTGCTGGTCCTCTCTGGCCTATGTGGATGCCAGTTAGCTTGACAGTTTGCATGCCTTACCCTCGGCAGCGTAGGCGGGCCCGAGTAGCTTTGTTGCTTCCCATCCGGTAACATTTTTGTAAACCGTCTTCCCCTCCTTCTTCACTCTATTGCCCTCTCTGCCTTAATGAAGAGGGTAATCTGCCATGAATAATGAATGGGGTTTGTATGTGTTATGGTGTAAACACTTGTCTGGTTCTCATTATGCGCCTATCAGGAAGGATCATGGGTTCAGGGAGTAGAGCCTGCATCTGTTTTTCTCTCTGCTTTTGTTCCAGGCCTTAATGCAAACCATGCTGAATGGGTTAGTGCGTTGGAACACCATTTAACGGCACACCTTTAAGCTGGTTATGTTGCCTGTCGTTGCCTGTTGATCTGCTCAGCGCTGTGTTAGACATCATGCATGTGGGCAGTTGTGCATTCATTTTATTTAGGGGCCATGCCCACAGCCACACTGGGAATAAAGCGTTTTAAATTATTTAAAAGCTGTCATGTCTGGACCAGTTAAATCAACCACTCTCAAGTAATTCACAATGACAGCAGTGTCAAGTGAGATAACAGCTTTATAATACTGTGTTGGTGCCACATAGCCGAGCAGCCATCCTCAGTGGTATGAATGTTTAAACACGCTCCAATAGATCACTCGTTAAAGGCATGTCCATGAGCATGCCAACGTTGAATGTCAGAGTGTTTTTACGGTGCCAGCTTGGGCTCTGGAAAGTTGAAAGGGGTGTATTTTTTTCTATTTTCTGACTATTTTGTAGACCAAATGATTAATCAATCAAGTCGAAAAGCAAAAATATCAATTTGCAGATTGATGATTGAGATAATCATTAGTTTCCATCAAAGCAGAACAAGTATTCAAATTATAATGTTAAACAGAAAAAGTAGATTAGATTAGGTAGATTCAAATGTCAGAGAAATATTAGTGATTTACTGATATTATTATTTATGGCTATAAATACAACAGCTGGTGCCTTTATGGCACATTACTCAGTAATACACTTTACATGATACTGACCAGTGTCCATTTTTGTGATTTGTATTCATTCTATCATAAAAAGACAGCTCATTGATCCTGATGACTGCCGATGTTTATGATACCCGCTACACCAGAGACAGGTATATAAATCAAACTTGGTAGACCCTGTAAAAACACGGCCATTGCTTCTCCTGTTTATCATCAAGGTGTTGCGAGGACATGCGCCCGTGTCTCTGCTCTTACTGTAAATATTCAGAACGGAGTCTCTGTTCGTGCTGCTGTACAGTTAGAAACAAGTCACGACCTCGTGTACGGCCTCTTTGTTCTCGATGCCCCAGCCCTGTTCAGGGGTCGTGGTGAGTTCCTGATGAAACAGCAGCTGGTTTAGATTATTGTGGTTAATCCGGGGTTAGCTTTTGTTGCTCCCTAACCAACAGCTTGCCCTTTTAACCTTTTTCATGGGAAACTGGTCCCTTGTGGCTGAAATGCTGTCTCTTTTATAAACTACGGATAGAATTAGAGACGAATGTTTTATTGGAATGCAAGCAGATTAATTCGTTTCTAAACACCAGTAAATCGCAACCCTGAAGCAGGTTGGTGCGTAGCCCTGCTGCGCGAAGACGTAATGCACATACCTTTATTTCTTTATCTCCTCACTTAACAATTACCTCGGCATTTACAGTTTGCAGCTTTACGGTGTGACTTTCCAGCCTCTGATTCCCGAAGCTGTATCCAAAATTGCTACCAATCTAAGCATCAGCGTGGTGCAGTGCACACAGCGTCCTGCTAACAAGATGCAGCTCCACAACTTACCAATGCAAACAGCAGGCTCACAGCTTGCCTAATGAATCTCCCGGTGAATTGACCCTCTTGGCCTGTTGTCTTAATGCGTTCCAGATGCTTCTGTCTCTGTCCTTTAGCTTCCCAGGTCTCCTCTCCCACACAATTACGCATTCAGCGCCAACTCTTAATAGCTAGTTTAGAATTACTCTGGATAATTTCGTTAGCGCTCCAGTGTGGTCTGTTTTCTCTCTTCATCTCGTCAGACAATGCAGCGGTAGTGGGAGTTCTGGCATTGCTCTGACACCGGCCCAGTGGGACTCCTGTTGGCACTGCAACTTTATTTCGCAGTTGCCATTGCCTCACTGTCAACTGATGGTCTTAATCACTTCTTCTCAAAGCGATTGGATTTAAGAGGCTTCATCTGTTCTATCAAGAGCAAAGTCCTTGAACAAGTACAGCAGGTGTATGAAGACAAAGAGAGGAGATGTGTCCCTGGTGTCTCTTTGCTCTACCTGCTTTTCCCTAATTCTCTAAAGTGTAATTACTGTCCTGTGTCTTTATGCTCTCAAGCTTTTTTTAATGCTGAGGTTGCTCAACTATCAGTCCTCGCTCATTTTACATCAGTTGAAATAACTTCTGTCAAAGTTTTTTATCTCTGGCATATAAGATGTATTTTACCTGTCTGTTTTTGGTAGTGTAAGATTGTCAAAGGTCAACAAGCTGCCACTACTATATAGTTTTCCATAATTTAATGTGGACATCTCATCTCATCATCTACTACAACTACTACTACTACAACTCTATTTTCAACTTTCTGACAAAGTATTTTTTCAGATTCGGGCTGCCACAGTCTCCCGGGGTAACAAGACACACTCTCTCACCTCAGTGGTTTCCTACTTACACAGGTTCATTTTCATTTGCAGTCAACCACATTTTAACTGTTAACAGCACACACTTGGTTTAATCTGGAATCTGTTTATTTTCTTTAAACCTTGCATTGTTTAGATTAAGCACACACATTGTAACTCTTTTTATTCTGTATACAAAGAAAAACAAAACACTTAAGCTTTGAGTTTATTTAAGACATTCAAAATCATCATAATCTGCTGATACATATTTTTCAGTGATGTGGGATCAGTGTCATAGATATTATTAAGTGTGCATACAGTTTTGTGTTCTGATATTTCTTAATATCAGACATCGATTGTATCCATCTTGAAAAACAGATAGTAACCATAGACAATAAAAAAAAGAGTATTGAAAAGTTATTCCAAGATTTCTGACCCTTGTTATGGCATGATATCAGTGCATCAGAGCATTAAGTACTAAACTGATGATGAAAATTGATATTTGAATCGATATGCAGATGATACCTTTCTGCTTAACTGCCCACTGGTAGTGAAGTGAAGTCAGATTAATTACATACATCAAGGTTTATCTTGTTGAGGTGCACTTGGTGCATCAGTTTACGTTCTTGTAAGAGCGTAGTTTGCCAGCATTCCTCTCGTGTTCCTTTCGAGATGAGAATGTAGGTTGTGTTTATGGTCAGAAGAAATGGAGCATCTTATGTCCCTTAAAGATGACCCATTATGAGTCTATTGCTTGTTCTTGATCTCAATAAACAGACATGGCCATTTCTTCCAGGTCATCTGCTATTGAATTGTGACCAGCACTAATCCTTGTGAAACTCACAAACTACTGAGACCTCATTTTGGTGCTAAATTCAGACGCCATTCATTATTTTTAATGCTGACAATAATCTTTGTTTCTACCTTGTTGAGAGTTTAGTAACGAACAGACTTTGACACAGTGGTATGGAGGGTGATTTGCACCTCATGTACAGTATATTTGCTTGTAACAGTGTTTTCTGGAAAAAGTCAACAACAGCGGGTCGTTGAAATGCGGTATGCATTCATCTGATCTGCTGAACGTACAGCTGTAAGAGCTGATAAAGGCGGCCCCCTCGTAAGGGTGGGCACTGATTGAATCTGCCTGTTATAGTTGCCCTACAAAAGAAGGCACTTAGATCTCTGTCACCAAAGGACAAATTACTCCACAGTAGTACCCCTCTGGAGGGGATGTTCCACGCTTTTAATTATCCTTCTCCTTTTTTGGACAGACCCATCAGGAAATCAGCTGCAAAAAAAATGTAGAAGGATTCCTTTAAGCCCAATATAATTAATTTCCCCCTTAAATAGATTAGCAAGCCAGTCTAGGCGAGTATTTCAATCCATTTAGCAGTGTAATTTGCAGAAATTACTTTTAATTACATAATAATGGCAATGATCTCATATTGCTTACAGCTGCCAGAGGTTGAACCACTGAGTGTGCTGTTCATGCACTTCTACAAAGGGTCATTGAAGTGCTCTCAACCAGACAAAGCTGCTCTCTTTGCATCAGAGGTCTGCTAACAGAGATACAGTGATGTGTGAAGTCCTCCAGCTCTGCCTGCTGGGTCACTGTTTGTATTGTGTTTTCATTTTGCAGCTGAACAGAAGGTTATATATCTTTGACCTGCGAACTGTGTTTCCAACACCAGTCAAGCAGAGGCAACGAGGTGGAGAGTTTCGTTTTGTTTCTTGTCTTTACCAATGTCTTAAGTAAAAAAAAAATGTGAAAATGACTTGCCTTTAGAAAGTGAATTAGAAAAATACATAGATAAAACATATAGATCATTTCACATTTTTAGAAAGTTGTATCTCCTCCCAAATATAAAGGAGGAAATTCAGAAAGAATTAAAAAAAAAACTCAGCAGTCATATGTCTTTCTTGACAACAACAAGCCACATATCTCGGTTTTCAGGACTTTTTCTTTTGTATAAGTAGTTCCAATACTCTCATGGAGTGTGGATCACGCCATCAAACCTAGATAGACTTTTAGATAGGTTCCTATTGACTTTTCTGAGCTGGAATTTTGTACATTGTACTGGGATCTGCATGACAACATAGCAGTGAGGATAACTGAAAAGATGTGCAATGACAAGGAAACACATCCAGAGACTGGAGCTCTTCTGGAGAGATGAATACCTTTCTTCCTCAAGTTTTTTTGTTTTGATGATTGTGGAGTGTACGGTCTTAAAACATGTGGCTACCCAACCACAACCTTGTCACTATAAACACACCCTAAAAACAAACCCCTCAAATACAGTGAAGCTGTTATAACTGTGCCCTCTCAAAGGTTCACGAACAAGAAAAGGAGAAAGATGTACAAGAGGTCTAACAACGATGAACTGCGGGGTAATGTTACCCTACGTTGTAACTCTTCAGTAGTGACATGATGGTGGCCTTTGTGACACCCCGTCTCTGTGGTTGCAGCAGACACGAGCTGCTCTTCATCTCCTAAGTGCTTCCTCTGAAGCTCCCTGTCTGTACACCACAGCATTTCTGGGGCTGCATTGTCATGAAATGGCCCCTCAGGAATCATCCTCAGACAGTCGAACAACAACAGAAGGGATTCTTTAAGAGGCTGCGGTGTATGTGGAGGGGAAGGTAGGACGAGTTCGTGAAGGGTGCGCTCATTAGCTTGCAAAGTTGTTTTAGCATTAACAGTCTGCACTGTGTTCGACCTCTAGCAGTTATCCTGTCTGGGTTTGTGGTCTCAGGACTGTGTTGTTGCTTATGTCTCTCACATTCAAATACACAGCAAGTCGCTTTAACAATTATTCTTCATCTGCCTGTTTTTTGAATATGCATTTTTGTTTATTAATATATAATATTAATGATTTGATTGATGTCATCAGTTCAGGAACTCTTCGTATTAGCTAAGCTTAAACCGGTAAATGTTTTTCATGTTTAGTTTATAATTGATTTAGGCAATGAATCAGTTATATAATCAGCTAGTCATTTAATTACCTGATCAGTTGATAGGGACAAAACACATTAAACTAAAGGTCATAGTTGTAACCAGAGTTCTCTGATAGCATGGGGTTGTTCTTCATTTTTAACTTTTCTACGTTTTTTTTTTTTTAAATGTCATCAAGCCCTTAAATCAAGTTACTGATAATAGTAAATGTTGTCAATGACCTCAGTTGGTGTGTATGAAACTTTCCATAATGACCCACTTTCTCTCCAACATGAGCATGGTGAGTCCACTGAGGGCCCTGCTCATCTTAACATTAAAGCAAAGCTGAGCCAATTTTCCAAGATTCACTATCCTTTAGGCTGTGTTTTGGTCTCCACCATCTTCCAAATAAAATATCTGGCTCTTTATGTGTTAACCTCAAGTTACAGGGTGTAAAGTCAAACCAGTGTGCTGAAAGAGTCAAGAATCATCATTGATGTCAAAATATACAATGTGACAGCTATCTCACCCAGAGGAAAAAGGAAGTGTAAAGCAATAGGTCTATACTGAAACATGGTGAATGTTTTCCTGAAATTGTAAATAGAAAGCTTTGTGCGGTTGCAAACCTTCCTGGATCTCTTTAATGACACTCATTTAGGGGCCGCATTGTTTTTCTTCGTCAGCTGTGGTCGCTAAGTATGACAGTGGTGATCTGAATATCCTCCTCTGTGAAAAATCCCTCAAAGCTTTTGCTTTGGTCCAGGCTTCGGTCTCTATGTCTCTCCCCCCTCTTCTGTAAATCACAGTTACACTTGCCCAAGGCTCTGTGGGGAGGGAAAAAAAGGGTGGGGGGGGGCATACCGGCACGGAGCAGCACTCCATTTATCCTGTAATGATAGTGAAAAGACGAGAGAACAGCCCCAACGGGTCCATGTACAGTACGTAGAGCAGAGCCTCTTGTGGTTTTACGGACAGATTTAACTACAATATGGCTCCCTGTTGCCGTGGCGATGGACTGCTATTAACATGTTGTTTTCCCGAGGGAGAGGAAGTCTCTTAGCCTCCTGTACCCTACCCACTGAGGTGAGGTTATGCCAGGTCACACGTACTACAGGGTAGTCACCACATAGTGTGCTTATTATCAGCACAACATAATAACACCTTTCTCTTTCTGGACTGGATTAGTTTTATGCTGGGAAGTGCAATAATTGTAATTATTACCACCAGCATCTGTGGCTTTAATCCAGGATTATTCGGCCATGCTTGTGATTCTTCCGAAAACTATAAAGTAAAAACAGTGCAGATTGTCCCATGAGGTCACCTGACAGTACTCAAACCGACTTTGATAATATATTTTTTTTGTTGTTGTTTTGTTTTTGTTTACTCGCAGATTTTTTTGCTGAAGGGATGGTGGTCTGATTTTTGTCTTGGGAGAGCCGGGGAGGGAATTTTCTTTCATTTACTCACTCCAGATTTATATTTGATTTCTTTATGGATTAAAGTGATTAATCATTATGCCTATTATACCTTCACAGAAAGGAAATAGTTAGATGTGTCATATAAAGTCAGTCCATAATATTATTATATTATGTCCACTCTTGCTATGTGGCTCTAGTTCACTTATTATGGTGTTAAAGTCATCAATAGTAGAAAGTAAAGTGATTAGAGGATGTCCTGTTTTGTAATCTTTACCATAAATTAGCTAATTTGCTCGTTTGATTGGTGGCCCTGTGATGATTATTGTTCCATCCGGGTTTAAATGGGCATACACCATCTTAGGCTTTTTGTGCTTTGTCATGTTGGGTTATTAATGATGAAATTAGCACCAATTTATCACTGTTACATTATATTGGTGAGTCTTTTGGAAGGTCCAAATGAATACTGAGCACCTGGGGACGTTGATACTTTTTTCACAAGTGAAACATAATGTTCAGCCCTGCTCAGCCATATCTGTACAGTCACTTAGAGCGGTAATTTGTACATAAATCACAGAGAACAAAGTCCTTTTACAAACATGAAATCGGATCATTTAGAAAAGAACAATGTTAGACGACCTCCCTAAAATAAAAGACGTTTTGTGGTGTGTTTTTTTTTCCCCTTTCGTCGCATTACAGGGGCAAAGGTCCAGCATCAGAGCTAAAGTCACTTCAAGTTTCCATCAGCTCCCTGCTTCTGTTTATGCTGGCATGCAATTAAGGCAAGTTGTTTGAGCTGGGCCGGCAGTGAACGGCTCCAGCCTGCTGCGAGTCTGAGATACACATGGGCCTTTAAAGCAGCGATTAGGAGAGCTGATGATTTAACCCTTGGCTCCACTCAGGAGGCGTTAATGCGGCTGGAGCCAATCAATCACAGAAAGAGGAGGAATTTCCTCTTCCTGTACTGTCCTCGTTTGTCTCTCTCAGAGTCTCCGAGGAGGAGCTGACAGGAAAGAGGAGTTGTAGTTCCACACAGACTTACACATCTAAAGAAACCCAAACACGCTGATTTATTTTCATTATTTTATTTTCAGATATTGTATGAGCCCAGATCCTTGGTTGTGCTGTAGATCTCCTGTAATTAAAAATAATTATGAAGAGAGAAACAGACTGAAATAACCGCAGACGTTTATATGAAACATATATACAATATTTCTGGAGCATTCTGCTGGTCAAAAGGTCAAAGATGCCACCACATTTCACTTATAAGTGCTTTTTTTGTATGTTATCCACCTTGTTTCCTGTCAACTCCCCTCTGTGTCCACCCAAAACAGAAATGTGTGTTTTTTAATAAAACATACAATCTTTCGGCACCATTAAAATACTGTGTAGTCGTGAAAAGAAACAAGACAACCTGGCGAGGCTTGTCAGGACCGACACATTGTGCGAGTGTTTTTAATTAGATTAGAGTATTTACAGTATGCCTGTGATCCCCATCAGATTTTATCAACATCTCCAAAATACTTTAATTTGCATATTGAAGTCCTTTTTTTGCATTTGTATAGTCTTTGATAGCTCATAATGGCTTTTATCAGCCATAATGGACTGTATGTGATCTTCTTCATATTCAGCTTAATTCATGCATTAAACATTTCCTCTTCTGTCTGTCTGTCTGTTTCTGTTCAGATGCGAAGGAGAGGACAACCAGAAGCTTCTCAGTTGACGGCATCTTCAACTACACGTCTCTGCTCCTCAGTAAAGAAGACAACAGGATCTACATCGGTGCTCGGGAGATTCTCTTTGCGCTCAACCTCACCGATATCAGCGCAGTCAAGCTACAAAGAAACGTAAGAGTCAAGTGTCTGTAAACTGCAGTATCATATAAAGTATACTGTATCAATGTAAATGTGGTTATAATACGATCCCAGTGGTACAATATGAATGTGGTTGTTAATATGATTTGATCCCAGAAGTCCAATATAACCCGCTTCACTGTATTATACCAACAGTATGAGTCTGACTGAGTTTCTTTCTCGCAGCTCACATGGAAAACTCCAGAGAGGAAGAGAGACGAGTGCAGTTTTAAAGGCAAAGACCTGCAGGCAAGTCAACCGCTGATGCAAAAGCTCAAGTAGCTAAATTCAGACAGCTCAAACTGTATTTACATGATGGCAGGTTGACCATTGTTGCGTGGCACTTTGGAAACAGACTTGGGGCAGAACCCTGGAAATTTCCTGTCAACTTGTAACTTTCCATTCTACAACAATGGATTTTTCCTTTCCTTTCTTACAAACTTTCCTCCCTTCTACTCTTTTTTGCCAGCTTAAACCACTTTCATTTTTGTATGTAAACACAGACATAGAACCTTTGTGGTCACTTATTTGTTAAGAGGAAACACTTACGCCAAAACAAATTAGTGTTCGTTAGTAATATTAAAATCAATCTCCGAATTGCTGGCTGACTCTCGGTGGAAATTGGATTTTAATTCCTTTTGCAATCCAAATATTCTAGTTTGACAATTTGTTATTTTTGTAAAGTGATTAACTGGACTGTGGTGAAGTCTGCAGAATATTTGTGTTTACTTTACATTTTTATCTTGTCTTGGCAATAAGCCACTGTAACAGAAAGCAAAATGGATGGATGGATATTTTTTATAACCTGTTTCCCAAAATGAAGTCATCAGATATAAAAAAAAATCAATATTATGAAATTCTTTTTTGTGTTTCCAATACAGACTGATTGCTTCAACTACATCAAGATTTTACTGCGTATAAACAGCACTCATCTGTACGTGTGTGGAACATACGCCTTCAGCCCCACCTGTGCTTACATAGTAAGTGGATGATACAGTCACATCTGCGGTAGACTCTACCTGTGCGGGTCTTGTGTTGCGGAGATTTAAAAAGCTGTGTCATTTGTTGTTTTGTGTTCGGAAAAGTTGATTACCCCTGATGCAGGACTTTATATGTGATATGTATTTATTAGATTCTGGAGGAAGAGCATCTAAAATCTGATACTGCTTCCTGCCTCTCAGCTCACTTAGCAGTCTGGTGGAGGCTGATGCCCAGCTAGATACAATATACTGTATGTGCATTATTTTATTACCTCCTGTGCCAAAAGGAAATGGGTCAAAATATTTAATGCATATAATCAGATTACATCAAAATCGACCCAGTTTGAAATCCATTTCTACAGATCTTTTAGAGCCTTTTAGAACAATCCATCAACAAACACACAGGGGTGACCTGTGCTTGAACTTCACCTGTAGACCGACTGACCACCTCTCCACTGAGACAGACAGACAGCGGTGACTGTCAGAGCACGTTACAGCTCTGCTTTTCAACTACGCATGTGACATGTGGTGTGTTTGTGTGTGTTCTCCAGAGAACTGCAGACTTCTCTCTTGTCAAGAGTGATACTGGTGAGATTGTTACAGAGGATGGACGGAGCCGCTGCCCCTTTAACCCCGAATACAAGTCCACCGCCATCATGGCTGGTAGGTCACAGAATGGCTGTCAGCTGTTGATAAAGCCAAACTCTTTTTTACATTTTCTGATTTATAAATGCCACTGTGGAAATCAGTAAAGCAACTAGATACAGGTGGTTGATATGGATACAAAGTTGAGCATAACCTCTGGATTTGATTACTGTGTATGACGCAGAAGCCCATTCCCTCACAGTAAACACTGTGATTACACTGATCTTCTTCACTGTGTTGCAGATGGAGAGCTGTATGCTGGTACAGTCAGTAATTTCCAAGGAAATGAACCCATCATTTACAAGAGTCTAAGCCAAGGAACTGCTCTAAAAACAGAAAACTCACTCAACTGGCTACAAGGTACAGTGCTTTAGCTTGGAGTGAATGCTTTTCATTTCAATCTTCTATAACACAAAGTATATATATTATTTCATATATCATATTATATGAGATATTTGACAGTTTGTGCCATTCTGTCTTGAATTTGACACTGTGAGATGAAAAGAAAAAGATTTTGGTGAAAAGTGTTTACCTGCAGTCTGCCCGTCCCTGTTGGAATTGAATTTTCCGTTTAGTGTGTTGATGTCAGAGGGAATAGGGACGTCTGTCCCTGGATGCCTAAATTTCATGTACTGTAGGTTGACAGTATTGTTCACATTGTTTTTCTTTCAGACCCGGCCTTTGTTGGCTCTGCCTACATACAGGAGAGCCTGCCCAAGGGCAACCTAGTGGGCGATGACGATAAGATTTACTTCTTCTTCAGTGAAGCAGGAAAGGAGTTTGATTTCTTTGACAACACCATTGTGTCACGCATTGCTCGCGTGTGTAAGGTGAGTGATTCTTGCAGGCAGATAGTCCTTTTTCTCCTTGAGTAGCACCTAGTGACATCTCCTCCCATAACTATAGAAATCCATTAGACCAGGAAGGGTTTTTATGTGTTTGTGCATTTCATCTATGTTTGTGTTCACTGTAGCCTCCTATACAGATGTGCATGTGGTCTCCTGAAAGCCTTTTACATGATGAGGATAGCTCACAGTTTTTCTGGACAGTGACGCAGGCTCTCTTGTTACAGAAAACATTCCGCACGCAAACATTCCCCTCTGTTTGATTCTTTTTCGCCAGATCCTCTCCTCCCTCAATTCTTATCATGTTTCACCAAATATTTGTGTTCAGACAGGACTCAGAAGCCAACTCAGAATGGCTCAGAATTACTGTAGCACAAGATCCCTGTACAAAAATGGATTATCACCTGCTGAAATACTTGAAAGTCTTTTTGAACTAAAATACAGACCTCACTGTACTCACTGTCTTTAGTGGCATGTTTGGGTCTCGCTCAGTTCTGTAAACAACATCATGGACCAGTTCTCCAGATGACACTGCTGCTTGTCTCTGTGAAAACAATCATACTTATCTAAGGAGAATGTAAATACTAGCTGACAGTTTGATGTTCACATCAGAGAAAACATGTCTGTTGCATGTCAAACAGAAAAGACATATATTTAGATTTTAACCTTGTCCCGTGACACAATGAGAAAGAAATCATTTATTTTTATGTATTTTGAAGTTGGAAACCAAATCTTTTTAGGAATCTACCTGGAGAACCAGTACATCGTTCATTATTATTTTTCAGGTTTCCGGGTGTCATCCTGCTGTCACATAAAGACAAGACACCACCTACAGTGTGTGCGTTACATATAAACCCCCAAGGTGGTACCACAGAGAGCCCAGCTGTGAATCATAGGCCTGCTTCAGTCAGAAACTGGCCGTGGGGTTATATTTTCTCCATCTTCATGCAATCATCCACTCAAATTTTCCACACTTCCAGTTAAAAAAAATAATTCCCCTTCAACAAGTTATATAAATACTGACTCATGTTGCATGTTGGTGATAGGTTTCCTCACATGTGCTTAGAATATGTGCTGAATATCCTGGTACAGATTGCACATAAGGAAATGAGTAAATGTGTTCTTCCAAAACAACTACAAGGATTTAAAGATATAGAGGATATAGAGCATAACAAAGCTTTAAAATGTATTTGAAACTCAGAATATAGATGATAGTTATTGATGTCCTTTAAATAATCCAGTATAATGATGAAATAAATTGTGACTTTATAGTCAGTCCTGCCACTATCTCTCTAATCCCTTGTTTGACTTATTATGTCAGCTGCATCCCCCCTCTTTGTTGTTTATTCAGGTGTTTAGTACACAGGTTCCACTTCATCGAGGCCAACTATGGAATGATAAACAATGTTTTGCTTGAAACGAACAAAACAAAGCAAGTTCTCATTTGCAGAAAAAAGCTATAACTGCCTGCAATGCTTTTTGAACAGCCTTTTGAACAAGGGATGCTTTTACAAAGGATTAATAAGTGGGATGCATTTGCTTCAATTATTCATAAGTCATTTTAAGCACAGAGTGGCATTAAATTCTAAAACTAGGTTCAGGCAGCAGAACTGGAGAATATACTGTGTGTTGCTCATTATGTCCCTGGGTTACTACAATAAGTAATTACTTCAAAAGCTCAGTGTTGGTCATGTGTCATTTCCCTTCCCATCCAGCGCTGCCATTTCCTCTGATTAATTTAAGTGGACTCAATTGAAGCTTCATGTTAAAGGGTTTCATGTAGCTTAGATCATTTAGTGTTTCACTTTGGTCCACTACTGCACATTTTAAGACCACGTATTTCCTCCAATAGGCAACTTTTATTTTGTTAGATCTGTGCCTATGAAAAATTGGAATAACGGTTGAATGAACTGGATGTAGACAGTGTGGTTATTGCAGGGGATCCCAAGTCTTTAAGCAAAGCTAAAACAGGCAGGTTTGTGGAGGTGAAACATCTGTAGTGACCCTCCTGAGGCCTGGAGCTCCCTGTGGAATATAGTCTGATTTACAGTCAAACTTCACATGCTGTAAATCACTTTCACATTGAGGTTTCAAGATGTACCGGTAGTTGCTCCCCAATTTGCACGGAAATCCCATTATATAATCCATGTAGCCATTTAAGCCTGTGTGTCAAGGAGGACCCATGCCACACATCACTTTGAAAGTTAGTGCCAACGGCGCCAAATCACGGTGGTAGTGTCAGTGAAGAAGGATTGTCAGAGAGCGATGCCTCCTTTTTTTTCCAGCCAGTTGTGATGATGTATATTGTTTTCATGACCTAGAAGCCTGCAGCCTCAGGGTATATCTGTGTTACGGGCACAATTGATTAAGCACATCATGGTTTTACTATATGAGGTTAGCTTTTTCAATTACACCTACTCAAAGAGCTTCACCTTTGGAGACGTTGCCTTTTTTCTGTTTTCAGTCACAGGGAATGTAGATAAAGATGACAATTATTTTTGTAATATAATATATAATAACAATATGCACCGTATGTTATAGTATGTAAGGTTTTCCATGGCAACATATCATATGGTGCACATTATTATTTCATGCCTTTTACAAGCCTGTCAGTTCCCATCAAATCAAACTTTTTTTTTTTCTAAGGCACTGTCACTGCTACAGACAGGTGTCAATCTGATATTACTGTGCCCCCTACTGGCCTCACCTTAAACAGCACCAAACCCTCAATATTTGTGTTGCAGGGTGATATGGGAGGTGAGAGGGTGCTGCAGAAGAAATGGACGACCTTCCTGAAGGCTCAGCTCTTGTGCTCACTTCCTGATGATGGCTTCCCTTTCAACATAATCCAGGACATGTTTGTGCTGACACCCAGCCCCGAAGACTGGAAGAGCACTGTGTTTTATGGAGTCTTCACATCTCAATGGTGAGGACCAACTTACATAACTTTGATTAACACGTCACCAAACTAAACCTTCAGATATAAAAGGAATTCATGGGGAATAAAAATGTGTCTTTATCTGAGGTCCAAGTGAGGTTGTTACTATACATATACAAATATATGTGTGTGTGTGTATGTATGTGTATATATATATATATATATATATATATATATATATATATATATACACATACATACATATGTATATATATTTAACATTTTCCACCATTGTAAGCCTGGCCACAACAGTGAAGCGTAATTTAGACCATGATTTATGAGATGCAAGTTATGGAAAATAAATATTTAAACATTTTAATGATTAAATAAATGTGATATTTTTACTATTTCACAGTTTTTAGATTTTCAGTGTAAGACATTAACTCTACAAGGTCACAGACCGCTTTCTTATGCATTTTACCTGATCAGAATGAGATAAATTATCATTAAGTATTGTGTGACATTGACATATGTGATTATGTCTTATAAGGTATAAAGGTGCTTCAGGAAGTTCTGCAGTGTGTTCCTTCACAATGGACCAGGTGGAAAGGGCGTTCAATGGCCGATACCGTGAGGTGAATCGAGAGACACAGCAGTGGTACACATACAACCATCCGGTCCCAGAGCCTCGGCCTGGAGTGGTGAGTACCCGCCTACTGCCCTCTGCTGGAGAACCTGCAGACACATACGTATCAACACGTCATGTCAGCGAATTTCATACAGCCCTGTCTGCCTCATCAGGGCTCAGACAGATAGATGTTTAGCAAGCGTCACTCCCTACCTCTCTTCCTAAACGTGATTCTTATCAGTCTGTTGTCACTTTCATTTCCTGGTAGACTTATCACAGTTGAATCGCTGAAAAAAATAAATAAGCAAAAGAAATACAGAGGAACTGTACAGATGCAGTCAGTGATATTTTCCAATGTTAGTGAATGTGTGTAAATGACTCGAATGTGTTGCCTCCACAGTGCATCACAAATGCTGCCAGGGAACAGGGCATCTCCTCCTCTCTGCACATGCCGGACAAGGTGCTGAATTTTGTCAAAGACCACTTCCTGATGGACAGCGTGATCCGCAGTCAGCCTCTGCTGCTAAAACGTAACGTTCGCTATACGCAGATCGCCGTCCATCGAGTCCAGGTGGCAAAAAAGGCGTATAATGTGCTCTTCATCGGCACAGGTGAAGGGCCCCACAGTCACACACTCATCAGCCTCTTTGAAGCATCCTGTGTTTCTCAAGTTCACAAACAATAAACCTACTTTGTCTACTAGATGACGGGAGAATTCATAAAGCCATTAATGTCAACAACAAGATGCACATCATTGAGGAGATGGTGCTCTTCCGTGATTCCCAGCCAGTGCAGCACATCGAGCTAGACACGGAAAAGGTACGTGGAGACTAAACAAGTCTTGCTTGGTTTTACACAGCTGTCTCGTGGTGCGAAACAACAACAAGCTCAGTGAATGCATTTATTGGCAGTTTAGAGATCCCATGAGCCATGACGAGTCACAGCCTAAAGCAGACCTTGCGCATGATGAGCTAATTACTGTACATGCAATTTTCTCTCAGGGGATCGGCAAACAGCTGGAATTGTGGCATTTCCTGAATGCTTAGATTTATACATTCAGGGAAACAAGCGCCTTTAAACTGGTCTCAAGAAAAGCTTTCTGCACTGTATTTAGTTCAGGGTTGGACAAGGAGGATTCTGGATGAAATCAGTAACCCAGTAACTGTATTTGGGGCATTTCCTTCCGTCCCGGCTTTGTCATCTCTCCTCCACAGGGTCAGCTTTATGTTTCCTCTTTCTCTGAACTGGTGGAGGTCCCGGTAGCTAACTGCACTAATTACCAGAGCTGCGGGGAGTGCATCCTCTCCAGGGATCCTTACTGTGCCTGGAACGGCAGGCAGTGTGTGGATGTCAGACAGGCTTCACCAAGCAAGTATGCATCCCTCTGCACAATGATCCACAAACAGTTTTTGAGCTAAAGCTTTGAGATTTCTATAAGCTGTAAATACAAGACGGGCTGAAAAGCCCACTTTATGATTTAATATATGTGTTTCAGTGTTTGGCAGCAGGATGTAGATGAAGCAGACACATCAGTTATTTGCAACAAGACAGTGCCAAGCCCACGGTTTGCTAAACCTCCACCTACACGTGAGTGAACTCCTCTTCTCCAGACTGTCATAGATTTACAGAGCAACACTCTGCCACTGGATTTTTCCACAGTCTGCCTTTCAATTTGAGCTTTGATTGTAAATATGTCCACTGTGTCACACCTTTATTTTTCTGAATTATGCTCTAGAAGCTGTTATGCGATATCTGACTCAATCTATGTCTCTTTCCACAGGAATGTCATCATGCCAGGTGATCATTATCCCAGCCAACACGTTCAAGGTGTTGCCTTGCAAGCTGCGCTCTAATTTGGCTGAAAGGAGCTGGGAGTTCAGTGAGAGCACTGGTCACTTTCATTACCCCAGCCCAGAGGGGGGGCTAGTAGTGGTAGCTCAAGCAGACAGACAAGAAACCTACGAATGCTGGTCAGTGGAGGAAGGCTTCAGACAGCTGCTGGCAAACTATTGCGTGCGGGGCGAGGCCAAGCAGGAGAGCACCACCCTGACAAGCCGTTCACGTACGCCACAGTTCTCCCAGGAGGACTTCATCATCCTGCCTGGGGAGGCCCGCTCCCCGCAGATCAACACTAAAACCTACTGGAACGAGCTGATAGTGGTTTGCGCCCTCTTGGCATTCTCCCTGGTGGTCTTCTCTCTGTTTGTGGTGTACAGAAATCGCGACCACATGAAGTCCATGCTCAAGGAAGGTGAGTGTCCAAACATGCAGCAGAAGAAGCCACGGATAGTCGGGAAACCAGCCGAGAACTTACCGCTAAACGGCAACACGGTCCCATCGTCAGTGTCAGATCATAAGGGCTACCAGACCCTTAATGACAACTACATCTGCAGCACTCCGCCACACGAGTGCTCGTCGCCCGACAACAGCAAGAGCTTCTCAGAGTCGGAGAAGAGGCCTCTGAACTTGAGAGAGAGCCACGTAGAGATTTCCTCCACGTGCCCGAGGCCACGAGTCAGACTGGGCTCCGAGATTAAAGACTCTATAGTGTGAGAGGAGTGACTCATTTTAAACAAAGAGCAAAGAGTGCACTTGCTGAGAAAGACAAACCCATATAAGGGGGAAAACTGAGGAACATCAGACTCTTCATGGAGACACATTTCATTACATAGATTTTGCACTTTTTTTTTGTTCTCTCCCTGTGGTCCATGTTCATTTTATTTTCCTCTCACTCCACCCCCTTGTTCAAGTGCATTCAAGGCATGCCGAAGAAGTTCCACTTTGCCTTCAGACTTTTGATGCTTTTAGGTACGGCTCACAGGAATGTAACAGGCAAAGAGGTGGTGTCACAACTTTGATTCTGTGATTGAATTTGACAGCGTTGCCACTCAGTCCGTCCACAAAATCTGTTGGTAATGCTTTCAAAGGCAGAGCGACATTCAAACATGTTCCCACTAACAGCTGATGCAGTGTTTGGTGTTTTGTTTTCTGGTTAAGAGCCTGCCCTTTGCTGAGGCTATGCACTATGTACTGTAGCAACACTCACCAGAATATACACTAACAACTCAGTGACAGGTGAGAAAGAAAAAAGATATACATGTCCTGTCATAGTTTTTTTTCCCTTTCAGATATCCAGTGTACATTCACAGGCGTATACTCATTGTTTAGGTCTAAATATAACAGAGAAAATCATTCAGAGTTCTTGAAAATGACATTTTTATTTATAAAGTGAATGGACAAACACAAACAAGGAATCACCTCAGTGGAAATCTTATAGAAACTCGTATCACCTCTGTCACTACACACCAAAAAAAGTTCTTATATACTCATGAATGAAGACACATTTTTTCAAGTATTGGTATTATAAGTGGATACAAATGTTCTTGTGTGGAAGCCCGACTCTCAACAGCGGTTTTCTGTCACCGAATGTGATGAAGGGAAAATATCATTCCAGGTATTATCATGCTGTTCTTCGCGAGATAGGCAGTCTATGCAAAGCAAATAATGTGAAGTGGGGTAAACACCAGGAAAACCTCACCTCTAGACTGAATAAGCACAAAGGTGTTGGCGATGTTAATTACTTTAGGATCGGTGGCACGGCAAATACACACCCACCCACACACACACAAATACACACATTTGCTCTCATGACACAAACTCAAAGTATGCAAGAGATTCTAGCCATTTGTTTGTGTATTTTAGCGAGGAAGATTGGCCAAATGTTTCTTTTACAGAGAGGCATTATTTCACAGTCATTCTTTAATATTAAATATATATATATATATATATATCACTATTCTCAAACCGAACTATTAATAAATATTTAAATACGACACCTATTCATAGTATAAATAAAACACATCTGTATAGCTTCAACTCTGAAACACATATTAATTAATGAGTTAATGGATGGAAAAAAAAAACTGCTTGCTTAAATGGTTTTAAAGGCAGCCATAAAGGCAATAATGTTCATTCTCATCTCAACAACGCAGGAATTGTGCATTTTAATTCTCTTCATCAGCCAGCTCCTTGTTCAGAAATAACAAATCTCTAAACCTCCAAATGAACAAGTCAAAGTTGCAGAGCATTTTCCAGATCATACCATATTAAACAAAAGTCTTACTCAAGTTTGTCTCTAGAGTTGTAACAAGGCCAGCAAAATTTGAAACAAAGATGCAGGACGGCATACCGCTCGACCCAGAATGCATTGGATTTGCACATGATGTTGAAAAGCCTTAGTACAAAGCAGGTGATGGATTTGATAACAAATCTGCCTTGGGGTGATGGGGGGGATGCCTTCTGAAACAATAATCAAGAGATGTGCCTCTTGGGATAATAAACTAACCAGGTTGTAGTGTTGTAGTGTCAAATGCCACACTGCAGGTGACAGGACTGGCCATGCTCAGAAAGGAGAGAGAAAATATTGAATATATGTAATTTAATACTGTCAGCATTGTACAGTATGTGCTCATGAGGTGTGTTTTTTTTTTAAAATCTAATAATGTTTTATTTTTGTTATGGTGGCTTCAACCTCAGTCAGGGACTAAATTTCTCTCTAAAACTGTAGCACATAAATAACCACTGGCTGATTTTAAGATACTGAATTGTAGATAAGCATTAGTATTACGTTACATTTCCTGTAAATGGCACTGAAGACAAAAAAAAAAAAAAAAAAGATTGATTTTCAAGAACCGGTCAGCTATAATCAATCACGCAGTATGAAAGATTCATGCTTTGACTGTTATTAAACACAGATGGCAGCTTTTGGTGAAGTGGCTGTCATCAGAACAATATTCAATTTGCTAAGTGCAGAACAAATATCGAGTGGCAGTGATTTAGTAAAATGTGTGCAGGTACTGAACATGCTTCTATTTGAACACGAGCCTAAACTATTAATGCCGCAGTGAAAGTATCGTCTGCTCTCTTAACGGACCACTGTAGTCTGGCCTTCTGTGTGTGACAGTACAAGTTGCTCAGACTCAACATGTATTGTAAGTAAGAGGAGTTTTTATGTAAAATTGTTTTGTAAATTCAGCTGCCAATGTAAAAAATATTGTGAATTGTATTTTTTTGTATCATACATCACTACTGTTTGTTTGTTTTTTTTTTCCTCCCCTTTTTTGTATTGTATATAAAAAGCACTTTATTTTAATTTTTCAAATAAAGATCAAATGGATAATTTTTTTATTTGAGTGGCTCGTGATTTAATTAAAGAAAAAAAATCATTTTGCTGTTTCATGTATTATGCTGAACACTGCTTGGCCAGAATATTGAAGGTTTTCTTTTTTCTTTCTTTTTTTTTCTCCCGTTGTAATCTGGCAGGGTGGAGTAAAAACACACTCTGCACACTCAGAGAACAAAGAGGAGTGTCAGTGATAAAACTCTCCCATACACCACTCACACCTGAAAGACAAACAGTGGCGACCATTTGCGTATGGGATGTGTTTCTATTGTGCTACAGCTCCCCTGCACACACAACCTTTAACTCAGAATGGAGCCAAACAAGTGAAGCTTACATGACAGCAGCAGGATCAGGTAGATTTCAGGTAGAAAGTGGCACATTGGGTTTATTATTGGAATGAAACCCGCCTACACCGACACCTGGACCAATGGGTGGCTCACCTGCACTTTGTTAGACCTTCATTGAAACTTTAACTGAGGCTTTTATTTTGGCGGACCCGCAGCAGGTGTCTGTAAAGAGGAAAAGCGCGGTTGTATTTTAACACTTTTTTTGTGTTTTTAACCCGCTCAAACATGGACCGGCCGAGTCTTCGGAGGCTGTTTTCCGCCTGTGACGTGAACAAATCCGGTAATATTGAGTACGAGGACTTTACGGTGGTCTGTCGGGAGCTCAACGTCCCCGAAACCGAGATCCGGACTCTCTTCGACAAGTTCGACGCAGACCGGGACGGATTCATCGACTACAGCAAGTTCTCCTCCAGGTTCCAGGAGGTTTCCGAGACCCTGGACCTGGCGGCGTTTGGAGCGGGGTCGTCCCAGGGCCCGGTCGGCGTGTGGGAAGAGTTTGTGGCCAGGATAGAAGGAGAGTCTGTGCTGTCTGAGAGGTAAACTCACATCCGGTTGTCCGCTCCGAGTTGAGGGGGTTTTAAATGAGCTAACGGCTGATGGAGCCTCATTACACTTAGACGTTGTAGAGGACGTCAACGGCCACTAAAAAGCCGTTTTACTAATTTTTCTGAATTAATTAAAAGGCTTAATTATATATATGGATATTATTTCCTTACATAATTGACAGCTTCTCGCATTGTCTAGGTGACTCCTTTACCTCACACTAAAGATAAACAAAGGCATTATCAGTAAAGATGAGTCATACAGGTGCGAGACTTAAACTTACCTAATTATACTTTTTGTCCATCACTCTTTAGTAATTGACGCTATTTTTTCCGCGCTGAAACGCACACACACAGACACAGGAAGACTCAAGGTCCACTTACTCTCTTTTTTCTGAGCTTCAGTAATTTCCCACGGTGACTAGATTTAGCTCTGTTGTCATGGAGATGGATCAGGTGTCGTCAAGTGGCGGTTCTGTACGTGCTGTGGTCGTCGTGGCAACTATTGCTTGACGAACGGAAGCTCTGGAAAAAAGTTTTTGAAAGGACACTGACTCCCGATTTTTTAATTTATATATGTATATACGGGCTAGATGTTGACTAGCTCCATACTGTATATGACAGGGCATATATGTTTAGAGGGCATAT
>JAOXYL010000090.1:12640124-12651843 GCA_028564955.1 Terapon puta
ACAACGTCAGTTCTTAGAGCTGTACATTGGACTCAAGCATATAAGGAATGGAGGACTGTCTGTCTGTCTGTCTGTCTTTCAATTACCTCCAGACCCGCTGACCCGATCAACTTCATACTTGCACACTCTTGCAGGGGACCCACGGATGCACAGTGTTGAGTTGTTTGAACGAGTGGCTCTCAGGAAAGCAATTGGAGGCCAAGCAAAAAGGTACGTCACGAATTGATGCTGCGCTGATTACATATCAAAGCCGGGCCAATGCAGCAAATAACACAGAGGACAGTACATGCTCGCCTCTTAACAAGTGCACTCTAGGTTACTTTTAAAACCAGTTCTGTGCAGCCATCTCTCCTTTGTCATGCTCCACTAATCTCCATCTCTGGTTATGTGTATTTGTGCACAGCAGGCATGGATGACTGAGAAAGAGTGCTTAGCATGGGTAAGAATGGTGCTGGAGAGACTGAAGTGCCATCTCACGTGTGTTCCTCTCGCATGCCACGCTCTGGAAAACAGACTCTGTCGCAACATCATGGTTATACAACACAGCACGCCGACTGGCACCGTGGACAAGAGGTGATGTCAGTGGAGCATGGCAGTGTTTTCAGTGTTCCTGCACATACAGCATGTTTTAACAAAACCTCATCATATATGCTTGAGTCACCTATCAAGGGTGAGGGCAGGACAGCAGACATCAAGTAAAAAGAAATCTCAAAGAAGAAAACATAGTGAGCATCAGACTAGTGGTGGATTATTAAGTCAATTATATAGCAATATAACAATATCACTCTGACAAAGTTATTTTACTGAATACCTTTGGGTGAAAACATTACTGAACTATTATCTAAGTAAAGCTGGATTGCAGGACCACTATTAACTCTCTGGAACAACACAGATTCAAGGTTTTATGTTAAATATTAATTGTTGGATATCTATTGCAAAGAAACAAAGATGTGCACCAGCAAAAGCAGTAAAGAAGAAAATGGCTAGCTGATGAACAGTAACATAAAAAAACATTAAGAATATTTTAAGAACAGGCACTTTTTTACAAGGTTTCTTCTCTGTCATCCTTAGGATGCTTGTGATACAACTAAACTCTGGCTTCAGCTGTAACTACCAATATTTGTGACTGGCACCTAATATACTCATGTTTTAATATTATAGTACAGAAGCAATGTTAGGTTAAAGAACAAATCATTCCTTCTCTTTTATGGCCCCAATTTTTTGTAGTTTCAGTGTAAATTGCAAAAAACTACTGTGCAAAAATGTATGTAGTTTATCCACCACTAAGCTACCACAAACTGTTAAACTATTACTTTCATTGAATGTAGTTCACTTCTCCTCAACATTGCATATTTTAACATACATTGTATCTGGAGCAGGTACTGCTAATTTAAATAACAGGTTGATTACTTCTGTTCTGTCGTACCACAGACTGTACCTGGGAATCTGTCAGAGTTGAAGTTCAAATTTGCCGTGGTGGCTGCCTTACATTTTTCATTTGTTTTTCTAGGTGTGTCAATTGCAGTGGGAAGTGGTTTGTATTATGTTACCTAATGTCCTGTTTGCGCTCATCTTATTGTTGGTTTTAATTCCACTGCAATCATTCCTCCGATGAAAACCTGTCAGTCGTGGTCAACACCTTCCCATCCCAACAATGGCAGAAGAGCAGAAGAGTTAGCAGGGACAAGAACTGCAGTGCAAAGGGAGAGCCTAAGTGGCAAAGAACACGATGGCCGAAAATAAATACAAAGCTTTAGAGACTTAGACAAGATGATACTAATAAAACTCAAACCTGTGTGGTGGTTCCACTTAAAATTCAATAAAAGCAGATTTCAGTTGAGAAGATTTACTGCCCCACTAAGTACCCCCTGACCACAGAAAGCAGAAGTAGATATAACTGAGGGCAGAGCTATACTACAACCCAGGCTGTGTCGATGACAAAGATAAGCCTGCCAGTGGTACGGGAAAAAGGTAAACATCCAGGGAGATTAGATGAGGGACACGCACAGTTCAAACATGGGTCTGAGTGAGAAAAATACTGCAGCAGTGCCAAAATAATCTGACACCTATTTTTCAGTGGTGAAACAAAGAATCTACTCTATTCAGATTCAATTCATACATTTCTTTATAGACTGAGGTCAGCACGTGAATCTTAAAACTAATGTGGCCAGTGGCTGTGACAAACAGAGAAGCGCATGCTGATTGTGAACTAAGCCTGATCTTATCTGGAGCGTGCTACAGCTGCTGCTCGCTGGCCTGCTCCCGGAGCGTGAGGTCTGGGTGTGGTTTCTAGTCAGCCTGCTGGGTCTGTGCCGGGAAAGAGACACACAAGAGCCCAAAATCTACTGTCAAACTTGTTTAGGTCACGTGACGGCGCAGTTCAGTTGTTGCTGGAATCCTTCACTTGGTGACAAATAGCAACAACAGAGAAACGTGCTCTTCATCCTGGTGTCAGTTTCTCCAAACAAGCGGCTGTTTGTACGAGTAATTTTGCACTGAGAGGAAACATCAGCTGGAAAAATGGTTTAGATTCATCACTGTGTTTCCCACAGAGGACGATCTCAAAGGTCACATTATTCATTTGACCCAGGTGGTTCTGCAGAGTGAGTCACACTCCTCACCCAGACTTTCTGTGTGGACAACATGCTTTCGTATCTGGAGACAGGGGAGGAGGCAGCGGTGTGCATAAAAGTGACAGACACCAGAGGTACTCTGTGGCGAGTGAGTCACTGTACCTGTCTACTGGCAAGTGCCTGCCCAAATGAAAAGCAGAACTGCCAGTTCTTGGTTGCATCATGTTACATCGGGTGATAAGGTGAAGGACTGGTTTGCAAGAAGAGGAACAACACACAAACAATGATCACAAATTACCTTAACATCCAACTGTTTAATTAATGCTAGGATGCACATGCCAAGCAGCTCCGTCACTCACGTTTCTCACATCTTTCAAAGGTGGCTAACACCCACAAGAGTCCTCATTCATCACCAGACACGATCCCATTGATCACATGTCTAGCTTGACGCTTTGCTCTGTGAATCTTTCCTTCTACGTGCCTTTCTGCTCAGAGAAATGGCACTGTTAACTTTTTCAACCACATTCCCCTCTGGACATGGGTGTGTCAGACGTCACGGGGAAAAGGCTCCTACACTTGCCAGCATCTTCAAAAGTGTCAAGATTCCCCTTGAGCACATTCCCAAGGGGGCATTTTTAATGGTCAGTGCATGTTATCTATTAGTTTTAGGTAAATATTTCATATTGTATGTCAAACACAACACTTGCTCATGGATTACGATTAAATATTTAAACATCCTGATATTTCACATGTCAAATCTGTGGACGGGTCCACATAATTCTGACCTGATGACGGTCCAGTCCAGGATGTAAACATTGTCTGATGTAATGGTTACAAAGGATTTATTCTTTTGATTTATTCTAAACAAATTACTTTTTGATGGAATTCCTATTGTCAGTATCTATTAGTGATATTTTTTTTATTATGCTTGCTTCCTGAAGGAATAATTTAGTTTTTTGGTGGGAGCGTTTAGGCCTCTGGCTACATTGCTGCTCCCTGTCAACTTATTTGGTCCAGACTTGAATATGTCAACAACGATTATCTCTAACCTTGATATATTTACACCTACATTAATCCTAACCTAACCTATGATGAATGTTACACAATAGCCGTAAATCAGCAAGACCACCTTTACAGTGCTTTCCCAGGAACCAAAGAAACCAAATCAACTTGCTCCATCCTGCCACTGTACTGCCAGATCAGTACTTTTGGTGTATTATTTAAAGGTCCAAGCCATTAAGGCCAAAAGAAGATGACTGCTCTCTCTACTCTCACTTTTTTGTTTTGTTTTCCCCTCTTTCCCCTTGAAATTCACAATAATAGCCATCTGGTGTGCGCAGTGTCTCTCATGTTCTATTGAAAGACATTTGTTTAATGTGTGACATCATTTACTGTTATTCCTTCTGGGATACACCAGGGTTCAGTTCTGGGTCCTTTATAGTTCATTTTGATATGTTAATTTGACAATACCAAATTAGATTTTCTCTAAAGCCAATGCAGCATTGGCTCTCCTTGGTGAGCAAATTAACAGAAAGAGGTTTCATGCTGCTGATCTTGACATATACATATACATATATATATATATATATACATCTTACATATTTTCATTTTGTACAAAATAAACTTGAACTGCAGTACGAATCATAAATTGCACACAATCCCCTCATGACACATTAATGCAACTGTAGAATGATTATGTTGCAGCATGTAGCTGACATTGTCCATCTGGACAAGGATTAAACTATTCATTTAACTATGACACATCCCAGTGGTCTAATTAACTCCTCTTCAGCATGTGCCTCTGAGGTAACTCTCATCTGTGCAAAGTGTAAATGCATGGTCACACTGTGTCTGCCTGTACTGGGGTTTAAGCTTCTGGTTGTTGACAGCTGACCAACAAGACCTCAAAGCGCACTGTTTCACACCAAATAAGTCTTAAAATGTGCCACATGCTGTTTGCATGCAGTTAGAAACACACGCAAACACTGCATACTGTACGATGGAAGTGGGGCATGATAATTTAAGTATGGTTTCTTGTTTGGCAAGTTTCATTTTATTCAAATGAAAATGAAGCAGCTGCCAGTGTCACTTAGTGTTGTTGACTTTAGGGTTGTGCAGGGCTGACGAGGCCAACTCCCTCTGGCCCCTGGAGAGTTTATGAGCAGTGTGACTTGTGCCTGTCCAGAGATCAACAGATGTTAGCTTCCACTGCTCTCTGATAATGACCTGCTGACTGAGAGGAGGCAGTCTGTGTCTCTTACAAAGTAGTTTGTCTCTGTGGGAAACAACGTCTTGACGTATGCTGCTGTGTCTTAAAAAGGCGGGCGTGACTCGCTCAAAGGCTGGGGGTTTAATGACACAGGAAAAACGTCAGTGTTTCTTACAGAAAATTTAGTGTTGAGCAGCTTGTCAGTTGTAATCAATCAAGTAAATGCTCCAGACTTTTCCAGGAGTTTCAATATCCTCTTATTCACCTTTTTTCCGGAGCTGCAGGTCTGATTGCATCAGGCACAGCAGCAAGCCCATCACCCACACACTGAGCCGCAGACCACTCCACTGTGCTGTGTTGAATCATACTGTCTGACCGGCTTTGCACACTGTTCTGATAAATAACTGTGAAGTGCTCTTAGCAGCACTGTTTGCAACAGGCGACTGACAGAGTTCAATCAATGGATCTGCCAGAAAACAGAGCGAGGCTAATGAGATTTTTGCTCATTGTCTCTCTATCATTTTACAGCACAGACATGCTGAGCCTGTCAAATCTACTCTGAAACATGATGTCTGTTGCTGCTAGGGATTCTCTTTTTTGTTTGCTCAAATAATGTTCTTATCAAATATTTCAGTAACAGACCTTAACTGGCATGTTAGCAGGGTTTCTCCACATGTAGGTCCCTCAGGTCTAGAGATGGAGTTTTCCACTACTAGGTGACCTCTTTTAATTTGGGATTTAGTTCAGTTTGTAACATGCTGTTGTATGCTAAGTATTTCCCCAATCTTCAAACCAAATTGTTAACAAACATATTTAACTTCAGTGAAATCACAGAACAATGAGTGATCTCTAACTTTATCATGTTTAAGGAGCTGGCACGAAGCTCTGATTGTCTACCAAAGGGCACAGCCAAATCTGACTCCGCGACACACAGCCCTAATCAACTGCATCAAAACAATCATTAACTAACTTCCCGCTGCCTACCCCGGCTTTTTCTCAATCTCCTCCTTCACACATGACAGAGGGCCGGGCTCTAGACGACACCTCAGAGACTCTTCGCTCTCACTTCGTGAGCCCCCCCCCTGTCCCCCAATGTCCCATCACCCCTGCCACAGAGCTCCCTAATACAAAACAGGACCTCACACACCCAAGAGCACACACAATGTTCAGAACATAATGTTGTCAACAATGATTCACTTTCTGCCTCTAAAAACAGATTCGAATCGCAGCTCCTCTCTAAGGCTTTTACTGCCATGTGATAGTTGTGGATGCACAGACACGTTTTATACACTATTACTCTTTTCATAGCATAGTGTGTCCCTTATGTAGCACAAACCACATCCTCAAAACTGCAGATGAAGACTTTATTTTAGGGTCTTACCAAGCTTTTATATTAACAACATGTTTTTTTTTTAGTTAACAGTATCTGATCGGAGAACTGCGGCTCACTCACAAAGCACACATAGCTCTTGATGGAGAGTTGGAGACTGTCTAATAATGTTTAATCATGGTAAGAGGAGTGAGCTTGCAGAAACACTGGTACAGAGTTGATATTATCGCTTTTAGAATTATATAAATGGTCACAATTTGGCAGTTTATGAAATAGCTTAATATGCAGTGTATTACAGTCTGCTGAAAAAGCCTTACAGCAGGGACAACCACAGAGAGTAATCTGCTGCAACGTGAGCAAACACATTAAATCACGTTAAATCACATTAAACATGTTTGCTGTTATGTGTTTCCTCCAGTTCCGCCTAAAAAGACTTTTCTTTCAAATATTTTCACAGATAAGTTATTTTACTAAATCTCATCAAATTACGGTGAGACCATATATGTCTGGTCTCTCACGTATTCAGGCAATCTAAGGTAAACATTACAACTATAAACAATGGGTTTTCGTCAGCAACGCACTTATCTCCTCTGTGTTTATACTGGTTCATTTGACGGTGTAAAGGTTATAAATCTAAGCCATTGGCTGTAATATGAGTGGTGTCCTCCCATAGGTTGAGAGGTTACAAACACACCACGGATAGGCCGCCCCTGAATGTGTTAAGAAGAAGCCATCTGCTCCTGTTTACGGTTCATTAACCCCGCTACCCCTGGATAACCAGGCTGCTCTCACAGCAACAGGTAGAAGGAGCCTGGGCTTGTTGTTGATTTGATACTTGTAAAATTACAACTGAACAGTTTGTATCTGCTTCCACACACTCCTTAGTTGATAAAATGTGTCATAAAACAACAACCATAGGAAAATCCTTACCTTCCCAAAAGTCCATAGCAGTACTGTGAATCTGCCAGCAATAATGTGATCTCGTCCTTCTGCATGGATATAACGCACTCCTCCAGCGCCTACAGGTGTCAAAAAACATTGGACAGGTTACCATAAAATTGCTACACGTTTGTGGCTCCACAGGATTAATCATACACATTTTCATGTCCGACTTTTGTCTAGCACTACCACAATTTTGACATTTGTGATTTCTTTGTGAAATTAAGTGATATATTTACATAAAACCTGGTGCATATATTCCTATTGTATTAGCTAACATTAGGGTACTAACACACCCTAAACTGCAAACATAGTAAACATTGTACCTACTGTATGTTAGCATTGTTGTTACAGTGTTAGCATTTAGCTCAAAGCACTGCTGCTAGGATGGCTGCAGATGCCTGGTCTTGTTTACATATAGACTTCAGACAAATTAAAGGAAGAATTAACATAAAGCATCTCAGTAAGGTGTTTGGGCCCCATGTACGACCAGAACTCATTCGTTGCTCCTTGCCATTGATTCCACAAGAACCATACTGTCCCATAAATGGAAACTGGTGACTGATGAACCTGTGAAGATTCTCATTCATCCAGGTCATGGTTATCTCAAAGCAATTCAACCGCAACTGGACTTGGTTATTTGTCTTTGAAGACGTTTCACCTCTCATCCAAGAGGCTTCATCAGTTCCTGCTCACTTGACTAGGCTGGGACTCAAAGACAAATAACCAAGTCCAGTTGCGTTCGATTGAATTGCTTTGAGATGGTGACTGATGATTTACATCATTATCACACTAATCAAACAATTGAGTGAGCCCTGGTGCTGTATGGACAGGAGCATTGTAATTGTGAAAGAAACCTTTCTTGGAAATGTTTTGTCATAGGATAAAGGTGATCACTTACAACAACTTTGGTTTGATTTTCAATGACACTGCTCTCCAAAGGGACAAATTGACCCAAACCATGTCAAGAAAAGGCTTCTTAACTATTTGGAATCCGCATTTCTTATATTTCCTCCTCATTTGTTCAAAGTCTTACATCAATTTGACTAATCAAGTGTGATGAAAATAAGTGCTTGATGCTGCAGGAAAAAAAAACAGAGGATTAAAAGTTCATACCTGGTTTACATCTCCCTCTCCAATAACAAAGACAAGCTTGCAGTCCTTCTCCACCACAGTTCGATCTTCCAGGACACACTGCATCTTCACAGTGACCTCCTGGCCCCAGACAGGGGACAGGATGTCCGGGGCCCCTAACTCCAGCACCTTCTTCCTCAACAGCCGATCCTCTGCGTGAGGAGAGAAGAGCAGGTCATGCACGGTTAATCTGCTGGCTGTTGGTATGTGTTCATAAACAGCGACAAGCACACCAAATTGGATTCCAGACATGTCTCTTCACCTCTTTTGTGGTCAGGCTTGCAACCAAAAGCGCAGTGAATAAAAAACAGTTGTCACTGTTAAATTAATGACACAAGAAGACATGTAAATCTCAAGTCTATCGTGCGTCTACATGTGATGTGCTGTTCACTCATGTGTCCTCACCTGTGATGTCCTGCCAGTCTTCTGCCATGAACAGCTCCTCAAAGGTGGAAGTAGTCCACTCCTTCATTGCATACTCTGGAAAGAGACTTTCTGCTGAGCTGTCCCTCTCCAGTACCTCTTCATCTGTTGACGGGTCTTGGAATCGCACCATCTTCCAGCTGTTGGTCTTTTTCAGTTTCCTCTGTTCTTTGCAACCAGTGTCTCCACTTTCTCGCTCGGGATAAGAGGGGCTTTTTATCTCTGTGTTTTCGCTCTCTGATGCACAGCTCTCCATTTCAGCCTGCTCTTTCCTGCACTGCTCCACATCTTCTTCTGCAGGCCCACAGGGCAGCTCGGCGAGGCCATCCCTGTCAATGAGCTCAGGAGCAGCCTCTCTCACCTCGGGCTCCGCAGGCTCCACTGCGGGGTCTTCATGTTCTTCACAACATGGCTCTGTCTCCATTTCACCACAGAGAGCGATCGACACCATTTGCATTAGTCTCCAGGAGAGATGATCCTCCTTGTCCGACCAATCTTCAGCTCAGGTCCAGATTCTGTTATGAACCAACTTCTGCCACCTTCGCTCCGTCAAAACAGGGAAAATACCTCCAGGACATGATATTTACAAAAAAAACATGTTGTATTTCATCAGATCCAACTCAGCATGCATCCCTAAATCCTGACTTCATCTACAGTTGTTTCAAAAAAGCTTTATCCCGCGGCTGTGTAGTTTCTGCAGTTCTGCTGCACTTTGACCTCCCCTCTCTCTCTCGTTCTCTCTCTCTCTGCTGCTTGTGTCTGTCTTAATCTACGTAGTCCGGTACTGTGGCAGCAACAAAAAATGATCAATGTAAAGAAATTGCGCAGTGCAACGAAGCACTCCCAGCCTGCAGGCTTGCGCACTGGTAATCTGCAGGATTAGAAGAGAAAAACCTAATCTGCCAGAACGTCTGTAAGCTTCTTAATGACTTCACAGCCGTGCCCCATAACGCAGTTTCCATGAACACAATCTACCAATAAGATCTCAGGAGATGCAAGCTCTGACTTAATTTGCTTTGAGTTACATTGGGAGATTTTTATTTTCACTTTTTAAGAAGTGCTACAATGCGCTAAGGAAGAACAAATAACCTGCAGGCTGCAAAACTGAAACGAGATTACAGATTAAAAACACTGTTGTCGTGGTGTAAAACTGCTGGAGGACACATTCTGTACTTTTCATTTTGGTATATCCACATTTATCTTGAAAGCTGAGGTAATGCTGTGTTTTTACTCTTGAAAATAATTAAATGATGTTTGCCTTTGTCAGGTTCATCCAGAGAATAAATTACACATTTTAATCTAAGCCTCAAATTACAGATTAAGGCAAAACTGTATATTTAATCCTGATTACAACCAGGATGTAAAAACATCAGTGGTATGTTGGGACACTGAGTTTGCTGGGTTTAGCTGATTTCAGTAAAAGATTTATATTTTTCTCAAATATTAATCTAACATCTGAAGTCTTCTGGCCCCAACCAGACATGTGAACTAAAAACATCCACCTGTTCACAGATGGTGAGATGATGATACAAAGGTTGAGATAACACTGATTAAGTGAAGTATGACAAGACTCTTATTAAAGCTTTAGTAGACAAACAACAATGCTCTGCCATTGTTACAATGCATGCATTGATGCACTGCAAAGGTGTTCATCACCTCTCACTTTGTCAAGGCAAATGACAAAAGTAGTAAAATATTGCACATCATATCTTGCAGTCGTGTCAGTAACTGAAGAATCACATTTTCTCATTAGTGGTTAGTGGAGTAAACGGAACAAATGTAATACAAAGAGGTACAACTTTACACATATTTAAATAAATACTGAATTGTTGACTGTGACTCTTTAATCATACCATGCTGTCCACCACGGATTAAATTAATCCAAACTTCATATTTGTCTTTTTAATTTCTCAGAAACACACGGACAAATGAAACACACACAGCGGGTAAAGCTGGCGACCTTTTTTTCTATTTGCTCTCTCATGGGTCTCTCTCTCTGCTACAATTTTGAGACACTTTTACTTCACGTGGGTGACTTCATTATACTACATTTGACTTTTACTTCCTTATATTTAAAAAACAACACCTCTTTCCACTTTTATTTGACAGCTGAATTTACATTTCAGATGAACCACATGATAATCGCACAAAGTGTGGTGTGTTATTGTACATTCGGCTATTTGACATGACACATACTGTTTGCAATGGGCTCAGCCTCAAACAGTCACAACATTAAAATACTGCTTACACATTTGTGCGTCAATATTACATCCTAACTGGACATATAACACCTAGAAATATATTCAGTTTACTATTTGAAAGTAAACTGAATATATTTGTGGTTTTGGACAGCAGGTCAGACAAAACAAGACTTTTAATATGTCAGTTTTTGATATGTCACTTTTTAATTAGTCACTTTATAATACATCACTTCTGGCTCTGGGGGAAATGTTTAATTTTCTATATTTTTTACAGGCCAAAATGACTGATTGATTAATTGAGAAAATTATGCTGGAAGTAATCATTGGTTGGCGCCTGAATAATAATATAACATACCGAAAATGGTTAAGTATGCTTACTTTTGATTCTCAAGGCTCATTTTGCTGATAAATCTCTGTACATTTACAGTATAAGAGTGTGTGATACAGTGTTTTTATGTTGCCTTCTTCAACACATACGATTTTTGCAAAAAAAAAAAAAAACCTTTAAAACCTTTAAAAATAAAGGTTTTCTCTATTCTTTTTTATTTCAATATCTCTTCCCTGCACACATAATACTGTTTCCAAAATACCATCCATTGCCCTACTCATGCATATCTGAGCAGGTTTATTTATACCTCCTGATGTCTGTGTGTGCTTTTGTGTGTGTGTGTGTGTGTGTGTGTGTGTGTGTGTGTGTGTGTGTGCGATGCAAAAACACACCAAGTGCATTACAAAAAAAAACAAACAAAAAAAAGTTTCAGCCTCGGACCTGAAAACCCAGAGCAGGGAAATAAAAGATGAGACTGGAAACTCCGCGGGTGCGAATGATCGACGAGAGTGACCTGGAAAGCGAAAGTAAAATAGTTTCTTTACCTCGCACTTCCTCTCTCTCTCTCTCTCTCTCTCTCTC
>JAOXYL010000090.1:12653867-12665857 GCA_028564955.1 Terapon puta
GCTCAGTTAAAAGCCAAAAATAACGTTTGAGTTGAAAAATGTCTTGTTGGCTGGCGTTTATCATTTTTATTCTCTATCAATGCAGTTATAAATGTTGGTAATCCATTAATGATCAGTCACAGGTTTTCACTCTTTAATCACGTGTACTGTTATGAATGTTGTTAAAAAATGGATTTTGAAAAATGCTGCAACAATATGCAGGCAGATGGATCCTCACAACCTGGCAAACCAACAACCGAAAATGGCTTATCAAGATCATAAAGCCATTTGTTACAATTTAGGACCTTATTTGAAAGTGGCACCAATTGATCGACCAAGTCATCAGCTCTAGTGAATATTAATTTTCATTTTTGAAATGATCATAGAGGAAATATCCGTATTTTTTTTGGCATGCTAACTCACTGCCAAATTTAAAATTTAAAGCACATAGGTCTGATTTACCCTTACGGCTGTATTTGTAATATGTAACTAACATTATGTGCTTTAATATTTATTTTTTCATTGAATATTAAAAGCTAAGGGGTGATGAAGAAAATCACAACAATGCTCCTCAATGGGGAAGACGTTTCCCAAAACCATTAATAATAAATTAAGAGTGCTGCCAATCATGGGTACAGCTGTACCTCACAGATAATATTCTCCATCTATTAACCATACCATCATATTGCCTCAGAGGCAGACATTTTTTATGATTGTAATATTTCTTTATCAGTAGGGGGAGAAACAATCAGATGATCTGGAGCTTAAGCCAGGTACACTGTGGTCTTGGAGAGCAGTACAAACCACAGCATGGAGAGCTTATAAAAAGCAGTTTTTTTAAAGAAATATAATTGGTTTCAGAAGGAGGCTTTGTCTTTCCTCTGGGATCTGTTATAACCTTTATCCGTTTAATCATTTAGAGGGGAAATCAGCTGAAACACACACACAAACATGCTCGGCGAACTGACTGACACGAGCAAAGTTATCTATAGGCTATAGATTGATTAATCACACACATTCCTCCGAGGATTAAGGCCACACACCCCTGATCTGTAGACTTAATGATACAGAAATGTGACAGTAATTCATCAGGGCAAGGCCCGATGGGAAATGGCAATTAAGGCAACATTTTGGCATTTAATGAGGAAAGTTTACTGTGCTTTGTCTCACCAGGCCACACCACTGTTAGTGAGAGAAATCTACTGAGCAGAGCTGGAACAATGGCCATAGATTTTCAATTACAGTGTGTCCGACTAACATGAATATGACTCCTGAATCGGTGACCAGTTTCTTCTTTCTCTCTCTCTCTCTGTCTCTCTCTCCTCAGGCATCACTATCAAATCAGCCAGCGATTTGCTTCAAGGGGAGCCAGGGGGTAAGATGTTTTGCATACTCTCCCTAATGCCTCAGAAATTGAATGCTCTAATTAGTTCTGATTCGCTGTGAAGCGCACTTGTGACAGTTCCTCTGCACAGCTCATTCGACTCTTACGCATTCAATAAGCACTCGCGTGCATCTGCGAGGAGGTTTTCGGTCTTGTGACTTTCCAAAGGTCGGGATGATTTTAGTGTCATTTCAGTCAGCCTTGAACCGTTTTATTTCCTTGAACGCGGGAACTAAAAGATCCAGCGATCATTACGGAAAATGTGGCCGCTTCAAGTGCGCCGGAGCCCAAATCCTAAAGGGAAGTGTGTCATTCATTCGCTCACTTATGCTGTGTCGTGTCAAACATCCTGGACTGTGGGTGTGTACATGCAGAGGCGAGGTACAAGATCTATAAAAACACTTGGCACTGGCAGCAAGAGGGCATTCCAGAGAAGCGTCTGCAAAGAAAGATGCCTGTGTCCGGCCAGATTAGCCGGGCCGCTATTACACCCTCCCCGGCTCGGCCTGCTTGGCTACTACACATTTACCACACAATCGGCCCTGTCTAAAAGGAGCTGTTCTAATCCCCGCAAGAGCCGATTGCGTTGACGAAAGTGACTTTGCTCTGTACACAAATGCTGGCCCTGTGCGCTCACACGGGCCCTGGAAGCTCTGAGACAGGGTACGCTTTACCCCCAGGCTGCTAGCCAGGTTACTGGGTCAGGCTCGCAACTGGGAAGGCTTTGTTCAGGGAGGGGGAGGAGGTGGGGGGGGTTGGCGAACCCCAGGGAGCCCCCCGTGCTTCCATGCCTGTTGTCTCTACGCAGACACGAGAGATTTTTTTTTTTTTAAATGGGAATGATGCACGAGCGGTGGAATTTGTGTCCAGAATACATCTGAGACACAAATAATGCATGTAAACCTGCGACGAAACATCTGTAAAAATGAGCCACAGATTAACCTGCTTTTAAGAGTCTTTCTGTGAAGTAATGTTAAGTGAGTACAATTTAAGTGTTCTTTAATCACTGAATGGGATTTGGTGATTATATCTTGGCTGGAACATTACATATTCAAATTGCTTTGCGGAATTCAAGCACGGGCTCCCTCCCCCTCTAACAATAGTCCCCGAGCTGGACGATTGGGCATTAATGAGGTAGCTGCAACCATTGGTGGTGGGGGAGGCCAGATTAAGCCGTTAGTGGGGGGAGGATGTTGGTGAACATGGCAGTCTGGCACACAGCAGACCGAGAGGATAACCAGTATCTGTGTCTCCAGGTTGAAGGTTTACAGCACCACAGATGTAGGTATATTCCCCTGCTTTTTATTGACTGGATGAGTGTTGGCCAGAGCTCGCCCTCCTTCCCAGCAAAAGTGGCGTGAGGTTTCAGGAGGACACGTGCAGCGAGTGCGGAGGTTTGACAGTTGCCAGCTGTAGAGCTCGAGCGCAAGAAGCCACGGCTGCCTCTCTCTGATCTTCGTCCACGCCAGCTCATGTCACATTTCCTGTAAAAGGGGACACTTCCAAGGGCCTCAAGAACCAGAGGAATTCTTCAAATCACTGTCCTGGCACCACTCCAGGGCTCAGCGGTATCAGGGGCCAGGGCTCCTATCGAGAAATAGCACGCTGAGGTTTGTTCGGCTGTCTTTCCCTCTGACCCTGCGGTATTTCAGCTCCACTGCTGTAAATTGTCTGCCAAGTTTCTAATCATGCGACGAAAGACACAGGCTCTCCCGTGCCTCACATATTACAATAAAGAAAAACCTACCATCCTCCTCTAAATGGTACTGGAGGAAAGTGAATTGAATCTGATCAATACCTAGTGTCTGGTGAGAGAGAAAAAAAGAATACGAATGTGATGCAACTATACAGAAATAAGAGAAGTAGAGAGAGACTTGTTTTTTTTTTTCAAATCTAGCAAAAGCTGAAAGTTGAAAAGAAATTAGATTCTGGATTACTTTGAAATAATCACCACAGATTAAGGCACATATTCAGAGCTGGTCTTGGTTCCCATGGCCTGGAATTTCACATCCTAGTGCTTATTTTCCTTCAGGCCTGGCAACACCGCTTGCCTGTTGGCATGATCTATATCCATTTAGTGAGAAATGAAGCTTGTGTTTCTTTTTATTTATTAGATCTATGCCGCTGTGCGCATATTGATTAAATGTGTTGTACCCATTGCTACGGTGCTTGCTCTTTAAAAGCACACACTTCTTCTCCTTCCTCCGCTTTCTATGAATTGGCGAGCACTCTGTCTCAGCTATTACACCACAACATTGTGGCCTACGGTCGAGTGCCTCAGTCTTATTTTTGCGCAACTGAATATTAAGTTTAAAGAGTGTAAAACTGACATAGTAAACATTACATTTGAACGCCGTATGCTGTGCTGCGTCAGGTGTGACATAGGCTTCATTTCCTCCTCAGTTCATAAATGTTGAATTGCAGTCGCCAGAGTAATTGTTTTTGTTTATGGCCCTGTCTGTATTTATGTGCACAGCTGTCACATAAAGGCAGCAGCGTTGGGGATGAGGGGAATGTAGAGGCGCTCTCAAAAGATATCCTCGTGACGACTGTGTGTGAAGGCTGAACTTCCCCTGGGCTCCCTCCCGCCTGCCCTCTTGATTATTTTGCCATTTCACCCCATGCCTTGGCTGAATCCTTGGGAGACATCAGGGCCTCTATCTCACACACGGCTGCTCTGGCTCTACCCCCCGCCACCTCGCCGCTTTGCTTCGCCTCCCGCCCGCACTGCAAATAAGCTTTTGCAGCGTGCAAGTGTGTATGTGTGCATGCTCACATATTTTTTTTTTTTCGCCTTTTTTTTTTCTGGAGGCTAATTAGAATAACAATAACAGGAATGTGGTTTGAGAGCCGTCGTCTCCCAGTGGCATAGCAGTGAGAGGGAGAGTTGTCCCACGTGTTTTTGAAAGGGCACACGCCGCTCTATTCATCCAGATGTGTTAAGCGAGGCAAAAGTCTCTGTGTTCTCTGCTCGCCTGAGGCCCACTGTGTTTATGTAGAGGCAGTTGGCCTTAGGATCTTTAGATCATACAGTATATTTTAGGAACAAGCCTCATGAGATCCTACAGTTAAAGAGGACTTTTCTTTAGTTAGCTCCTCTGTCATTATTCAAACAAGAGTTTTTGAAGGATGGCAGGGTGACTGTGGCAGTGTTTTAAGAGTACTTTATGGTTACAAGAGCGCTGTAAAAGATGATAGATTTAAAAAAAAAATCATAAGCAGGGCCGTGAGTGTGACTGAAGGTGGTGAAATGCAGGTAAACTAAATACTGCCAGAAATAGGAGCACAGTGAAACACATACAGAGTTGTGTGTTCTTCCTGTGGCTTTCCCATGTTTATTTACACCCCGAGCCAATTCTTAAACATCACTACTAAACATGTTACCATCACCCTGTTACTATCAAACTTTCACAGTGAGAAAAACATCAAACTTAGAAAAAGTGACCATACAGATTTAAATGAACAATCAAAAGTGATTAGAATTTAGATAAAAATAAAAGGCAAGGAATCAGAGGAGAGCAAGAGCATGATGTTTCACTGGAAATGCAACAGATATGAGTCATATTTTACATTGATGATAAATGTTTCAGCAGTGGGAGCTTCTGTGTACTCATTTACCTCCAAGGCCATTTAGGTATTGGCATCAGAATCCAAATGATGAAAATGGCCCAAAGTTTGAGGAATTACAAATATGATGTGATGTTAATTATGCTGTGTGTAACTTATGGCAGTCAGATGTTTTTATGTATTAAAAATGTGTAGTTTATGTAGAGAAACTATGACTTGGCAAAAGTAGAAGGACCTCTTGGCAGTGTATCCATTATGCCATCTAAATCTGTTCGAATCAGGCATCGTTAAGATCGTTAACTATTCACATTATTATAAGGAGGTCACCACTGAAACGACTTCTGATAAACGATAGAAAAGCTGTTGATTATTAATTGTCCAATAAGTCATTGGATATTGTAAATTATAGAACCAAGTTGACAATAAGGAAATGTTTCACAAAGCCGTCTGCGCTAACTGCCGAGGAGTCTTATCACAACCTTCTTCTTCTTTTTTTTTTTCTTGGATTTAGAAATGCTGCACAACAGGATGTGAGCAACACTAACACTGCGAGTAAGCATGGGCGGTGTTTTTGTGTACAGTAGGAAGGAATCTCTGAGGCTTAACCCTAAGAGCTTGAAACGAACACCAGAAGAGCTATTGTTTAACCTTAAGACAGACAGCTTTAACTGGCTTACACAGTCATTATTAGTTTTGAGGAGGACGATGCAAGCTGCATAAAAAACACCCATAGTTTTCAATAGATTTGTCTAATTGTTAGTTCTGGAGTATACAGAATATGGCATGAAAAGGGACACTTCAAAAGTTTTTTTCTTTATTTTTCTTATTATTATCTTATTTCGTTGATGTTATCCTATTCTCAAATTTTTTAGCTATGAAAGTACCATTAAACCCAGATAGGTGATCAAATGCAGTCACAAGAAAAGTCCCTGTCTTTTGTTACACCTGCAGCTTTCTGAGCGTACAGCGAGAATGTTATTTGGCTCTCGTCTTCAATCCACACAACCTGATTTTACATATCTCCTCAGCATGTTTTGGATTTTCCCTTCTTTCTCCAAGTTTCCCTGCAAGTTAATCAGGTTTGGACATACTTTCCAAGCCACAATCTGCGAATTGTTAAAGGATTACCCACTGCCTGCTTGCGTGGAGAGAAAAGTCCGGTAATGGGAGCACAGTGCGAGAGCTGCGAGTGGTTTTGTGGGATTTCTCCGGTGAACGAGGACTCAACAAGGGAAAAGCGTTACTGGTGTTGGTGCATCTGTGGTCTAATAACTGGCGTGTAAAGAGAATTTCCTAACTTCCAAACATTGTCACCATTAAATGCAAATTAGGCAGGATTTATGAGGGAGAATCCATTTACGGAAACACCCAGTGTGTGTGTGTGTGTGTGTGTGTGTGTGTGTGTGTGTGTGTGTGTGTGTGCCTAATTTTTTTTTTTGAATGTAGCTTTAGTTCACATATTGCAAATAGTGGAAACAGTGTCCTGTCTCTTTACGTAGGCTTTACAATCTTCACCTACAGTAAAGACGGTTGGGGGTGTCGGGGGTGGGGAGACGGAGAGTGTTTGTTGAGGTTGACAGATTAGCTGCAGCCTCTTGGAAAAAGACTGATTCTGCTTGGCATAACAGGCAGTACCTTGGGGGATGCTCGACAGTTGCCCATCCCCATATCCCCTCACTAACTCCCATCAGTCCCCACCCCCCTTCTTTTGCTTTCCTGTCTCTACCAACCCCCCTCGATGAATAGATCCTCAAGCACAGGAACCACCACATCCACCAAGGCTCACTGCAAGCATGATTTTAGGCCAAAATAGGTGATGTCATGATTTAAATCGTTTTTAACAAATGATTCACAGTGGAATAATCTTTTGATTGCACTGAAAAAAACCTGGGGACAATGGATAAGAATAATTCATTTGACCCCGGTGATTCCCTGAGATACTCTTTGTCAGCATCACTACACTTGCTTCAGTGCATGTGACACCAAAACACGGCTGACGTTACCACAACTTGTGGAGTCCATTATATGATGCACAATCCCAACTTTGCACCAACATATAAGCTTAAGGAAAATAAAATACACTTGCTGCAGCCAATATCACCCCCACCCTTCGGTTGCCCAGCACATTCCTAAAGAAAGACTATTTAGGGCCATCCCTCATGCACTGGCTCTACTGGGAGCCGACCCCCCCTCCCCTCAACCCCCCTTCATACACACCAAAACCCCAAATCCCTCCCTTTACCCTCCAACAACACACAGCCACACGTCCCCACTGTTCATGAATAATCCAGGCGGGCCGACAGCCCATTGCGCTCAGCTTTGTGGGGGAAGACGCTAGAACAAAAGACGGGCAGCTCACAGAGCAGCTATGGCTGAGTAGGCTCAGATGAGAAGACAATGGTAACTAGTGTCAGTACAGACAGGGGCAGGAGGCAAAGACTTCAGAGTAAATCACATATCCAGGCGCCTGCTTCCATCTCAGTGTTGCCATGCCAAATACCAGAGCTGGGAAGGTTGCCTTCTCGCTTTCGTCTGCAGAGCAAAGAAAAGAAAGACGAGAAACTATCCTCTCATCTTTCCATGCAGATGTTTGGCTTGCAAAAGCACAGGACTGGGGCGAAAGCAGATCTCTTTAGTGAGGCTATTCTTTTTCCTTCCTCACCAAATAGCAGGGATAAAAACTCTGTTTAACCCCATCACAGATGAGCTGTTTTAACATGCTCGGGGTGTTAAAGATGAAGTTTTACAAGGACATCACCGGTGGTGTCCTTTGTCCTTGTTCAACTGCTGAGCCCCCTGCCAAGAGTTTCTGTTCCAGTCCAGTTCACACCTTATAACAGCTTGAAAGTATTTGACATCTCCAAACACACAGGCCCTGGAGTAGCAGATGTGGCTGAACCGTGGCCACAGAGGCAGTTATTGTAGCAGTCTGCACGCTCCGTGGGGGGGTTGCACTGACAAGGTGCTAAGGATTGCCGTTCTGATGCCATTTGGTGCCTCTGACTGTAACTGTCCAACGGCTAAACTTTACTCCTATCATGACAATGGGCAGCGTCACAGCATACAGCTCCTCCTGAATTTATGATGCTATTTAATGTTATTAAACTGACACATGTTAATAGTACATTCTGATGATTATATTACCCCATTAAGCTTTCCTCTGATTAATTAATAATCAGATTAAAGGACTACACAATTATAATTAGAATACTATGGAGCATAAGCAATTTAATGAGTATTATAATGCTGATTTGATAACTCTTGAAGCAGCAAATTCATATGATATTTTATTTCTTAAGTATAACAGTAATTTTTTCATAAATTTGAAAGAACTTGAGTAAAATATTGTGGTATTTGTTTTTTATACTCGACCATTTGCCTAGGTGAAGGGTCATTAGCAACATTCAGCTGACTGATCATGAGATCAGTCTCATTTTGTCTCCCAGGGTCCCAGATCAACATCAATATCTATATTAAAGTACAGATGCAGATGTCAGTGTTACTGAATGTAAGCGTAACATCAAACTGTTCAAAATGCAACCAATTTTCTGGCAACTTTCCTTATGGGAATGTACACACTTTGGTGGAGTCGTGTAACCAGAATCGTGACTCACCAGTCTTGACCTGGGAGTGCTGGAGCTGTGTTTTTCTGTGCACCGTCATTACTTGTATCTGACCTCTGTTTGACAGTTTGATAACTTTAAAAAAACCCTTCTGTGTGTGTATACTCACTGTGACTCATTAACCATGTTGCTCACATTCAAATCGAGGATTGGAAGTTCACTGTCTTTGTTTCTGTTATATTGTTTGCTCACTGATGATCGTACGTGCTGATTCCACAAACTCTGACTGACAATAGCCTCTCTCTGTTGACATGGTGCCTAAGCCGTCAGCTAGATATTTGACCTCACTCTCTGCCCTGTGGGACTGTGGGGCTTCCTCTGCTTAAGAAAAGACAAAACACACACACACACACACACACACACACACACACACACACACACACACACACACACACACAGCCTCATGGGATCAGACCACTGCTTTATATGGAGAGGTCTGTGACTCAGCGTCTCTTTGTAAATCTACACCTACAACTTGACTGATGGCAGCTTCAGGATCACAAACCTGTTGGCACAAGTGTTGTCACCGACTAAAAAAACACATCAAAAGTCACATTCACTTTCATCAGGCTAGGTGGGATGATGACGAAATAGACCACTTTGCATAAATGACCCATGACGATTAGGTTATTCCACAGTCGTTATTTATAGCTGTAATCTGTAAATCTTTGGTTGCTCAGACTACAGCAGGGTTGTTGAGTTGGTTCTTCTTGTTGTTGGTATGCAGCAGAAATGTGAGCAACCAATCGGATAACTTTGGTTATTGGCATTATCAGCAGGCACAATAGCAGAGAAATGAGAGCGCCTCTTAACATGATAAACAGCATCTTTCGTCTCCATAGAGACGGAGTGTAACAAGGATATATTAGTTAATAACACATTGTGTATTTGAACTTAAACTGCATTGGTGGTCGGATTAAAATGGTTAGATTGAAACTATTTTCCTCTTACGAATGACTCAATTCAATGTAGTCTGGGCAATGTAGTCTTTTTCATTTTTTCATTCTTATTCAAGGAGCTGAGATGTATAGTTCCAAAAACAAACGTATTTTGAGGAGGTTGTCAGGCTTTAGTGACTCGACATTTCTTAGTATTGTTTGTTTTAGTGGCCAATGTTCAGTAAAGGAAAAAACAAATTAGACACAAATTAGACACAGGAATGTTTACATTATAAATTCTATCAAAAGACATACCAATTTGAGGCACTGATTTCTGCATATTTAATAAACAAAATATGACAATTACTTTGCTTTCAGCGGTCTCGGTTGGCAGATTTTGCTACTTCTATACAGAGCCAGGCTAGCTGTCTTCCTGTTTCCAGCCTTTGTGCTAAGCAAATCTAATTGGCTGCTGGCTGTGGCTTCATACGTATTGTGCAGACATCAAAGTGGTATCAATCATCTCAAGTATCTCTCAGCAAGAAAGTAAGTGTATTTCCCAAAATGTCAAACTATTGCTTGCGAGAGTCGAGCAGTTTCATGTTTTTGAGGAGTTTGGGTTTGTGATGCTGCCACTAGACAGACAGGCTCTCCTTTTGGGAGTCAGGAACTGGGAACTAATGGGTTAAATGACATATGGTTATGAAGCTTGAGAAGGAAGCTGTGAATAAAACGGGGGCGACCTCTGAACAGTCTGACCTGAGTGACATTGATTAGAATTAGAATGTGAAGTGTGCACGGTGGCATGGACGGGGGTGACAGGCAAATCTAATGCATGGCTGGAGGGGGCTCATGCTGCCGCCATCGACTGAAAGCGGGGACGTGGTGGCACTATTACAATGCTAAATGTGCAAACAGGCGCTCTCATCTTATCACCGGCTGGCTTTTGTTTAGCAGCACTCTCACTTTAAACACAAATACAAATGCAGTTCTTTTGCATGCCTTTCCTATACGTCAGTGCCCCCCTTTCAAGTGACTTGTTGCTTCTAATTTTGGTCAAGGCGGCTACTACTTTGCTCTCTCAAAGTAATAGGTCCTGAGGACATGGCTTGCTTCTTGTCCCGTCTCACTTTGATGCTTTTTTGGTTGATCGTCCTTAATTAGCGTAAAAAAAAAAAAAACCCAAAGCGGACATATGCAGGATTCGGCTTTACCACTTCATGTGAACAGGCAGACATAAATAGGTCAGAATTAATGGTCAGCTGTGTGTCTAAAGTGTCCATGGCCTTGTGGGCTGCTCTGCGTTTTTTTGTTGACATGGGTGGGCTGGAGCGCATGGAGGAGAGCTGGAGGCTGATGGGGGTAGGGTGAATGGCATGCGTTGGGTTTTTAGAAGGGGAGGAGGGGTGTCGGGCAGAGGAGCTGTTCATTGGCTCCGTGCTGCAAAAAAAGAAAAAAAATGCTTATGGCTTTGCTGCATGACTGGGCATTTGTGACAGCTATAGTCCTGCCTGCCACATCTGCCAGGGACACTTTGCTCTCAGCCAGTCAGCTTATAATCAATCACTTACGACTGATAGCTGAAGAAGCAGCTTCAAGTCCGTCTGACTGAAATTTGTTATTCTTGAGACCTGCAGTTGAAAAGCGCCTGTGTGCTTTGGCCTGAGGTGGTACCGCGGGGTCTGCTACAAAAAGAGGCAAAAGGGAGGGAGAATGCGAGCTGTCGCAGCCATGGTGCGCAACTCATCAGCAAGCTCGTAGTCATGCTTGTAAAGTGTGGTTGATAATCAACGTGCTCCTGAATCTAGGACATCCCATCAACAAAAGTACTAAACTGTCCATTTTCAGGCTGAAACACAGCTGCAGGCGGCATCGAAGAGAGTTGCTGCCAAATGCGTTTTAAAGGACATATTACCTGCTGGTTAATGACTTTCTATGTTGAACTGTCCTTTTAGTTGGAAGTAGGTTTTTGGGTCATTTTATGTAACACAATACTGACGGAGATAGACTTCACCCTGCCGGCTTGTGTGTTGCTAGGGAGCCGTGGACGGTCTGCGACTGACAGGGTTATTGCCCAAGTGAAAAATCTGTCCGCTACACTATTGTGATGTTTTTGTGTTTCAGACAGGCTCCTCCCATGACTGGCTGCAGGTCATCATCCCTGACCTGGGAGGTGCCATGTAGCCTCTGCGATTGGCCCAAGTGGGGGGTTATTTAGGTCATATTTACTGCTTGAAAAAAGAAGGGGAAAAAAGCTCAGCAAGACAGGATTGCTCTAATCAGTTTCAACAAAAAGAGCAGCTTTGTTGATTTACTTTATCCAGTGTTTTTCCACATTGAGATTACATTAAATCAGATGAGTCCACATCTGGGAGAGATAAAAACCTGCTTATTACATAACACATCACCCAAATTAGCACATACAGTCAAGCAGTCAGAGAAAAACTGTTCAACTGTGACTTGGTTTTTGTAAAGCCAAACACACAATTTACTGGTTTCTACTTTAGCTTTTCATTATTTTGATCATTTTTACTCTTCTAAACAATGTTTCTAATATAC
>JAOXYL010000090.1:12677325-12691426 GCA_028564955.1 Terapon puta
GTGTGAATGAAGATAGTTGTACCATTCTTGTAAACATGTTTTTTCGGGAACCCAGATCCTTGTTAAAAGGGGCTTTTTTATTGCTAACTGTGATGGGGTTTTTTTGTTTTTTTTACTGTTGCAGGAGCTAACTACTGAAGGTGCCTTTTTTATTCAAAGACCAGAGCTAGTCTGCATGTAACTATCATTGGTATTCTGGAAAAGGAAAAAAAATGTGCCAGCAGTATTTACACATCTGTAGTTTCACACTGTTGCCACTTTTCAAAGTGCTTTTCTTTAATTTTTTTTGGATTGAGTTGATATCAAATGCCTAGTAAAAATGTATAAAGTATTTTCACACTGACATGATATCATTTAAAAAGAACAGTTTTCTAAACATGGAAATTCAGCATTTTAAAAATGCAAGGTTTTCGAGGACACCAATTAAACTTCCCCTAATTGTTAGCTATTTGCATACAAGTATATCTGAAATAATTGCCTGGATTTTCTTTTTAATTTCTAATTTCCAGCCCAGCAAACAGTTTCCACACATTTCACACAGGTGGGCTTAATTGGTACTGGAAAAACAGCACCTCAATGGAAATGTGAAATCAAACATTTTGCCTACTATGAATAACTGCATTTGATCTGCCTAGGAGAACAAATTTCTTTATTTATTGCTTTGTAAGTGTTTGTCCTTTTATGGATTCATCTTTGCATCATTTGTTCATTCTTTTCACAGCAAAACTCTAAAGTATGGTGAAAGGGAAGTGGAATATATTTTTGCAATTTTTGATGGTGGATGCTTTATTACAAAGTCATCCTCTTGAGAAAAGCTTTCAGAAAAAAAGTGTATTGTTGTCTCAGTATAATTGAAAAATAAAAGATCTTTTCAATTCAACAATGTGTCATGTTTCCACCAGAGGGCAGTGTTACTCTGCCTTTAATCCAAACCATAGCCATTGACATGATAAAATAAAAACATGTTTCTTTACAAAGCAAAATTTAAGATTTTTATATGCTGTTTTATTGAGATTTCAATCTACCACGACTGTGAATACAATTAGTCATCGGAAGTGGATCACACTATATCATGTGATAATAACAGTCACACGTTCCCGCAGCCATAACAGGACTGAAGTCATTTACTAATTTAAGTTTTTTTACCACAAAGATAAAAAAAACATACACACGCATACAATTCCCAAACAATATATTAAGCATTTAATTAGACATTATTGATTGAGTCATTGCTCATTAAAATAATAAACACAAGTGCTTGGTCAGTGTTTTTAGAATTTCTTAACACTTTTCTCTAAGTTAACACACAGTTGATGGTTGAAGTCCAGGATATGCCTTGAATGGCTGAATGAAATATAAATAACTGTTGAAATAATCACCAAAGGTCCCTTAGCTACTTTTTTCCCCCTCTGGAAGCACTTTTGGCTGTGAAGCAGCTTATTTGTTGGATCACTTTTAGCAGCATTTTATCACAAAACAGAGATCAGAGAAAGACAGTGGACTTAGAGAGGCTCAGACTGAGGTCTTACTTTTCCCAAAGCAAAAAAAGGTACAAAGTTTGCATCAGTAAGCAGCCCTTGAGGTCTTGTAGAAAAAATGCACAGAATTTTAGACTAGCCTAGTCACTCTTGTAAGTGATAAAAAAAACATTGCTCCCTTTTAAATCAGTGTTTTAAACTGACTGGCAACTATTCATTGTACAGTATTTGTTGTGTCGGTTTCAGAAGTATGATGTAATAAAATAAATCAGTTAATCTAAAATCTGTTACGGAACAATAAACTTTCACACCCTTCAGTTATTGCTGGCTTGAGCCTGGTGTTAAACATAAAAGTGATGTAACAGGTTGACCTCAGTCCCCCAATTACACATCCAGCCAGAGGACTCGAAATCCTTTTAAAAACCTGTCATGATAAACTTTTTTATCTGCAGTTAGTCAGTCAAGTTTATCACCGCCCTCATTTTTTCATGGTTTGATTCTCAGCTTGGGTTGCGTGAGGGTCAGAATCCCAATCAGCGAGGATATCAGACCACAGAAACCCACCACTCCTGCATTTGACTGGTATATCCCCAGCTTATCTAAAGGAATAAAGAGATCACATACATTTTTCAGCGTGTCCAAGGCAACAGCGGGATGTGATTTTAGGCTCTCCCACAGCAGAAAGAGAAAAGCATCCAGCTGAGGAATGACAGCCTCAGCTACTTCAGGATTCTCACTGAGATGCACCTCCAGTTGCTGCCTAAAATGTTTATCTCTTGCTCTCTGCGCCATTAACTGGACGACTACATAGACGTCACGGGTCAGGCTCATCACAAGCGAGAGGAAGTAACAGCGGGAAGAGTTAAGGCTCCAGCGTTCCTTGTCGATATCACGGATAAGGCCGACACTCCTGGCCCAAAGTACATTGTCGCAGATAAAGTAGAGGGCGCGGTTGATGTTGGCCGCAGTAAGGCACAGGCACAGTACTCGGTCAGAGAGCTGCATGGTTCGCTTAGCAGCCTCAATGGCATTTACTGTGTTTCCCAGCCTGAACACTGACAAAGGAGGAAGAAAAAAAGGTCATTAGAGCAGTGAGGAAATTAACATGAAATGTCAGATCAACATTTCATAGCACCGGTCACGTATGGATAGCAGTATATAGTTTAAACCACATTTAAACAAAGCTACAGACTCTTCCATCTTATTATAGTATAGTGTACCTCTGAGGGATACAGGGTCACAGCATCTATCTGTCCAGTGTAGTACTTCCTTGATTTCTAAAGCCTTCAGAAAGCTTATTACTGGCTGATGTACAAATAGAAGGAATCTCTTTCTGTCTGTATTTCAATTACAGATTAATTTTCTTCCAATATCTCGACAAGCTTTCATTTGATAGCCTTCACCCAAGGTACACTTTGAGCAAGCAGTGCACTAGTCATTTGTAAGTTCCTGTCGGAAGTAAATTCAGTTACTAAGAGGGAGTTTTTAAATCGTGAGACCTGCTCTTCTCCTTTACCCACAGTTACCACAGCCATGCAAAGCAGGTGTAGATGCAAGAGAGCCCCATGGCTTCAGCCCTGAAGCAGAGGAAAGATAATTAAGTGGTGCACCAACAGAGTCTGGCCTTGATCTCTTTGGCCCAGCTCCGATGCAGCACGCCTGCAACATCACCAAGAGGACCAGGTCATATTGCCTGACCCTGCTCTAGGGCAACACCTTATCCTTCATTTCCATCTGGAGCGAGTGTCAAGTCAGTCTCAGCTGTAAATCATATTAAAACTGCGGTGTCAAAGTTCAAAAAAATTTCTAAATTCATTCCACGTTGTAAACTTATCTATGCACCGTCAATCCCGGCCCTAGGATCAGCACACAGTGCAGTCACCTACACAATATCTATCTCAGCTACCAGTGGGTCAGAAGCTACAGACATCGACACAGCTATAAACAGCCATCAGCCCAATTCTACTGTACTCAAATTCATTCAGTGCGATTTTAAGGGACTTTTGCAGAGCATTAACAAATGTGATCTGACCTTTCTGAAGCTTCAAATATGTGTTATACAATGTTTGTTCAGGTACTGGAAGAAAATAATAAAGGTGTAGATGCAAAGAAATACACATGTATAGTGTATGAAGTCTCATTAAATGTTGAGCTTCTTTTGAAAGCCGGAGCTTTTCATTTTTGAGAATATTCAACACACAGGACACACACTGGGCGCACAGCTTTTTCCACCCACTACTGATACCTAATCTATTCTGCCTCCACCAACACCAAAACTTCACTTTCAGCTATAAATAAGCAAACCCTATGACATCAGTAAAAAAGTGCAACTCTTTCATTTGATTTTTCCAAACAAATGTTGATACTATCTACAGCAGCCTTTTAAAAACTCTGGCTCTAATGGATCTCATTCAATCTTATTAAAGACAGTCTCCCAGCTATTTCCACACGCATCACTGAAACCACTAACTCCTTCTTCAGCTCTGGTTTAGTCCCTCAACACTCAAGTTGGCAGCCATCACCCTAATCCTCAAAAATCCAGGACAAAACCTTGATATCATGAGCTATTTCTGGCCCATCTCCAATCTTCCCTTTCTGTCAAAAAATATTAAAACATGCTATTGTCTCCCAGGTCAAAACCCACCTCAACTCCAATCTTCAAATAGTGTTCAATCTATTTCCATCTGGTTTCTGCTTACAACACAGAGTCACCGATGACCTTGTCTTCTCCTCTTTACTTGGGCATTCTCATCCTTCTCAACCTCACTGCAGCGTTGGACAACATCGACTACTATCTACTACATCGTTAACCACTAACTACACCATTCTTCTCTTCCACCTCGAAATCTCCTTCTACATCATCGGTACTGCCTCACAAATAAACAACAATTAATCAGCGTCAACAACAGCACCTCTCCCACCACTCTTCTGTCCCAAGATGATCCCCCAGTGATTGGTTCTCCTTCTGTCAATCCTCCGCTCCCTCCAACAGCAACATCATGTCGACATAGTCTCCACTTCTACGTAGATGACATGCATCCCTACATCTCCACTAAGTCCATCAACACTCCAACCTACACCACTCGCACCAAATGCCTTACTGACGATAAATAATAGATGCAAGCCAACATTTTCAGACTAACTTGTGAAAAATCAGTCATGATGATCATCAGTCCAAATTCCCTCACCAACACCACTCACAACTTTTGCCTTGTCATTAATAACTTCACTCTATCTCCCTCTTTTCATATCTCATCTACAGCATCATTTTTGGCAGCAACTTCTCCTTTGAACACTGTGTCAATTAAATTACTGGAATCCCCTTTAAAAAAGAAAAAAAAACACTGTCTCCACCCATCACTCTACTTCTCTGCCACAGCAACCTTGATACATGCCTTAATCACATCTCTAGTATATCCAGAGCTGTCTTCTTCCTCTGGAACTTTCTCTCCAAACACATCTGAGACTGCACTAATCTGCCCGCATTCAAATCACAACTCAAAACTCACCTTTTCAGAAATGTGATTAAAGTGTGAACTTGTCAATGAAAAGTTCACATTGTCTTGTCAATGTGAACTTGTCAATGTCATATCACTGTGTAAAGTTGTGTGTTTTCATGTTATTTTTTCTTAGTTTTAGTTAAGTTTAAATATGTTGCCGTCTTTGTCCATTTTAAGTGTCTCTGAGTACAAAAAGCACTCTAAAAATAAAATCTATTATCATATTATCATTATTATTGTGTCATTACTGAAAAGGAAAAAAAAATACTGTTCACACTGCTTTGATGGCAACATAATGTACACAAGGTTTGAGCTTCGAGGGTTGAGCGTGACCTTACATAAGGACCAAAAGGACCATATCACATTCACTGACACTATAATGAAATTATAAACACTTTTATAAATATATGTAGCCTCAGAGAAGAGGAGAAGAGGTGGTGTTTTATAGAGAAAGGGCCATAAATTCACTAAATGTGGCAACAGGTCAGGCTGTCATCTACTGATTAAACTGAACATGAGAGGAGATTAGAAGAATCTTGGTGACGAGCTCTGACAGCTGACAATTAGTGCAATCCTGGTACGGCAGCCATTTTCGTGACAATCAGAGCCCAGTGCTATGCAATCTGTAATTGCTATACATTTTTAAAATATCAGTTCGATCACACTTTGGAAGAACGGTTTGCAAAAAGCTCTATTTTATTGTAATCTCATCTATTCTATAAGAAAAACGTTCCAAGAACAAAGGTGGTGGTTCCAAAAATATCTGCCAGATGAGATTATTGATTAATTGACAATATACTGGGCTTGATGGTCGGGGGAGGAAGCTGAAGTTGATATTTGCTGTGATTCAGCTCCAGTCTTACTGACTTAAAGGAGTGAGGCAGTTCAATGTCATATCATTGTGTTTACAGAGAAAATCAGCAGTGATGCATCGTCTCTTGGAGGACAAAGAGAGCGCTATCAACGGTATAATGTGAAACGTATCATATTGAGTTTGACACATGAGTTCCTCTGCCCTCCACATGAGCAGTGTGATATTTTTTTCCTAAAGACCTGACGCATGCAATCAAAATTCCTGGAAAATACAAAATATCCAGAAAATAAATGAAAATGCAGAATGTAGCAAAAATTATACAAATTAGAAATCATATATGCTAAATTGATTTTTTTTTGTCAGAAGGTTCAATAAACAATCCAGTTTAAAAATGTTACATTTCTGGCAATTATTTCATGATTCAGGCTTTACAGGGTTAAATAGCCAAGGAATGGAATAATGGGAACATTGAGAAGGTAGGCTGTATGTAATTGTTTAGGTGATTTATCAAGAAAAAAATCAATGCTGAGTGTGAAGTCGAAGTGGAAAACTTGCAGTTTCCTCTTTTTTGTTGTATTGTAAATCACGGATGGTCTGCTGATCAGACAAAACAAGATATTTCAAGAAGTAACCTTAGTTTATGGGAAATTTTAACACAAAATTAGTCACGTTAATGATAACCATTGGATCAAGCCAATTAAAAGCAATGTTATTGCTGATGAAAAGTCAGCACCCATTTAAAGAACTCTGTCTTTGATACTTATATGAACACAAAATGAGATAATTTGGACTTTGGGAGGGAGAAGATAATGTCCTCATGGACAATGGTGGGGCAGCAATGTTATTGCTACCACATGAGCTTATCACACATGTAAATACTGGACAAAACCAATTTTTCACTCATATGGAAAATAAGTTTCTTATTTTTCATTTTGATGTAAATGCTGAACCACCATAACACATATTTGAGAAATAATGAGTCTTTTTTAATCAAATTCCTCATTTTGTCTGGGACATCATAACTTGAACCCTGCCTTTGTTACTGAGTGACCCAGCCCACTCCCTCTCTTCACAGTTATACTCACGTTTTCGTCCGGCGCTCATGTGGGCCTCCAGGCTTTTAAGTTTCGCCACAAGGTCCTTTCTTTCGGAGCGGTTTCGCAGTAAATATACGGACAGTGCACATGCATATTGGGTTGCCCTGAAATAAAAATGAAAAAAAGTAGAAAGTTGAGCTTCAGTTGCCAGCTCTCACCACACGCTGCCTTTCGCTCCAGTGAATGAACTTTTCTTCCGATGAAACACAACGTCGACAATTTGTGACCAGATCACAAATGCTTTAATAAACTCACCTGAATATCCGGTCTCTTCCTTGACTTTGACTTGTGAATTTTACCACCGACTCCATGGTTAGCTCGAACAAGAACAGGTTGTTCTAGTTAGCAGCAGTGATAAAACACTGTGACGGCCAATGTCTCGCTGCCGTGTATAAAGTGTCACTCACTCGTTGTCAGATATGCTGGCTTTCTGTTCAAACTCGAGGAGATAGTGTGATTTTTAAAACTTTTTGTCTCCTCTTTCCAAATCTCATTTGAGCTAATTTCCCAGTCGGATTAGTCCGTACGTGACAACTGAAGTAAATGAGCGTGTTTCACCACGAACGGCTTTCCAAACGGACCAAAAGCCGAACGATTTTTACTGACGCACCAGCGCGTTACTGTTGGTGTCTATGGGTTACGCCGCTACCATGTATATCAGTGGCTCAATGGTATCAATGGTTGCTGTGGTAAATGTACGTTATTGTCATAGAAACCGTCATGGAAATCAACAAAAAAAACTTAAACTTAAGAAAACGCAAGTCTCTCAGGATACTATGTGATTAAAAATAATCTGTAATCTTACTATTGACTTCCACAGACACCATAAATGTAATCCAGTGGTTGCCTAGAGACGAGTGAACGTTTGTAAAGTGTTAAAAGTGTGCCTACATGTTTTAAACGGCAGTGGGCAAGTGGTTGTTGTGAAACTATGCCACATGTTAAAAAGTGCACAGACAAATGTAATGGGTGAACTGGATGTTTTAAGAATATGTCGTCCCATCTGAAATGATGCATTGGAGATTGGCTATTGGAAGTTTTCTTATGTAAAAAAATATATATATATATTATCAATCATTAGTAGTTAACTATGTTGTTTTTAATGATTTTTTTATCAACCGCAATGGTAAGTGCTGGTTACTTACTGTGAATAAACATGTGTGTCAGAGAGGGACTTTTATCATTTACTTTCAATTAAAAATCACATATACCTTAAGTAAAAATAAATTTTTAACTGAATATTCCTCATAAACAAGTTAAAACCTCTTGAAACTGGCTAACTGAGTTGTCTACGTAACTGCAAAATAATCAATCAATGTAAGGGTCATGCAGTTGTATCACTGTCAATTCAGCCCATGCCACATGGCTCCTTCAGTGTCTTTTTTAAAACTGTAATAAGAGTCAGGTATTAGCTGCCAATCAAACACCGGCTGGAGTCTATTACAGTCAGTTCACATTTTCCTAGCCTTGAATAAGCAATGTTAAAGGTGACCAGAGTGTATAAGTACCAAAATGCTAGTCTTATTTAGGGGGATGGGAGGTTCAGTATTCTCAGTTTCAAAATCACTGTCAATCACATAAACAAAAAGCCCAATGTAATCCTTTACTTCAACTTTGCAAACAGTTCCTGTTTTGTGTTTTTGTTTTTCCCAGAAGAATGGACCAAGTACACAGAAAAAATCTGCATCTAAAAATGTTCTTCCATTCTCTGCTCGCCAACACAGAGATACCTTAAATAGATAACTTAAATAACTTAACCACACTGTGGCCTACATTTATATTAAGATATCTTTTTTGTTAGGTCACTGTCAGAACTGTCAGCAAGAAATGTTTTTTATTCTATTTATTATGGAGACATGTCCAGCATATGGCACAAAGTCACATTTAAATGGTTTTATTTTGACGTCGCAACATGCTGCACCTCTTGAGGAAATTTCTAGGACTAAATGAGAGGATAATGAGTCCCATGTGAAGGAAAAGGTCAATGAATTTAAGTAGCTAACACCCTGCTGTCACATGTTGTGCTTGGGATCAACAAAACAAATCAAGTGTATTTTCAGCCAGTCTGTTTATATACAGGAAAAGACACTTGTTTGTGTTGAGAAGCCAAAATGCACTTGCTGCTCCAGTCCCCTCTTTTTCCCATTGAGACTAATTTGGGGTTTAAGAACACCAACTGGTTTGAAAATGATATTCAATATCATTACAATGAATTCTTTTCATGCTGTCACAATATTAATGGATCTTCCCTGGTTTGTGCTGTTCATATATGGCCATGAGATTTTAGCCACCTGGCTAAGCACCTGTTTTTCTGACAAAAAACCCCTTGTCAAAGTTGAATACTAAATTGTTCATTCCAAACAAACTATGCAAATGCAATGCAAAGCCTCCTACTCACAAAACACAAGTATACAGGTGGAAGGTGAAATGGTAATTTCTTAATATGACAAAAGGCAACATATTGGCCAGCTGTTTTTCCATCACAACACCTACAGAGCATAATGATATTATTTAAAAAATACTGATACATTAGTCAGATGAATTAATTACAGAAAACTTATTAAAACACACATGGAGTTATCTGATTGCCATAATGGTCTTGTCTTAAAGATATGTTCTTGTGTTTTTAGCCTTTTTCATTGTTTTGAGAAATGGGAGCATTGTGTGAAAGGCAAGTCTCTTTTAACTTCCTCATGAAGCTTGATGAGGCAATCATGATTTGATGGAATACTTGATAAATATTGTGAGATATTGTGGGCTGCTTCTCTATATTGTCTCTGCTGTCAGTGGTGTGTCTACAGCCGGCGTGTCAAGTGCTGCAGTATATGATCCGCCCAAACTTTCACACACAGATTCCAGTATTATGAATAAATTTGAAAATCAGGCTCAAATGTAGAGTTCCCAGATCCCCTGGGCTCTTTGTAGATAAAGGCATGGCCGTATGGCAACATCAGCTGGACTCATTTCCATAGACATGAAGGCGTTGTAGTGGTCATGTGGGATACAACAAGTGACCTTGGAAGAATTTCTCATGCCTAGCCCCTTTTGATGATCTTTTTCTCATAAACACTATGTGTTTAAGAACAGTATTATAAATTATCATTTTATTTTATGGACAAATCCATAACTTGTTTGAAGAAAATGTCACAGTATGGCTTTCCAAGACTGCCTGCCTATCATTTCAGTTGCCATATCGTACTGACAACTAGATAAAGTGGGAAGTTCATTTTAATATTAAAATAATTTTGACCATATAAAGTCAGTGAAGGCATGTATAATATTGGAAACTATAGTAGAAAATGGAAAGATGTTCAAAGTGTGCTCTCATAACAAATATGGAAGTCCATTGACATCACAACAAAAGGCACTGTGAAATAAAATCATGTCATGTTGACAAAAAAACATTTAACCTCACAGCAATATAAAATAATAATGATAATGATTAATAAACAAAATCAAACAAGATGATAACAAAATTATACATTTTTAAAAAACTGATAGATAAAAGCTGTGAGGTGTGGCAGATGTACTTAAATTACACTTGTCTTGATCTACCAGATACAGTGTTCTCAACAACTAGACACTTGGTAACAATTTAGTTGTAGAACCCAATGAAAATACTAATTTACCTGTGAGGTGGCAAATTGTTCTTATTTTCACTTTTATTCACTGGATTGTCTATACTGAGTAAACCCTGACTCACTGTCGCTTTGTGAAAGTGTCATTTATGTTGATCTGTTTTTAAGTGCTGTCTCTGCAGTGAGGTGATTTAAAAGGCTGTTTGCTTTTCCTCTGGAGATGGCAGTGCTATTGATTAGAAAAGGGTTAGTCTTTTTCCAAAGAAGAAAACATGACAAAGCTTGTGTTTTAAGCTGTGGGCAGCCTTGTGCCAAGTTTCAATCCCATCATTATATTTTCATAATACCAAACAGAACATATTTCCCTCACACTGTGTTTCATATTTGTGTTATTTGATGTCTGAAACAAGACTCTACCCTGTTCTTGAGTGTGTATTTTTGTATAATTATATTTGAACACAGAGCAGCCAAGATATCATGCTCCTTGACTTTAATCTCTTCCTGACAAAGTTTTCCAAAGATAGCCTTTCAAGTGGGAGAGTTATTCTGACAGTTCTGTGCAGCGTGGATGGGAGACTGATGGCACCCACTTTGAAATGGTTTAGTTGACCTGAGTTGAGTTGAGTAGGTCTGTAGGGGGGAGAACTTGGGTTTTTACGGGTTGTTTTGTTTATTACTTCAGCCATACTCCCCCCCAATGACTACTACACAGATTTATGAATGATTTTTTTTTTGTTTTGACTGCATCTGTTGTGGCACTGGACATTCTTGGGAGTGGGGAAAGAGGGGAGTCATCTTTTTATATGCTATGCTTCAGTTTCCCCTAAGTCAAGCATAAAAACATCCTTCTCAATGTACCATAGAAGCAGAACTGTCAGTAATTCTTATCTTCCCCAAAGTAGACAAGTACATTATGTCTTCAAAACTCAATTCTGAACTAAATGGAAAAGGCAGATTTTCAAAATGAACAGAAAAGTTAATTAAATGCACGGAAAAGCTAATTATAAAAATCACTGAACTTCTTAGTAAATTTCCATGCCTGATTATACATTATGGTTTGGGGGTTAAGGGCACTGTAAGAGTGTTTATGTGGGTATAGTGATGAAAAGGTTTGAGCAAAGGTAAATTGTGCAGTGCAAACCATTTGAGGGCAGCCTGTGGGTGTTACCATGGTGGCAGTTATTTCTCCTCCTTCTCCTAACAGCCATGTGTTAATTAAAACAGTTAGATGAAGCCATCCATATGTATTGCATTTACACCTCTTATTTGGAGCATTCTTCCTTTTGCATTGACAATATTGGATATTTATCAGCCACAGTGTTACGTGGCCACAGTGACTCATTGCTATATTAGCATGTGCTCAATTATAGTTCCAAGTTATGTTTTAAGACACAAGATATTGATGATAAAAATGGAGAATCGCTGCAGACAGATGCAAAATAATCGATAAACCAGCAAAACCACAACAACAATGCATTTACAGACATGTCACGCAGCTCTGCAGGCCAAAGGGGGAGGACGGGTCTGAAGCTATTTTTAAAAGTCTCAATGATGGGAGCAAATCTGATGGTGTGTGGGAGCCTGTTCCATAATCTGGGGGCTGCAACGTCAAACAGACGATCTCCCTCGAGCTTCAGCTTCAGTCTTTGAGGGGGTCTCTTTGGCCTTGGGGTTGAGTTGAGTGTAAGTGTAGGAGTACAGAATTGTAAGCAAAACTGAAAAAAAAAGTCAGTAAAGGCAGTCGCATGCTGTGCTGCTCTGCTGAAAAGACCAAGAGCAGCATTCTGTTGTAAAGATTTTGGTCTTTTAGGGTTTGAGATAGAGAGAGAGAGTTGTGAGTTACTCTTCTTTTTTAATGATTCTTTTGGGAACCACTTACATTGCTGACACTGAGGTTCGCATGCACTGGTATCAGCGGGTCGTATGTGTTTCCATGAACTTTTTCAAAATCAAAACTGTGACCATTCAAGGGCTCTATCTACAAAGGCAAAAAGACTTTTTATCATCTGAATGTGAATCTCCTACAGTATGCTACATAATGTCATCTCTCATTCAAAAGAAAATGCTGCTCCATGCACAAATTATTTGTCCATCAACACTGAAGTAAAGTAAGGAAAAATGCCACCACACATTGTACTGTAGCTGTATTTATAGATCACAAAAACAATAGTATACCAATGCTTCACGCTGCCTTCACCACGATCAGCACCACAATTTGTCAACACTCTGGCACACTGGTTTACATTATTGTTTTTAACAATTAAATCAGGTAGCCTCATTGTGATGGTGAAGCATTTTTCAAGAAAGGCCTGAGAACAAGAGACATTCATAGATAATAAGTTGAACTTTTACATGGATCACCTCAGAGTACCATGCTACCTAACCTGCCAGCAGTGTCGCAGTGCTGAGTTGTAGTAGTTGTAGTAGTAGTAGTAGTATAGTGAGTGTGTCATGATCATGTCAGTCCTTTCATCTTATCACATTTGACTACAAATGACTTTTTTCTTCCACAGTGGGAGCAACCACGCGATAAAACCTCAATTTTTAAGCATTTCTCCATCAATTCTTGAAAACAATATCATAACAAGATCGCGTTGATGATGTTATTAAGAAAAACAAGCCTACAGAACTTTTTCGCTCATGTTAAATAATGTATTCAGGGCTTCTTTTCTGCTACGTAAAAAAGGTCAGCAAGGATTTGTGTATGTACATAAAGCTTAATATCTTTTCATTTATTATTTTTCACACATAAAGGTGCTTTTGGCCTGCTCTTAATTGAAAGGATACATGGTGTGTTTGTGCTCCAAAACATTCTAGTTTCCCTTAATGAAAGCCGGATGGATACCAAATAATAGGTGGTCTTTGGTTTATGTTATCTCTCCAAAAGCCAGTGCATACTGGGCTGGAGTATATCAGTAAAGCGTTGGTTAAATCCTTTTTTCCAACATGATGGCTGCATTAAAGAACAGCAGCAATGGTTGTGCTTGTTGTTGATGACGTACTGCGTCATTTGTTCAGCAGGCTTCGAAACAGAAGCAGAGGAGGCTATAGTCTCCTCTGTATCTATGTGTACAAAATGTAAATAGGGAACATGTTGACCTCAAAAAAAGAAAAAAACTGTCAGAACATTGTTGTTGTATTGTTTTTTTTTTTTTTGCTTCATTCCCTGTGGTCTGAAGTTTAAGTATTGTAAAGTTTTCATATTTTTTCAGCAGGAGATGCCTTCTTACATCTAGCATGAAATTCTCCAAGCAATAGTGGACATTTCTTCTTGGGTGGTGGTTGCTGTGGGATTTATTGATTATGGCAAGTGGCTTTGGGGTCTTCAGTGAATCTTCACACTGCAATGTTTCCCTAAGCCAAGTCTTTGTTCTCTTGTTATATTCAATATGGCACAGCAATAACAACCTCAAGCATGTGAGCTGTCAGTCTTTATATATATCCATTACATACGTCATACGTTAAATGCTGGGAGAAGAAGGGCAGTCAATAGAAAGAATATTATATATTTATATATATATATATATACATATATATATATATATATATATGATATATATGATTATGCTCAGTCATACAGCCACCTCTGTGTCACATGATTTGCATACCAAGTGATATAAGAAAAAAAGACATG
>JAOXYL010000090.1:12705156-12735144 GCA_028564955.1 Terapon puta
GGTTTATGTATATGTGTGATCACTTGTTAAAGTAGAGGCTAGTATAATAGTGAGACCAAAATGGAAAACAGTACTGGCAAATAAAAAAAAAAAAACTGTATGAGAAAAATGTATAAAAAATTAAAACATCCCCCAAAACAGCAACATTAAAGGAATAAATGTCATGGAAAATATACAAACTGTTTTATGTAAGCATGCAGACTCTACAAGTTGCATGCCACTCATTTATTAAGCAAGGTCTATATATCAGGTCAATTTATGATGTTTTTAATTAAGAGACATGACGATGTTTAAACTCAGGTCAGACTCCACAGAGGTGTAAGTCTCATGGGAGAGTCAGACCTCAAGGCTAAAACATGAGTCAAATTTTGAGAGTACCTGACAGCCAGAAAATAGAAACAGCAGCAGATTTGCTCCGGGCTATTTCTTTTCATCGAGATATTTAGCGCTTATTTGAGGCCTTCAGATATCACAGTGAAGATAAATAGTATGAGCTGTACAACAGCTGAGCCACTGGAAGTATGTTTGCTCGCTCAGTTTAAGTACAGATGAATCTGTTTCTTGAGCAATACGCACCTGTTGACACATCTTAACATCACCATAGCTGAAATGGATCTTTGAATGAACACAATATTCTTCATTTGTCAAAGGAATAGAATAAACGTAAAGCTAAGGTCAGTGAGTAAGTCCCGAGTCCAAAGGAACTCGGGACTTACTGGTGTTTCTAGCAATCAAATGTGTGGTTATTATTATTATTATTATTATTCTACCCGTTGCTGTCACCCAGTGTCAATCAGTGGAAAACTAGTGGAAAAAAACATTTTGACCGAGTGTGTTTTACATTCTAGTGTAAAATCTGACGTTTAAAATGACATAAAGGGGAAATTTAAAAAAAGGGTGTTAAAGAGGTTAGGAATCTAACAGCAAAAAAAACTCAAAACAATCAAAATTTAGAAGGAAGCACTTTATCACTGCATCAAAATAATTATATGCACAAGTGCTTAAACAGATAAACATACAGTATATTTTCTGCTTTTTAATGCAAAAAACAGCTACTTTGAATTGAGGTGGAAGGATGGTGTAGAAGGGAGGATAAATTCAAAACACAGATATTAACATGACGTTAAATACCGATGGGGTGTGTCACTTCAAAATGTTCAGCAGTCACTGCTTGCATGTGCGTTTTCAAACCAGCAGGCAATCACTAAAGCTTCATTTACATCGCAGCAGCGACTAACAGGGAGACCTCTGTGCCACTGCTCTGCAATCAAGAGACATATGGGAATTAAAGGAGCGGGACATCAATTAGCAGTGGTCCTCCAGCTGACCACATGCTGCCGTTAGAAGTGCGACAGGCGGAAAAGTCCAACAGGAAGTAACCCAAGTCCAGCAGGTGTCTGTATTTTTCATCGTACCTGCCTGTGATCATACATGTTATGTTGCAAGTGATGTGCAGTATGCTTATGGCCTTAAAAGGGATTTATAGGAGCATTTTTAGCACACAGTGATTTCTCTGTACTGACAATGAATGACAGATTTAGATGCGGTTATGTGAATACTGTGAGAAAATGACTGGATAGAAACCAGTTGGCTTGTCACAGAGTTGGTCCTAAAATTTTAATGAATACATAAGTTGGCACCACTGGATGTACTTAGATTCCACCATAATGGTAAGAATATTGCACATTAAAGGCTAAAAATGTTCATGTGAAGAATTTAAATAGGTGACACTGCGACAGGTAGCATCTGGATGATCGTATGTCAACACTGACCATCAAGTTCAAATCACAGATGACAGAAGTCATCTAGGAATCCTGAGAAACGAGCTTCATGTTTAAACATTAGACATAAATATGAGTGTTCTCAGCGTTTCCAAACACCATCTGTATACAACACATCCTGATAATGTCAGCATCCCAGTGTTTTTCTCCCTCTGCTCTCCCTGGCTCTTTCCCTGGTGGTGTTGTCTGTCTCCCCCCGTCTGTGTTTTGTGACCGAAGCATGGCGGAGTCAGGGTGGCCGCCCCACGTTCATCAACCTGCACAACTGAGCCAATCACACTCACACGTTTCTATTTTTCCAATCAAGTCACCTATGCTATTCCTCCAAACATCGCCAGATTGTCCGTTACCCTCCTGTGGTAATCTGTCAGGCTCCCGTTTGTTGCTAGTCTTTGTGATTGTATGACTTATCCCTGCCTTCCTCATCTTCCTTGATCTCCTGGAACCTGCTCTCCTGTCTGTTTGAACACCCTCATCTCCGCTCTGGCTCAGCAGACCCCCTGGCTTCTTCGCTTCCGCCCCGGTCCCTGGACTCACCGGCACACTCTCGGCCCCCTGCTTCTCTGGAAAAGACTCTAAATTCGCTCAGTGCTTGAGCAACCCAGTAAATCTCTGTTGTCTTCTCCTCCTACTGAACTCTCTGCAGTGTCTTTTTCTGCACTTTGAGGTCCAAACCATTACTGATACCAGAACTTATTAGAAGATATTATCATACATTCAGTAGCCCGCAGTGGTAAATATAATGCAAAGCAATAAGAGATCAAAGCTTGCTGTATATAACAATGAGCATAAATTCACAGTTATGGTCCGTGTTTTTTTTTTTATAGTCCGACCTGGAGTGTGTTATTGCACTTATGATTGACTGTGGAGACAGCTATGACAAATCAGGAAATGTGGGAAATATGACTTCAGTTTCTTTAAAAAGACTTTGCGAGTGAAAAAAGAAATGCCTTAAGCTACGTTAAGTACTAAGTTAAGTGTCGCTTCATTGACATGTAAATGAGTTACAGCAGGAAAAGACCTTAAGGTCATTATTCAGGAGATCATCCTTGAAACCTCCAGGGAACGTATGCAGCCGGTCCCTTCTCCAACACGTACTTTTCTTTAAGCCTCTCAGTACAATGACAAATTAAAACGTTCTCTAAGGCTAAAATGAATATCATGGTGACTCATAGTTCACACCATCTCTGAACAAGAAGTTTACTGTCTTATGTCATTAGATGATAAAAAAAAGAAACAGTGCTAACTAACTATGAGTGATGAGGGGAAGTGAGACAGCAGACACCTTGCTCTCTAGCTCACAGAGACCAGAGTGAACTCCCTGTCATGTCTTTTAGATTAACGAGCAGTAGTTTGAACATCCATGGAAAGCCTTTCGGATTTAAGAAAATGAAGCTTTTCGTCAGAGAACTGGCATTCAATTGTTTTACACCACATCTCGCACTGAGCCCAGCCTTCAAATATTTAAATACTAGAACAGCATTTAACTTCTGATTAAAATTCTTTCGTAATGTTTAAGTGTTTGAGTGTGATGCACTGCAGAACTCACCTGATCTCATTCAGTTTTCCACAGTGACTCAAATACACAGCTGCAAACATTTCAGCTTGCTTGACTGTTGCTGTCTCTCCATGACAACATATCTTGTGCACCGTGTTTGCGGTTCGAGGGTGTCCAGCTGTCTCGCACAACATGTCACAGAGGGATCACCGATTATGCACTGGTTCATGAGCAATCCCATTGAAAACTGTGATTCAGGTTTTACAGAGCTTATGAAATGTTCTGTCTATTCTATGACAGGTCTTTGATTTCTATCAGATGAAGGGGGGAAAAATGCAAAGAGACTGTGAAACCTCGCCTAACACAACCAAGTATGTTAGGTTGCTTAACTTTAAAGGGGTATTGATTAATTTTGGGGGTAGCAGAGGTGAAACTATGAAACTATGAGACGAAACTAAGTTGTGATTCTCTGCATTTGGACGCTCTAAACATTTTCAGTGTAAAATACTAATTAAAGCTGCTTTAAACATATTTTATCCAGAGTTTATTTGCCATAACCATAATTGTTCCCTTACCTTATTCGTGCTAAAATTGCCACATGTATATATTGTAGGAATCAACCAGTTCTGAAAATGTTCTCCTTGAACGTAAAACAGGATTTTTGAAACTGCCGCATCACAAATCATAAAGGTCCTTGTGAAAATAAGCACTTGTATTATTTAGCCAATGCAAATGATGAAAAAAGCCCACTAACCTTTTGTGCATCGATCAAAGGCTCTTCGTTCACTTTGTCCTGACTGTTGTCTAATGAGAGTATTTAGACCCAAACACTTCAAGCCATATGCAGTATTTATATTCAAGACTGTATGCAGTTTTCCCCCCTTTTGATCTTTCAAAGGTTCAAAAATAAAAAGCAAAAAGGATTTTGACCTTGCAGATGTCTCTCAACAGAAAATTTCTCATAGGTTAGTGCTACTTGGTTGCTCCTTGATGTGAGAAGTGAAGGTGCAGGGAGATCACTGTATCAGCGGGTATGAGCTCTAATCAGAAAACCCATCAGCCCATTACAGTGTGAGACAGGAAACTGCTATGGTTTTAACTGTGTTTCTGTATTACTACTCATTAAAATCAGAAATAGTTGCATAGAGGGTTAGAGTAATGACGCAAATGTGACATCGCTCATTGACATCACATAGACACTTTTGGAAGACTAGAATAAATATTATTCTTTGTCCAATCAGCTCTGCCACCTCCACTGAGAAAATCTTTTAAAAGCTCAGCAGCAGCCCCTGAGACTGAGCTGCTCTTTCTTTGCAACTTTTTGAACGAAAAAGGGAAATCTTCAAATATTTGTGCCACTGTTTTTCCTGTCACGTCTCCTGGGCTACTTGATATACACTGTCGGTAGCTAAATCCAGGATGACGGTTAACAAGGTCTAAACCAGGCCACATCACATGTACGTTGTAGTGCCATGAAATCTGTCGTGAATCTCACTAGTAACGGTACACAGTGACACTGGAAATAATGATCATGCATACCAAACACTGTGATTCAGTGGCAGAGGTTCTGCAGGCGGTCGCCAACTAATAGGGCCTCTATCTCAAAATTAAGTCTGTTATATCTCGTGAGAACATCAAATTGATCATTCATGCTTTTATCATTAATCTGTCATTTCTTTCATCATTCCTGGATTATTGCAATGCCCTGTCTGCTCCAACTTGTTAAACATGGAGTTGGTAGACTTTTAATGATCTCCACCCTTACCTGTTTCCACTGATTCTTAAAAGTTTTAGAATTGACTTATTTCTATTTTATTGTATCTGTTCATTGTATCTGTATATTCCTATTACATTGTTTTTTGGTGTTACTTGTTCTTTGTCACCTTATTGCTATATAAATGAGTGAACCTGCTACTGGTTTGGCTGTATAACCCATCTCTAAAGCTCTCTGTACTCTCTCACTGTTTTGAAAGGTACAATCCAAAAAACCCACTATGAAAGGGACTCTGAAATTGCAAATCATAAAAGAGGACAAAATAATTATATTATATTTTTAGTTTAATATATATTAAACTAAGTCTTTACTTCTTTCCACACTATGGTCAAGTCACCCCTTGGATTGGGTTTTTAATTAGCATTGCTGATACATGGAACATACTGAAAGCCTGTCAGGTTGAAGATCATACCTGAGCAGCAATCTAATCTGATCCACAAGCAGCTGCCTCATTTACGCTCAGCAATTCAAATCGATTCAAGGACTGTTGTAGGTTTCATGAACACGCGTTCAGGACCTCGTGTGGGTATGTGCTGGAGGAAATCACGTCCGTGCCAAATATTGTGAAGCTCCCCCCTGTGAGTGCAGCAAGTGCACCTTTTTAGGTGTTTGGTTGTACAAGATGGAAAGACAGCAAAGTGCTCCTTTTTATGTTTCAATTTTGAAAATTCTTTACTTTGATTACCTCAATGTTGTTTCCTCATTTCTCACTCTGCAGACTCAACAAATCATTTAATTAACCTTCATTTCCCTCTTACACAGAATTCAATAAGCTTGATTCATCAGAGAAGGAGAACACTTGCAGCATTTATAGCTGCTCTCTCTGCAAGGTTTCATTTCTTCGCAAATAAAAAGCCAGTATGCAGATGTGTGAGAGGTGCACCACCAACAGCCGAACATGAGTACAGACTGGTATGCAGTGAGGGATGCACTTCATGTCAATCCCCAGAGTGTAAGAACACGCAAAGTGTGTTTTTGCTTACCTGAGGGAGGGAGAGAATCACACTCATCATCCAGGCCACTGTCAACATGATTTTGCTTTTTCTTTTGGCCTCGCTGATGCCCAGAGGATTGAGGATGGCAGACTGTCTGTCCAAGCTGATGACCACAGTCATAAAAGCACAAGAGTACATCGCCACCAGCTTCAAGAACATCAGTAGCCTGCAAGCGACATCCCCCGCCTGCCACTGCACTGTGATATTCCACACTGCGTCCACGGGCATCACGATGAAAGTCACCAACAGGTCTGCCACCGTCAGGTTCATTATCAGGATCTTGACGTGGGACTTACGCTTGCCGCCATTGCTGGCAGCCCACAGCACGACCAAGTTGCACACGGCCGACACTGCGCACAGAGTGAAGGTGATGATGACTCTGACTTGGGCCGCCGTGGAGAAAGTGGGCAGCTGGAGCGTGTTTCCATCAGCGCTCTTGTTGCACATTGAGGTGAGTGCCTGGCAGCTGCCATTCACTGTTTGATCTGTCAGCTGGTGGAACATAATGAACTCAGGAGCCTGACTGACAGATGCACAAACAAAGGCGAAGCAAATAATCCCAGCGTTTTCTCTCCAGCTGGAACTGAGAAAACTGCAAAAAGAAAGAAATCATTTTTTTATATGCTGCACTGGATCTATATGTCTCAGGTGTGACTCTTATAACTTATATGGTGATATGCATCAGTGGCACCTGTAACTAAGGTTTAAAGGGGAAAAACATTTAAACAGGTGAGGAGGAGACATTAGAACAGTAATAATAATGCTAATTCAAAGTGCAGTTATCTGCTGAACTTCTCACCTCCCTCCACTTTAAGCTCTTCACGCCTCTTCTAATGATTAAAGGTGCCCGAAAGACGAGAGAGAGAGAGAGAGAGAGAGAGAGAGAGAGAGGGAGGGAGGGAAGGGGGGGCATGCCATCCGCATTTAACCAATTTTAGATGCAGATAAAAATAGCTCACCTGCAATTAGGAGCGGAGCAGCCGGTGAGCGCTGACGGGGATGGGGATCCTCTCTCCACCGCGGGCAGACACTGCAGCAGCCGCCTCGGTCCGCCTCATTCCTCCGCTCTGACGCGCAAAATGACAACAGGCGTTATCAGGTGGGTTGGTCAGATCCGTCAATGAACCACCGGGGCTCCTCGTCTTCGATTAGTGTGTGTGTGTGTGTGTGTGCGTGTGTGCGTGTGGATGGGGTGGATCTCCCTCAGCCACCCCTGCTGGCCAGAGGAGAAGGGAGCGGGGGGATGTGATTATCCTGCTGAAAGTGGTTATGACATCCTAATCATCTGGTTTCCAATTAGTTGGCACGGCTGCCTGTCTGCAAAGTTTAAAAGATCTCCCGGACGTGGCCGGCCAAAAGAAGAAGAATACTGCTGAAAATAATACGAAGCAGCGTGTTTCTTTACTTAAAATGTTCCATACAAACAAACAAACAAAAAAATAGGCCCAGTGGGAAAGGGTTGAAACACCCACGTTCCCAGTGCGCGCATGTTTTCAGGCTGCCATCTCATCCAGGCACATGTTGGATCTCAGGGCTGCGCTGAGGTGTCGACTTATCAGGAGAGGAGATGAGGAGGAGGAGGAGGAGGAGGAGGAGGAGAGAGAGGGGCGTCAGAAAGTGTGGAGACGCAAGTCCTGATGCCAACTAATCAGCGCCCTGAGAGCCCAGATTGTGTGTGCAGGTGACCTGGCCAGATCACCATGGTAACTGCACACCTGGGAGGAGTTGGTGGTTTTTCATCATATCAAATCCAATCAGACTTACTTATTTAAATCCCAAACTTACAAAACATTGTTTGCCTCAGAGGGCTTTACAGTCTGTACAGTTGTGACACCCTCTGTCCTTAGACTGTCCTTAGACCGGATCTGGAAAAAAAACTTTTTGAAAAAAACCCCAAAAACTTTCTGGGGAAAAAGAAAAAACCCGAGGAAGGGCCACAAATGAGAAATCCCTCTCCCTGGGACGGACAGATGTGCAATAGATGCCACATGTAAAGACATCAACATCAATCATATATTGAATTATACACGTCCAATTAAACTGTAGATATACTGACTTTATTTGAGTTTACTATCACAGGTAAATTAGTCCAGTGTGTAAGACAATTGCATACTGTAAATATCTGTACACGTGTTCATTATTGTTGTTATTATTATTATTATTATTATTATTATGCTGGAGTATATTGGTATTTCTCATAGTTAATATTTCATCCATGGCATTCATGATGCTTTGATTTGACCCAAAACTCCTTCTTTTGTTGTAAGTTGAGTTAATTACACATTTAACCTAATTTACAAAAATCTTTATACAGTTAATTATTTACAGGTATATGTTTAAAGAATTATGATTCCCATATTTGAATCCTCTTACATATATGTCTGAATCAGTGTGAATAATAGCCAGAATATGCTTCTGCAGTTCTCTGTTTTCTCTTTCTCTTTTCTCTCTTTTCATACATTTATCAGTTAATTGAGGGTCATGTGATCCAGGAATGAGGAAGTGCCGATGGTTATTGTGGAAGTGACAGTGTGGAGAACAGTAAAAAATAATTGCTGTGGTTCCAAACACCACTTGTTGAGCCCACACCTTCCACATGTTTACAGTGTGCAGCTGTCATGTTGGACATGAACACCAGGCAAGAGAGGGAAATTTACAAATTGACAGAATATACTATTTTCTTTCAGCAGGTTTGCAGCATCCTTTGTTTTTTTCTATTTTCAGCTCTCCACTATAACAACCTGTTCCACCTGTCTGTAACTGGCATCAGGTGGTTGGTTTATTTTTCTCGTGCGGAGAGTCAAATGATGCACATTAAAAAAAAGTGTTCATGTTAAAATAAAAAGATGAAAACCGGCCGTCATTATCACCCATCATCTGTGACAGGAGCACTGGGTAATGTTTCATCACTTTACTTGCAGAAACACACCCTTTAAACTTCACCCTTCCAGTCTTTCCACTGACACACGATTGCACCAGAAAAAAAGTTTTAATTTCAATTATGGCATGAATGAGGCCAACGAGGCAGAATAAATATTCACGGATGATTCTTTCCGGCTGTCATCTAAGTGGTCTGTGATATAGGTTCCTCCTACTCTGCTGGCTCTCAACAGCCACCTGAATATTATGTAACACCAGCACCAGGCTGTCATAAAATAAATGCAGACAGATTGAAAATGAATCGTCCTTTTGTGCAATTACTCAACTGTTTCTGCTCTTCTTCTTCTTCTTCTTGTGTTTGTTTCTGTTGTTCCTCTGATTCTGATGGTTTCGGTTTAATTTCATGTTCTCAGAGAGACGCAACTTCTCAAAATCCCAATTTCTTTGTGAACCTTTACAATTATGGCAATATAAAGATAAAAAAGGGAACAGTTATTGCAAGTAATTAAACTTAATTACTGGGGGGAAAAAACATAGAAAAAGCCAGGCCACACATCTAAGCCATTTGATTCAGAGAGACAAGTGGTGAGCTCTGTGTTCAGAGGAGATCACAATGGCAGGTGTGATTAGCTGTGATTGTCACAGCTTCTGAGGCACCCATAAAACACAGACATAGGTAATGCATTCTTTCTAATTTACATACACATGAATACGTTTGTTGCCATTTTCTCAAAACAGCCTCAAGTAGCGCGTAACCCTTTGTTTTCTGTCTGCTTTTTTTTCTTTAACTGTTCTTTAATCATTTCCTGGAGGATATCTCAAATAACAATGAGCAATACTTTTTATTCACTATTTTATTACCTGTTAACTTTCCCATTCTTTACCATTTTTACTGCTTTGGGCTACTCAAACTGGATGTTGCTTTTGGCTTTTCACCCCAACATCAAACTGCAGAAAATACAGAATGAGTCACCACCTGTTTGACCATTGAAGAGCTAAAGAACCAGATATTTCCCCCAGGAGAGCTAAAGAGAGTCAATACTGGATTTCCTAGGTGGGAAGAGACTCGACTCCAAATGAATGATAATGTTGCTCCATGTCTGCTTGATGTGTGAATAAGCAGTTGTCAGTTTCTGTATTATTTTTGCATACAGATTTTATTTCTCTACCTGCAAATGGCCAAACAGCCAGCTGTTGCTAGTAAAAGAGAATTCCTACAAACACAATGTCAGTAGGATCCCACAGCTAACTGTTGCCCATGGATGGTTTCCTCTTCAATGTTTCCATTGTCATGTTTTATATATAAATAAAAATCTCAATGGTTCTGTTTTTAATCTGTTATATTGCTAACTTGAACAACAGTGACTGTTCAGCATCACAGTACGGTGTGGTTCAGTTAAAAATCAATGGATGACAAAAATGAATCATTTTCCATATAAATTCTCAGTTGAACCTTTCCTGCTGGCAGCTGCATATGTATGAGACAAGGTTATAGCCCGCATACAATTTTCAACTGGAAGATCTACAATAATAATGTGTTATAATGATAATAGATGTGCTGTGAAATTCAGTACTATCACAGGCACTAATGAATATATATATAATTATTCTTACTGATAAACAACATTGTTTTTGGGCTTAAATGTTCCTCTAGAATGGAGGTCAAATTCTCCTTTGACACATTTTGCAAGCAGGTCATGCATCGAGAGCTAAAAAAGCTACTAGAGCATGCCAATGAAGAGTGTCAATGTGTGTCATATGGTGTATTCAGCTCCCCATCTTATCAACCCACATGTATCAAGAATGAATCACTGCGATCAAACAAGGTCATACAGACTCCCATTTATATCAAAATGTCGAAGAGTCATCTTTCTTCAGTGTTGATTTTATAGCTTACAGGAGAAAACTGTTGGTGTAATCCCAATAATTGAATATCACATGTTGGTGCATTTAACTGGAATCCTTTTATCAATCTTTTATATCTGGAGGTTATGAGATGGATGAGAATGCAATGGAAAGAAAGGGAAAAGTCAAAGTTGGTTATTAGTTTTATTGATCTCAGAGCAGCAAGTTATAAGAATGTCGGGTCATTGTCAGTATTGAACAGGATTTTAAAAAATGAAATTGCAAATTGCTCATTGTGATGCAAGAATTAATACAGGCAATCATGGGTTAGAACGTCGTCTCTTGTCCCTTTTGACGGGGGCGGAGGGATGGGGGGGTAAAGTGTGACAGAGAAACAAATCCATCTTTGATACCCTTTGGGATTCACATACAGAGAGAGAGGGATAGGTTTAGGGAAAAGGGGAGGATAGTGATGAGACTACAGGGAGAAGAATTATCCATAATTTCATGCGTTTTCCATTTTCTACTATCAATGAGCTTCTTCTTCCTCTCACAAATCAGTAGGGTAAGCCGGAGCTCATGTGAAAAAGAGAATGATCCTACCCACAGGCGGTGGCATACATCATTGCCTCTATTTCAGCTCCGTACATACTGAATATTGGCATACAATGTCTGTACAGACCACATCATCCTGGGTACAATTTATTTTAAGGCATTTGCATGTGATTTACATGTACAGAAATGCTTCAACCAGGCCGACTGCAATCTACACAGGGATTCACATCATGAAATAAAGCACGGAATTATAAGACCAAACAAGTTCAGTATTGATACTCTGAATTTTTTGCTTTTACGGCCAAAGTCAATGAGATTGACAAGAGAGATACTACTGCAAGGAAATAGTGACAGTTTTAGCAAATATGACAAAAAGTTATTTTTACATAGGTTACCTAATTCATTTCCTTGTCTACCATCCATTTCTGTTCACACATATGGCTGGACATTTTTAAGCTTTTGTCTGCTGCAGCTGAAAACAGCGCTTTGAGAGTGAACTGGGGCAGGCGTAAGACTGCCAGACAGCTAAATAATGAGCTGAATGTCACTATAAAGATCCATTCAAAGAACTGCAGATTCAGATGATAAATCTCTGCAGGTTCACACAAATGGCCTCTTTCACACTGTTATTGCATACATTGTTGTACTCTGAATAATGATTATAGCTGCCAAAGATGAAATAAGACATGTCAGGTGTGTCATCAAGGGTCTTCTCAGCCGCACACTGCAACACGCGTGAGCACTATCGATTTATAGCAGAATTGCATTGCTGTTGCTGTGTTATAAAGGAACATGTAAGCCTGTGCAGCAGCGTGGCACATCAGCGTTTTACTATATATTTATAATGAGCTCTGTGGCAAAGAGGAAGAGACAGTCTGCGCAAGAAAAAACACAGACTCAGGCGTTTCAGAAAGTGACCCAAATCAGCATATGTTTGGACTGCCATGACAAGGCCCCACAGCAGCCATTGCGATTATTAGAGGAGCACAGGAGGACGTTACGTGATGCTGTTACACATTAAAGGTTTCTTAGGAAGGAGCTCAGGGGCGAAAAAAAACACAACGGAGACCTATTTGTTTACTCTCGTTACATGTCCTGTCGATAAGGGCATCAGGTCAGAAAACGTTTCTCTGTTTTGATCTAGAGTGCTTGTACGAACGACATATTGGTTGTTTTATTCGGAAGACTTGCCACACAGGCAACCAATTCATTTTTGGTTTTGGACTTTACATGTTTTTTTTTTATCAACAATTTGTTCAATTTAGTTGTGGTGTTTTTGCATTACCTGCCACATAATTGTAGTCTTTATGCCATATTTTTTTATTTCAACTACACTGCTGCTCTGCATGTTCCATCTTCAGGCTGCCTCATCTGTTTATGCAGTTTCAGGAGTGATGTCCCACTCAACAGCTCGTGTTATTGTGTTTGCAATCTTATTAACGCCGGAGAGTTTAAATTGGGCAAGAATTATTTATCAGCCTGAGCTCAGTGATTTACTACTTTTCATTACAACTTCAGACTGAGCTCTTAATATGACATTGTCATGTTTCTTGTGTTTACATGGGGATACCTACATTGGTCCTCCCAGTGTTCAAAGACATGCAGGCCAGGAACAAAATAATGGACCACCAAAAGTGTATCAATACTGAGAAGTAAGGAGTAGGAAGCAGTATCACATATTGCATTCAGAATAGCAGCAAAGGCTCTTTGAATGCTGCCCTACAAGTCCTCAACTGTGAAGTGGGATTCTGCACCACCACTCTTGAATTTCTTTACCAGTATAGAGTCATAGGGAGTACTTATTGGAAGGATAATGGGAAACACAGTTCATGCCAAACAATGAAACAGCTCCTATAAAATATGGTCATTTTGTGTTACACAGCGGGACATTTGGTTCCCAAGAAATGAAAATACTCCTGCATATTACTCAAAAATAGCTTGAATGCATCCCTTGTATGCATACATATGTTATGTACATGCGGGCTGATAACTAATAGGGCTGGGATTTGTGTTCTGCACACCATGGTTTGGGTATTTGTATCAATCTTTGCACTGACCACTGACACAATGATGATTTTTGAATAGTAATTCAATTGGATGGATACACTAGTATATGCCATTTTAATCTTTCCCTGAGCATTTCCCTTCAAATATTTTAGTTGTTCTTATGATGGATGTGTATACAATTAATGTAACTACTGTTGAGTAAAAAATGGCAAGTTAATTCCATGACATACATATCGAACTGATGTGAAGCTCATCTGTAAATTTTCAGAGCAGAACACAGATTTTTATCTTTTTGTCACAATGAAGGTCAGACAAATTCTGTCTGGAAGATATAAAACGCCACTGAAGAACACCATGGCCAAGTACATTTCATCCTCTTTTCTATAAACATATTTTAATACGTGTTGCATTTGTCATCTTTTCTTCTTAGAGGGTCCACTGAATGCATCCACTGTGCAAGACTAATGTCCAGTTTTCTTCATCTAAAAAATTTTGTCTCTTAACACCTACGGTTGAGTAATTTATGTTTCATGCGGAAACTGTATCATATTCCTAATTCATACAAGAGTTTGAGAAACATTTGTTCTGCTGAAGTGATTATACCTGGAGTGCATGCCTCTCCCACTTGGAAACCCACTAAAATTACATGTGTATGTACATATGTTTTTACAGCTCCCTACCAATAATAATAGATGTCATGTTCCTCTGCAGTACGTATGTCTTACACTGTGTCACAAGACATTAGCCATGAACTATATCACTTAATTGTATTTATTGAGTCTCTGGGATGAACAAAAAAGGATTTTGCCCTTTAGAGTAGCATTAAGGTGGAATATTTCTTTTATGTTGGCCACATGTCGTTCATTCAACATGTTGATACTTCAGAGCCTTTGTGGGAAAATATAACAAATGGGTGTTGCCAACAAGTAGTTATGTTTGATTGAAGTAGAGGTGAAGGGAGACTTATATTCTAATTTATTTGATTAAAGCCCAAAATCACAAACCGCTCGTCTTTCTCTCAGATGGACCATAACCAGAATTAACCACTTTATCCAGTCTATAAGCTGACTCCATTTTGCACTAATACCATATCTGTTTGCACTCTTTGTGATTTTGCCACGTCTTGTTTATTGCCTTGTCTCAATTTAGCTGTATTTGTGATGCTTGTTTCGTTTTGTGCAGAGTTGACAATAGTGCAGGCTCATCAACCAGCAAAGTAAACATAAGAGATGGGAGGCCAATATCAGTGAGAGTGGGCTTTAAGGGATTCACATGGAGCCTCTCTGACTTTCACGTGTCTGAGAGTCCTCACATGGCTGCTTCACACCCTGTAACAGTCATGTGCATTATGAGTAGATCCTTCAAAATGGTTGAATTTATATAAAAATTCAGAAATGACCCTCACACGTCTAGAGAAATGTAAAGGATCACACAATTTTGTCGCCCTCCAATTAATAACACTAAAGGTACTTTTCTGTTATATCCTAAGGTCACAATTATTCACGTGTACTCAGGCAGAACAACAAACTGTACAGCTGTTAAGTCGGTTCTATATTACAGAAAAAAATTGTCAAAAGGAAAAAACTAAATGTCAGGTCATCATTAAAAATATCTTGAGGCTGTAGTTGTCTTTTAATAGAAGCGTCAGAATTTTTTCTGACAACAATATGACAAATAAAACTGCCTGCATATCATTCTAGTTGTTATCAAAAAGGCAGTATTCAAAAGCACTTACCGTTTCCTAGCAATTACAAGAAGTCGATACAAAATGACACAAAGTGTCAAAGAGTGGCTGAGACATGGCATCGATCTCCTGAAAGTGCTGTTTACATCTTGAAGCAGCGGCAGTGGTCATCAGTGAAGACACACTGTATTGATCCAAGTGAGATAGATAGATTTTTAATCTTATCTTCGCAACAGTTCCCTCTAAAACACGCCACACAAGTAGAAGGACATAAGATATACAAAGGTGCACATGTTTAAAACATAAGGAATTAAGCTCTCCTTGAGTCTGGTGTTGCGGGACCAGATGGTTGCAATCTTTTATGATCCTGTTGGCCCCCCTCCAGCGCCCTATTTGTAGACGTCCTCCCTGGATGGCAGCTCCACAATTCTGGGCAGTTTTTACCCTGTGTAAAGGCCAGACGAGGCGCTGATGTGGCCGGTCAGGATGGTCTCAGTGATGCACCTGTAGAAGTGCGGTGAGGTCTATGTCTTCCACTTCTTCCAGTCTTGAAAGGAGGAAGCTTGTTTTCAGTATCTCCAGAGTTACGTCATCTGCACTAAGTCATGTTTGTTCCTTGAGCATGGCAGCTGTGGATGACAGCAATTTTAAAACATGGTGGCAGTTGTGTACTTGACATTATGATAGTGAAGTGTGTCAATCACTGCACCCAAGCAGTGTGACAGGTTGACAAACAGAGAGAGAAAATGCATTTAAATTTTTATCTCACTGCATCAGGTCAAGAAATGGGGTTAAGCAACCCAGTTTCCTAGAAATGTATTTATTTATGATGATGATAACTGTTATCATCTTCCTACTGGTCAGAGATTTCTAGACCATCAACACAGCTACTGTGGACTAAGACAGAGCTAGAGCAGCCGCAACACATTTTCAATTTGGCAGAGATGAAACATAATGATCTTCTAGAAGATTACAAAAAATAGTAATACAAGTTTACAATGCTGCATGTCTGTGGAGCATCTTTGCTCACACCTCCCAGTGAAGCCCTCAACAGGCAGTCTGTTTTTTGCCTCTTTTCTTGCCAAGTTCCTTGTAATGACCACACTGAAATATAAAATATACAAATGTTTGCTGATAAATATAGGTCCCATTTGTTTCAGAAAATGATATATCATTTTATATTTTTGCTATTTTTGAACCATGTATTTCCCCTGTACAAATAGGCTGATGCCACTTACAGCTCTGGGAAGGAATCTGTAGACAGATGAGCAAGCACACTGAATGTGATTTGTGTAGTAGTGTTTATTGTCCTATGCACAGTAAGGAAACATGTTCCCCATATAGTGAAATTCTTTGTTTGCTGTCCACAGTGAACAAAAAAATAGAAGTCTCCTTGTGTGTCTACCCTATGCATGTCAACATAACTGTAACATAAAAAAAGAACAGCTAAATAGTAAAACAAAATAAGAGCAGCTTTAAAAGAACATGTACAGAAATATACAATAGAAACATGTACACAACAAAGATAAATAAATAAATAACTGAAAGTATAATTATACATATGAATGGAGTTATGTAAACCAAGTATACTGAGTACACCTGTATGTGCAAGCAGAGCAGTCCCAGTACGTGCAGAACAATGTGCAAAACAAAAACAGTTGAAGGTAGGAAGTCTGAGGTAGTCTGGGATATTGCAGTCGTGCAACCATATCACATGGTGCTGCAACTTGTCAATATAAGGTCGTTGTTGTAGTGTGGTTTGTATTATTGCTACACTGTGTGTAAGTAACTTGTGTATAAAATGGCGTTTAAAAGCATCACCCACATCCACACTTTTCACTCTTACTCAGCATTGTAAACAAGACATTCACATTCATTCTCTTCTTGCTTTTATTTTGTTTTCAAATAATTAGTTAAATTTTTTTAAAGCTTCACAGATGGGTTGTGTTGTCTCTGCCTCATCAAGTAGCCACGCACCATCGTTTTATATAGATGTATATATATAGATGTTTTATTTATCTAATTATTTATCTGTATTCAATTCAAGGACTGCAATAAGACCTTACTAATCCAAATGAAGATCTCTCTCTAATCCAAATGAAGATCTCTCTCTTTCTCTCTCTCTTTCCTCTGTCAAATGAACTTTCAAAGAGAACAAGTAATAGCTGTTTCACGCTGCCAACACCAAGTGAAAGAGAGTAACTAGTTTTCATTCCAAAAAAAAAAAAGAAAAGAAAAAAAGTTTTGATTATTTAAAATGAAATAGCACACAATTACATTCTGTTGATAAGTAGACTTTTTCTTTCTGAGAGTCTGAGAAAAGTTGCTGGTAAGCCTTGATTCTATTTGTAGGGGTGCTGACATAAAAGTAGGTATTTTTTTCAAATCCTCTGGCAAATTTTGTTGTTGCAATTTGCACACAACTTTGCCTTGGAGAGCTAGAAATGTTCTAATGGCACATTTTAGCACAGGGGGAAGACAGATCTTGAAAATAAATAGCTGTTTTTTACTTTCAAATTCTTTTGAAGCACTGCAGTATGCCTGCTGTAGTTTGCTGTTCTAGTAGTTCCTCCTAATACTATCAAGTCTTCTCTATCAGATTAAGGTGATTTAATAAGGAATCATTTTAGCTGTAATATAGGCCTGATTTGCAAAAAGATGTACTCAGTTGTCTTTCACTAAGTTTGATTCAGCCATTAATGCTGTCACATCCACAACTGTGCCTTTGACAAATTGTTTGTATGCAACACTTTATATTGGCGATATGTATAGCGGTTGATTGGCATTGCGATGCCAAACATTCATATTCATTCATTTCATGCACTTTCTTTGCCAGTATTTTCATTTAATATAACTGTAAAATCTAACTACTAATGAAAGTGTCCTTCAATTTTCTCAGTAACCATTAATCCAATCTCCTTCAAGCTTGATGTGTCGCTGAGGACACAATGAAGTGCAGTGTTGAGTGTGAAGTTGTGTTTGGATGAACAGTACTCATGAACAGCTGCAGCACTACTGCTAAACCTAACCTTGTACAAGCTGAACTATGAAAAAAATTGCCAGAACATTACTTTTTTTAACTGTATTTAAAAAAAAAAAAAAAAAAAAAAAAAACTTTGTATCTAATTTGTTCATTTTTACCTCATTTGGTATTTTATTTTTTTTGTGGTTTCTCTGTGTTTTCTGGCATTTTGATTGTATACATCATATTTTTGACTGATCGCTCTTGATCAAAAGAGTCATCAGGATTCATCCTGATGGGGACATGAATGTCTGTACAAACTTTCATGACAATCCATCCCATAGTTGTTGAAGTATTTCACACTGCTCACAGTGTTGATTGGATACAAGGAAGGCTGGGAAATGTTTTGAAGGCCCATCAACTGCAAACTTTTTCACATTAATGGATGCATGAATGGTGCACTACTGTGCAATTGGATGCTGTCAATCCAGAATAAGTATTGCAGTATTCCAGAAGCCATGTTTTAATGCAGAACCAATCACCCTTCCCCTGGAATTATCCTCCATCCTCACTTGTTTGCTGCTGTCAGTTCCTCAGTGCAATGTGCAGCAATCAGCATGCCAGTATTCTTCACCGCGTGTGGCACCTTGGCTCTGGACCGACACGCTGACACTTAGGAAATGAAACACAAACAGATTAATTTGTTGCGCAACCTGCGCTACAAATTCAAATGTCTGCAGTTCAAACACATCCTTCCTTCTCTGCACAGACCATGCCACCAAAGACTTTTTTTAATGATATTACACAGTGACTGATCATGTGTTTTTTTTGTTTGGGGCTTTTTTGTTTTTTGGGGTTTTTTGGCTATTGATGCTGTATTTCTATCTGTCAGACAAATACATTCACAGGCAGACACACACTGACAGATGGACAAAGAAAAAAAACAAATACAGTCAAACAGACAGGCAAGGAGAAACACAGACAGAGTATGTTCATCCAGCTGAGGTCACTAAGCACGGTTTCTTGGACACAGCTGCCCTCCTGTGGTAGTTTGGAGAAATAACTTTGATGTCATTCTTCCTGTATGCTACGGGTAATTTACTTGCTTGAATATATAGCCAAGAAAGTATTGTTGTTGTTGTACACTTTCCCTCATATCTCCTGTTAAGTTTATTCTTACTCTTATAAAAATATTTGATGCACGATGTAAAAAAGAGGAGAAGTATAATAAAAATAAATTAAATAGATGATGAAAATTTTAATTACTGAAATAATCCAAAAAATATATACCTTTTGTATATATTTTGAACCCACATAAATCCTTCTGCATCTCTGTGAGCGTAAACAAAATGAGCTTTATATGGATCACTTAACTACCAAACTCTGTTGCATAACCTTGACTTTGTTTTGGGGATGTGGTGCCCCAGCTTATTTATCCCTCATTGAATCTTTCAGCTAATTATGTCAAGTGATGATGGCAGGTCAGAGATGTCCCAATTCTAATTTTCCTGTCCAGCAGTTGAGTGCAAATATGTGATCTTTCCGAGGAGCAGGAGTCTGGGCTGTTGGCTTGGTGCCTAGCTCCAAAAGGTTTGGACTCTGGACAGCACTTTGTGCAGTGAAGCATACGATCAGATGGATATCAGCTGGCTGAAACCCACAAACAAGCATTAAGGCAGCTGGTCTCACACCTCTGCTGTGGGTTATTACCACAGAGAGACAGGCAGCTTCACATCTTTTCAGACCACAGAGTAATACAGCAATGTTGTATCACATTGTCAAATTAGTCCTTACAACATGCTATCAAGATCAACATGGACATTAGAAAACCTCTTTATTGAAAACATTTATGATTCTTGTTATAATCTGAAAAGATACATAGGAATATTCAGCATTTCAAGAAGTATGTTTTTTTTCTTTGTTGCTGATAAGAAGAGTTACCTTCATATCTTTTCTTAGTTCAGCATAGCACAAACACTTGAAACAGGGAAACACCCTGGAAATCATGGTTTTGACATGCAGACAAAAATACTTTTATAATAATCACATGTAGATTAAACATTAGTTTATTCCATCTCAGCACAGATTGAATTTTACTAAATTATTATAATATGTCATGTCAAATGGGTTTTGCAGGTGTAGTTCATTACATATTGATGATTTATGGGAGCCCAGCCATATGTTCTTTCATAGTGTTCAAAATCTCTGGTGGCACTCCTCACCCCACATACATTAGATGTCTATATCATATGTCAGACCTTTAATTAATGTATAATCCAACAGCAATCATCTGAGTTCCTTTTAAATTATATTCCCAGTTCTTGCTCTCCAATTTTGTCCATCATTAGAATGTCAGTATTTAACGTGAATAAAATTTGATCCATGATCCAAACTGTCATATTGGCCCAGTAAAAAACAGAATTTCATTACATCTGCTCTCTCATAATGTATTCCAGTAATTATTAAGCATTTTGATTCAGTGTTCAAAACTTGCCAATATGATGATGATGATGACTGATGAATTCCTAATTTTTCCTGAAAGGTGATTTCCCCAATTCTGTCATTGACTGCATTCATCTCATTCATCTGGAAAAATTGGACTTAATCACATTGCACTGAGAAACTCAGCAATGAATGAGGGTACTTCATTTAACCCTCTGCATCATCTCAAAGAGACGCTCCCGAAAGATCACTGATCACAGTCACGTTTCGCAATGAGTCAGCGGTTAGGTCAGTTAACCTGCAGCATGAAGGATCTGAATTATAAATGTGATTCATTATTTGTGTAGTTTGCATATCATCCTCTTTCCTCTTATCCTTTCTCCAGGTGCTTTTGTTTCCCTCCCACAGTTCAAAGACATCCAGGATGAAGCATCTAAATAGTCTCCAGGTGTGAAAGTGAGTGTGGCTGTGTGAAAGCATTGTAATAGGCAGCAATAAGTCCAAGGTGCGTCCCTGTCTTTTCGCACAAGGACGGAAAATTGCAGATGCCATTAATTGAGCTGAAAAAGCCTGAACGGTTGCTTGTCGTCCCTCCCTAAGTGCTAATAAATACAGAGGTATATTCAACTCAATACCAATCCCACTGACTTTTGATCTACATAATCCGTGATCCTCCGCTGGACGTCTCGTGTGTGACCCTTGATTTAGTTCTTAGAAACATTCTTTGGAAATGCAATCAATAGCATTCTTCACATTCAGTACACATTCCCTGCAACTCCCCTTTTCTCAGCACAATTCAGAGGATGAATATGAGACAAAGGGGCTGTTACACAACATTGGACCCCTGCAGTAAGGTCAGCTTAGGAAACAGCCGAGTCTGTTCAGACGTATATGAATACTGAGACGTTATTATATATCCTGGTTACGTTAAAAGGTGAAATGATGGGTGATGATGGGTGGGGTTGTTAATGGCCAACAGTAGAATAGTTTTCGAGAGAAAGCAAAACTTTGATCAAAATTTAAGGAGAGTCGTGGATCTGTCAGTCAGTCATGTCACACCCACACCAAATTTTAGTGTGGCAATTTAAACATCATTCTTGTACACACAAATTTGTTGCTGTGAATTTAGAGGAAAATTTACTCTATCACTACCAGGAGAAAATATCCAGCTGACCATTTCAGTATGAGAATGTCAACATCATAAACAGCCAAGACTACCTGACTTCTGTTATATTTTACAGGATTTTCATTTGAAGTAGTGTTGCTGTACTATTATGATTTGAAACTGTTTGAAGTATAAATAAGTGAGTAATGTCCAGTTTCATGTGTGTCTCTGTATAAGACCACCTTATGGGCAGTCACTCGACCCAGTCAACCCATTACAGCGTGATGAGTCACTCACTCCCATGCCTGATTGAATTTACCTTGCTCACGTGCGAAAATTTGTCTCACTTCCCCTCCATGTGAACCCCCCACGTGAGAGGAAACGTTTTCCCAACTCAATAACCCATTTTATATTGAATCAAAGCATTATCAACTGTGCCCCCAAGACATGACTCCCCTGCATTCAGTGGTGTATCAGGTTATTTGAGGCTCAATCGAGCAAATGATCTCTTGATCTGCAGGACCGTGTTAGTTATGTTGTATTTAGAAGCTACAAATGCCACAAATATGAATCTACTCATATAATTTTACACTTTAGGTATCCTTGATGGGAGAAATGTTGACATTTTAAGCCTTTTTACCCATCCCATCACTTCAGAACCTTTTTATGTGGTACTCACACATAGAAACATATATATGCTGTGAACATGCGATACAAAGGTAACTCTTATATCTCAGAGGTGCCGCATTTTAGACTTGAGAGACTGAAGAAAAGTCAAACAATCTGACAAGTGTCTCTTTGGTAAATGTCATCTTGCAGACGGATAAGGCTGCTGGGTGCTGTCCCTGCTACTCTGACTCAGATTGTTCTCACAAACCTATTACACACGTCAAGAGCACTTGACAACTTGTTAAAATAGACCTCTGCCCTGTTTCCTTTGGTGACAGTTTGAAATAAGGCGAGCAGAAAAATATTCATGCAAAACAATCTGGTGGGAGTGAGTAAAAGGTTTTCACATAAGATAAGCCATTAAAGTACCAAGTGCTGCTGAACTTTGGACTTTCACTACTTTTGCCGCTGGGATTTGAATTATGGTTACTGTGTGTACACACCAGGACCTTATTTGGAAAGCTGTTGGCTTGTAGAGCACTGCAGGGGGTCCTTAAGTCTTAGCAGGGGAGCTTAGCAAAGGCTAAAGGGCATAAGCAAAGGGATAGCTGGCATTTTTGAACAGTTAACACATTTCTTATTAAATCCGTTAAGTGAAAAGGCTCGTCGAGCACCTGAGTTAGTTTTACAGTCCACACATTCCATACCCCCTCTGCAAATCCTTTATTAGGAAACTATGAAAGTCATTGTCAATTTGACAAAGCCTGTGGTGCCACACAGTAAGAGTCAAGGTGTCAGCTGGCCTCAGCTGAAACAGGGATTATTTGGCTCCTACTGTTTGTTATATAACAAAAACCTAAACATATTCCTCCTATAGATGTGAGTGAGCTGCCAAAAGACAGTGTTGTCCCAGAAGGCCAAAATGTATATTAACTAAGCAGTTGTTCATAGTTATGTCAAAACCTGACTCTGACTTGTGATTTACCATTTACAGGAATATATTAAGACCTATACTAGCCAATACTTGCTAAGTTACTTAGTTGGTTGAGAAGATTGATACAACTCTCTGTTCTTATACTACATAAAGCTCACTTAGCGATGTTATATCGTACTTGTTCAATCAGAAATGTGATTATGGAAGGCGTCATTTATGCAACTATTTCTTGGCCAGGAACAAAGAACAAGGGGAAATGGCTAGTCGAAGTTCTCTGACTGTTGGCCCAAGTGTCATAATTAGCATACAGATGTGAGAGTGTTATCAATCAAGGCTAGAAATGTCAAACTGTTCTTTTAAAATTATATTATAACATAATGAATGGATCATGTCCATGACGTAAGTAACATTTCCAGTGAAGAGCTGAAACTTCAGTGACAGATCTCCCTCTTGGTCTCCCATAGAAAGAGAGATAAAGACATATAAAGTTAACACTTTCTAGTTAAATAGCAAAGGATGGCTAAATATATCTTCTTTTCTTTTTTTTTTTTTTACAAAAAAATATCAGTTTTCATAATGTACTCTGTTACTCTAATTGAGCCAAGTTTCAAGTTTACAAGAGTGAGCCATGTGAGCTTTGACTTAAACCTGTACACTTTGTTCCCTTTAAATGATTCAATTATTAAATATCCATTTCAACAAGAATATTATTAGTACAAATAGGTGAAGAGACACACGTAGCAAAGACATAGACCGTGTGAAACGAGATGTCAAACTCCAGCTGTTCAGTCTCTCTATAAATGTTTTTAATCGAACAGTACAAATATACTTGATTTCATTTTCAGTTGACATTTCTTGACATTTTGATCCCTTGTGTGTGAGTCCAACACACCACTGTCATTTCAAGAAGTTCGTGTGCAGCACAAGGGCTCGGTTTGGATAAATTTAGAGTGACTCTCACCTTTTACCTTCCTTTTATTTCTTTGTTTACTGGGTCCCTGAACTCGCCAACCTCCTAGCCTGTACATAACATGTTTAACTTGCTTACCCAGTAATGAAATAAGGCCTGTTTGTATTCAGTAAGGTAAAAGAAAATTACATTGTCTTACTGCATTGATCAGCCATGTCTCTTGAAAACGTGCAGCCAGCCAGGCAGGCAGGGAGCAGCATTCGGCGTGTCACTAAAATGTGGCCAATGAGATATCGACACATGTTTGATTGTAACAGAGTATTTCTGTTACTAGTTTCTCTCCTCAATAAATGAATGCATTGGAGTGTATTTTCCTTTCACTGCAAATGGCAAATCTCTAAAGTCAAAATTAGCTGTTCAATCAGAGAATCTAGAAATCTTTTCAGGCTGATTATATTGTAAATACAAAAAAAAAAACCACACACATGAATGACGATTGATTGCACTGTTTACTTTCATGGAGGTTTTGTGTCTTTGAAGCCACAGTGACAGAGACACTGATTACCTGCAGGCAGAGCTGGCGCATAAATCTCCACAGTAAATGATTGGCAGAAATATTACAGACTCTGCCTCATGCAAAGACTAATTAACATATGAAACTGATGGCTGAAAACTGAAAACATTTGATCTGGATTTGTTTTAGGGCCTAAAGCATTTTCTAAGGAATCTCTTTGTACTTTTTCAGGCTTTTTCAGACTGTTCTTCCTTGTCACCTCATTCTTCCACTGACGTGAACTACTCAGTTAGGCTTCATCGGTTTAGTTACTATTTGACTAAATCTCAAAGGTTAGAGTCACGATATCCAACTTTGTTTGACCCACAATCATCTCAGACTCTGTAACACTCCTGGGATTCAATTTACTGAAGTGGTGTTGTAAACAAACACATCCAGGAAAGTGGAGGAGTGAAAATAGCTTCCTGTTGTGACAGACCGCAGTTTCTGTTACCCCAACGATGGCAGCTTGAAACTCTGCCGTGAACAAAGTTAACTTAAGGCCTTGGGCACAGGATGGTGAAAGCAGTGTAATGATGAGAGGTAAACGCTTGTAAACATTGTTGCTGACCAGGGATCTATTCTCCCACTGAGTGAGGGAGGATGAAGTGTCTTATCATGAAGCACTTCCAATTTTCAGCTGTTTTCAGGAACATGAAGTTGTTAAGTCAGTTCCAGTGATTTGGACAGTCCCCAAGTTCTAACTCAACAGGACACCTTTGGTCTGCATTATAAATATTGGAAGATGTTCAGGAGGCATCCTGACCAGAAATCCAAACCATCTCATTTTTTTTCTTTTCAATGTGACTCTACCCTGAGATGACTGAGCTCCTCACCCCTCACCCTATCTCTGAGGCTCAGCCCGGCCACCTTGCACAGAAAACTCATTTAAACCACTTGTATCTGTGATCATCTTCTTTCAGTCACTACCCAGAGCTTGTGACCGTAAGGTGAGGGTTGGCATGGAGATCTGCCGGTGCATTGAAAGCTTTGCCTTCCAGCTCACCTCTCTCTTACACAAGCTTACAAACCACCCCGGTGCATTCAGGAGGTCACAGTCTGGTGAATTCGACAAAACTGCATCACCTGCCAACAACAGAAACACAATTCTGAGGTCTCCAAACTGGACGCCCCATAAATATCAGAGACAGGCAATAAACTGAAAATAACATTGAGAATAGGGCTTTCAGTCAGAGCTTCAAGAGTAAAAATGTAAGTAAATATTGCATATTTCATAGTGAGCTGATGCCCTTTTATCATACAGACCACAGTATGTAAGTTCTGCTCCTGCGCCTCCAATGAACATTTATTCGGTGAACAGTGAATTTTATAAATTGGATGACTTTTTTTTAAAACACAGGAAAGGTCAGTTCAGATTTTATTAGTTTATTTGCTGTAGTTTACACACAATACATTCATACAAACAATATCTGTGTATGTATGTATATCTGTATGTGTATTTTACAAAATATTTCATTATTGTGGTCCACTTTGAGTCCATGAAGACGCACTGTCAATAAGCACAAAGAAAATTTTGAGTGTATGTTAAAGTTCATTGTCAGGTTGCTGTTCTCTGCAGCTGATCTGATACCATCAGGTGAGCATAGATCTCTGTGAAACACGTGTTAGACTACCAACAAATGTTAGATTGAATTCCTGCCTTGAAGTATTTGGCCTGACCTGAAGGCAAATGCAACACATATATTCCATAGAGTGAAAGCTTTGAAGACCAGCAGCAAATTTCCTACTGACAGTGAACCAAACGTTTTACACCAGCTCTGTTTTCTGTGTGATACACAGTGGAGTAAATGTTCAGATTTTTTTTTTGTCATATGCTGCATGTTGTACCATTTTAATGTACACTATAATATGAGCAACATGTTCCCCAAAAGCACTTACCAAGAATATTGTGCCTGCAGTGTGTTTTCAGCACACTTACATCATACATCATATTGCACATTTAATTTAGTCCATGCATGGAAGTGCTTCACAAGTGGCCTTTGAGAGCTTTTAACACACACAAAATGGAGAGAATTTCTTTTTTTCCCCTTTGAATTTTGCTCAAATGCATTTAATGTGTTTTTAAAGTACATCTTATACACAGTATGCTAAGTGTCACCAAATTATCTTTTTGTGACACAAAAGGCAAGTGTCAAAAACATGTTTCACTTCACCTTGAAGTGAATTAGTGTGTTAATTAACATATAAATGCAATTTGCAGTAGCAATTAGCATGTTATTATGATTATTCTGAAAGCATTTTCCTCATTCAGTAGTATAAAAAGTGATAACACAGCCCATCTCCTGCTTGAAAGTAACCAAACAGTTTTGAGATCAAACTTGTGGTTTGCAAAGATCTTGTGTGAACATCTATATATTTCTGGAGAAAACTTTTTCCTTCCCTGTGAAATGTCAGTGTGGCAGCATGCAGGATTTCAGCTCCAGCAAAGCCAAAGGCAGCGCTTGGAGATAAAATGTCTTTGTCAGGTTGCTGTTCACTCTGAGTCCTGTTGCGAAGCGATCCGAAGGGGTCAGGGGCTGTGACAAGGACCTGCGGGGGCCAGACTGCCCCAGTCCTCCTTTGTTAACCTGTGCCTTGTTCTTGTCAGATTCCTCAAACAGGAATAGAAAAGAAAGGGGATCTGGCACCAGCTTAGGCTGCCATTTGCCCTCCCATGCTGCTGCTTTAATGGCCACAAAGACAGACATCTTCCTGACACCTAACGACGGAGGATGAAGGGCTGAAAAGAACGATAGACAGTGCTGCCGCCTCATCTTGGAGGTCAGACCAAGTTTACTGGAGCAAGCCAGCAAGAAATCCGAGGGAATGGTCTCCTTGTTTCAGGGAGGGAGGGATTTACAGACCCTTGCTGAAAAAGAGGGAGACCTGGAGGGGAAGTGAGAGGCTTTATACGAGTATATGGATATTTTACAGCCGACATCCTGTGTGTGGACAACCACGGTCAGACATTTCATATTTGGATATTTCAGCTCCTATAACCACCCTCGTCACTACCTGCATACAACATACATACAGTCAACAAATACAATCTCATTTTTGTCACTGAACAAATACTCGTTGTCTCTGATCTTGGACTAAATCCGCAAATGCGAATGCTGCATCAAACATGAGCACCGCTAGTTACAGATTAAAGAGTTTAGAGTCAGGACAGACAGAGGAGGAAACTTCACTGAAGGTTTCCTGGTTGATTCATGAGCCTGAGCAGGATCATTTTCTCCCCACCTCCACCAGAGGAAGAGTCCGCGCGTTCAACAGATAAGGATACTTCTCTTGACCTCTGGTATTTACAGGTTACTATCAGGTAGACATTACTTTGAGATATCACCACTGATAAACGTGGGGACTCAAACAAAACAATTAGCAAGATGATATTTTTAAAGACTATATAACTATTGTCTATTGTCTTGACTATATGACTATTGTACTGCTCTTTAAATATCTTATGAGGCCGCATGTTGAAGCATAAACAGATGTGCTGCAGAGCTGTGAGAGAACATTTTGGACTCGTAAGTTGTTAACGGTGAGGAGACCATCCTTCATCCAGAACTGGATTCCAGGGAAAAAAAAACTCCAACCCAATTAACATCATCCTGCTTAAGCGCCAGTGAGTCTCTGCCAGATTGGGCCTTTCTGATCCAAATCCATCATTACTGTCACTTCTTTTGAGCTGTAATCACTTCATTGGAAAACAAACACCTGAATTATAGTCAAAACAAATTATGGAGATCATAACATTTGTGCACTTTTATGCTTTATTTAACTCCCTTCAGCACATGACACACAATCACTGACTTAAACATGGGAGAGCTCATAAACACTAGAAAACAGTATTTTGTCTTGCAGTGTTTGGACTTGAATAAATACAAATATGTATGTGTGAATTACATAAGTGGGACACTTTTCAGTCACTTTTTCCTGCAATACACAAAAGTTTCACTTGTGAACTGAAGAATCTTAAGACGTTATCTTTGGTCGTCACTGTCAGTAAAGGCACATTTCATTTGTGCATAGATTTTCCTCCAATCTGATGTCACAGCAGGTATACAAGCTTAAATATATTACATACCTTGTTGAGCACAGCAGTATGTTACTTGTCAAATGTCTGCATAATGAATGAGGCTAATTTCATCAGCTAACCTCAAAAACACATTTGTAACCTCTTTGACATTCTTTTGTCTCCAGTTTTTCTGAGACTTAATGGCTTTTTTTCATTCTTCTCTGGAGTCTCTCCACAGTTTTGTCTCTGCGGCGTTTCTGCTTCAGGTGACATCATTGTTACCTTTGGCACGGTAACATCCTACACGTCTGGTGACGTTTCACTGACTGTGACATCCATCAAGTCAGATTACGTGTGTGTGAGCGTCTCTTTTACAGATTCATAGGAAACTCCCTCCTTATCTGCCCTGGTCTCACTAAATGGAGTCCGTCCGTCTCCTGGCGAACACAGCGGACATGCTTTTCACTATGCCCCTAAACCCCAGAGGCCTCTTGGCGGTCAGCTTGGCGTCCTTCATCCTGTCCACCAGCCCGTGAAACACCATGAGCACGCTGTGGTAGTTCTCGGCCGCCGACACCTCATAGAAGTGGCAGTCCTCTTTAAGAGCCAGCAGCCAGCCCTCCTCGTTCAGCACCGTCCGCCTGTGGTGCAGGTCCCTCTTGTTGCCCACGATCACGATGGGCACCTTGTCCCCGTTAAGGTAGTCTTTGGTGGACCTGATCGTCTGAACGAGCCTGCTGACGGAGTTGAAGCTGGCCCTGTCACAGATGCTGTAGACGAGAATGTAGCCATCTGCCCACTGGACCTTCTTGTGAAAGAGGGACGACTCCACGGACGAATGCTGCAGAGTCAGACGTTAAAGTTAATCTATAGCAACAAGCAGCGGTGGAAAGAAACATCTCAAATTCTAATGAGATTTAACTTTTTTCATTTTCTCTTCATTTATACTGCGGTTCGACAACATTTCAGACAGAAATGTTATACTTTTTACTGCATTACATCTACATAAGATTTTACAAACAGAACACATAATCATCTTCCAAAATATGATCAAACTCCTTAAAAGCATAGTTAGGATCCAACCCAATTATGGTAAATGTTGCTTACACATGAGGTTATCAGTAATGATAAAACAGTATTATGAACATGAAAGGAAGAAAGAGACTTTCAGCCTATACATTTCATTGTTCATTATGCCTACATTTAGTTATTGTGGTGATTTGTACTTCTTCCACCGCTGATCACAGCATGTCGCCACAATTAAACAGCATAAATTCTCCACAGCAAATGTCAGACAGTTATTTCTGAGTGTCTTTACCTCTGAATAAGGAGAATCCCAAATATTGAGAGAGATTTCCCTCCCATCTACCATGAAACTGTGACTGTAGATGGCCTCTGTCAGAGAGAGAGAGAGAGAGAGAGAGAGAGAGAGAGAG
>JAOXYL010000090.1:12757384-12768134 GCA_028564955.1 Terapon puta
TTTGCTGGCAGTGAAGAGACAGAACACAACTATCATGGCCCCGTCGCTTTCTGTGAGCGGCTTACAGTAGAAGACACTGAGCGATATGCTGAGTGCCCTAATTTAGCAGCAACTGAACAGACAGTCAGTCTGCATCGGCGAATACCACAGAGTTAAAAAAATCTGAGTATGACACCTGATTTATTTGAGGACATTGTCAATTCTCAGAAATTCACTTCTTTTGCAGTGTTCATATAAGTGAATTATCGGCCTTTTATGATTAAAAATGTACCTCTGAGGTATCTTGATAACTTGATTCTGGACTATGACTTGGTTAGTTAGATTGGGATAGAGCTATGATATTTTAACCTTTAAAGATTAAGGCTCTAGGAACAGATGTGTTTTGCACCTGTGGATATTTCGTTTAGAAGTCTTTGCTGTCAGAGGACTTTAAAGTTTCCTGCCTGTATCTAGTGTTGCCTGACTTCTCACTTCACAGCTGTGATTCCATCAGATCTTAATTACAGCAGTCGATACTACATATAAAGCCCCGGGAAGCAGTTGTGCAGCTCCTCAGCGTTGAGGTTTTGTTGGTTATTGTGACACCTCCCTGATAAGGACCAAACTTCAGAGCTCGAGCTGCAAAGTGCAACTAACACCTGAACCTGAACTGTGATCGTCTCAGCTGAGCAAACCCGTCAAACTGCAGTCGCACTGATACATCTGAGCGTGGGAAAGTGGGAGAAGCCCTGATTTTTTTCCGGAGAACATTATTGTCATAGTGATTTCATTTTATTCATTTTCTTATTAATTTTACACTGAGATCTCAGGTGATCCGGCTTTACTTCAAGTTGACATACAGACATAAATCAAAACATTTATCATCCTGGTTATTTATTGTGTGTCAGCCTTGGGCCCTCTTCATTAAATTGCTCGCACATTTTGTCAGTAACAGACATGGCTGACATCTGGTGCTTTTGTGAAAGTGGTTAAAGCTTAAAAATCCCATTTGAAAAGATCATTTTAAATGCAAACAGTGGAGGACCAATAAGGAAGTAGTTTTCAGAATCTGCTGCACTTTATGTGACGAGTTTCCACGTGCAAATGTGCAAACTTTGCTCATGCGCTCAAAAAATCAAGATGAAAGATAAGAAAGTTAAGAATCATATGCTGTGTGAACATGGCTATGCTATAGAGGTAGCTATTTTTAGACACCAATAAATTAACACTTTAAAATAGCTAAGCACCTTTGGCTAACCTTTAGCTAACCTTCAGGAGGTGACACCCCAGAACACCAAGTGGAAACGTTTCCAAATAGCAGAGGCTTCAGGTGTAAACAGCTGCTGTGGCTTCACAAATAGCACTGTTTCAGCACTTTCACGTCAATGCTAAACCTCAATGTGCTGAAGCTTTTTTTTCCAATTGACTAACAACAGACCCTGCAACAAAAAGTTGAGATTCCTCATGCTCAGACAAGACTCGCTCTTCTGTTATGATGGGATGTCACACAGCATGACGTGGTTTGTTTTGTTGCCATGCAACAGATTAAACATTTCCACCAGTTTGAAATGTGGCTGGGACCGCTGACCAGTATGCAATCCACTCAGTTTTTCCTATATAATTTATTCTGCGTTTAATCCTCCTGGAAGTCTGCCTGCTTGAGTCAGAGTGGACAAACATGTTGAACCTGGCTTAACTTATCCAGCGTGTTTCCACTGCCGAGCTCAGAGCAGGAGCCGTCGGTCACAGATCCACTCACAGCGGGATGGGACTGAATGGTTGGATTCGCTGCCATTTCTTTGTAGTATCACTTCTCTAAGCTAAAGCTGCAGCGACAACAGGTTGTTGGGGCTTGCCGCTGTTTCTAAGAACTGGATGAGACAGGGCTGCGATCAGAGCCCAGCCGGGGCGGAGCCAGCCAGGCGTAGCTTAATGCAGCCCGTCCAGTGAGTTCACGTTTGTGAGAAAGAGCCACCCAAGGGGCAGAGACATTGTGACTCATTCTGAAGTTTTCTATCCACTCAACTTCACCAAAGGACTCTGGCACGGACCGCTCCCAACAATCATCCTCCCCATGCTTTGATCTGCAGTGAAGGACTGGCCGCAGTTGTGTTCAGAGCAGCTGCAGGAAAGGACCTGCTGTCACTTCTAACAGTCGCACGGGACGACTTATTTTCAGCCCTAATGACAAAGTAAAATGTACAGTGTCTGCTTTTGTTCACAGCGACGTCTCTACACAAAGTCACTGCATTAAATCTGAAGGGGGACAGAGGGAAGAGTGAAATGTTGTGATCGTGTTTTAATAAAGGGTGTCAGTAGGGTACAGGGTTTCATCTCTGCTTTAGGATAGAATTTAATATCATAGCATTAAGTCAATAATCAAACTTCACACTACCCTGTTGCCTACTGAGCCCCAGAATTGGTTGATATGTAGACTAATGTGTATGGCTATGATGCGTATCACAGAAAATACTAAATCAAAAGTAAGATACTTGGACGAAAAATGTTGCATTTGTGACAGTCATGGTCCCATTTGGCTCAAAAGCACTCAGCCTCCTGGAGCATCAGTGGTTGTTTCCTTGTTTAATCATGTTCAGATCTAATCCAAATCAACTGTGTACATTAAATTGTAATAATCAAGGCTTTGAGGGAAAAGAAAAACGAAACCACAAGTTGATTCATCTTCTCAGAAGAGGATGTTTGTGTTGGCAGGATCCTTTTTTTCTTTCTTTTTTTCAGGGCTTTTTTTTCCAAGGTCTTTAACGGAGCCAATTGGGAAATGGAAAATCGTGATGCCCTTTCAAGGACAGTTTGGGACGGATCTGAAAATAGCTTGATAACTGTTTAAATGTGACTCCGTGGCTCACAGGGCACTGGGCGACTGTTCCCACAGATCACAAGCAAACTCTTCCTTTGTCTGCTTTACAATGGATCCATTATAAAGTCTTTAGCCTTTGAGACTCTTAAGTGTATTATGTTATTTGTCCAAGTACCCCCAGTCTGAAAATCTCATCTTATTTAATTACTGACCCCCGATAGCTACAATTAACAAGCAAAAATCTGAACTGGGCTCAACATTCGCTTTTGGTGTTGGCCTCTGCTGGAGGTTACTGGAGGCTCTGGGTCTCTGTGAGGATGACAGCTGGTGAAAGAGAGAGAAGCCTGTCTAGCTGGGGCTGTGGAGGTATATGTAGCTGTGTCCAGCTAATCAGAAACAGAGGCCAGTTTCCAGGGAGGAGCTGCAGCATGGAACATCTGAACAGCTTGTTAGTCAGGATATTCCAACGGAAAGGCACATTTTAAAACAGCGTGACTGATGATGAAAGCACGTCCAGAATAATCAAATTCATCCACGAACACTGGGTATGAATATGTGATCTTTCTTGTTATTTGCCCACAGTGTGATTGGATCTGAACATGCATATTAGTTAGGTGGAGCACTGGTGGTTGGCACTGATTTGGTGTGCCCAAGGTCAAGGAAAGCAATGACACAGAGGGGAGTCATTCAATTTAAAATCACTTTTGCATGGAAGACTTGCAGCTGCTGCTGCCAGCCTTTGTTGGGAGTTAGGCTACTTTTCAGCTTGCTTGACAGTTTTAATGAAGCCTGTGGTCACACTGTGTATTTATATTTACACCTGTATGAAATCAGACGACGAAACAAGTCAGCGCACCCTGAGATATTCACTGCCTGTTCTCAGTGCATGTACACCTGCCTTAACATGTTTTTTCTTTATCCAGATAGTATATCCAGATAGAGATAACTGGTAACGGCAGCTCTAAGTGGGCTGTAGTTAAATCCTCATGACAGTGTACACCGATAAATTATGTGATGTATTTTCTCTTTCACTTAGTCACATTAGATTCCCACAACCCTGCTTTTGTGTTTGTGCTACATTTCTGCTTCCTTCAGCATCATTCCTGTTTGTTTTCTGCTGTTGTTTTCAGGTGAGTGTGCTGACCACCCTGGAGCGACGGTTCAACTTGCAAAGTGCTGACGTAGGAGTGATCGCCAGCAGCTTTGAGATAGGCAACCTGGCGCTTATCCTGTTTGTCAGCTACTTTGGGGCCAAAGCCCATCGGCCCCGCCTGATCGGCTGTGGGGGCATTGTGATGGCGCTGGGTGCCCTTCTCTCAGCGCTTCCCGAATTCCTTACTAATCAGTATGAGATAGGGGAAACGAGGAGGACTGAGATGGGTCGGGACGTTTGCTCCAACATCAGCAGCCGGAACACACAGATGTCTGAGGACGCAGCGTGCGCCAACAAGGCCAACACCAACATGATGTACCTGCTGCTAATCGGAGCCCAGGTCCTGCTGGGGATTGGAGCCACACCGGTGCAGCCCCTGGGGGTTTCCTACATTGATGATCATGTGAAGAAGAAAGACTCATCACTGTATATAGGTGAGTCATATTCATGAAACTGTATGAACAAGATGTTTGAAAAAAACAGACTGTATCTAATACGTTTGGGGGGGGGATAAAAATCAAAGCCAGTTTACCAAAAGGCACCACTGAATGGAATTACTGTTCAAGGAAACGGATGATTATCACACTGAAAATTAAAAATCTATCTGCTGCCTCACATTGATTTCCCCAGGCAGCTAAAACTAGTACAGCGGAAAGCCAGCTGTGTATGTGTTTGTTCATCGCCATCAGGTGCAATGTTTGCATAGTGTGAGTCAACAGTATGTATGTGTGTATGCTCTTCTGCTGCACATCATCTTGCTTTTGTTCCGAGTGCAGGCCTGTGCACGTGAGTATCAGGTGAGCAGATCATGGATCTTTTCCATTACAGCGGTTTCATCCACAGGAGGCCAGATACGGGTTAAATGTCTCAGCTTCGCTCAATCCTCTCTCAAAGGCAAGATGCTGCTGATGTGGCTTTTCGAGGTTTAAAGGTGCTTCCAAAGTGCTTTCTGTGCAAAGTTATGAACACACAATGGCTGTTTAGGGATATGTATTTGCTGTGATATGTATGTTTAGGCTATTTTGGTATATGGAAGGTAGCTTTAGGACTTGGCTCATTAAGCTGCAAAGGATTTTCACCTATGTAGCATTTCTGTGAATCCATGTTAGATGCAGGAATAACCACCCAGCAAAACATTTTACTGTAAACACACACAGTACATATATTCAGTATGTTTATTTTGCACATAGAAGACAGACAGTTGTTAAAGGAAGTTTGACCCTTTGCGAAACATTCTTGTGGAGAGTTAAATGACAAACCATAAAGACCGTTGAAATGGGGAAACAGTTAGACTAGCTCTGCTCAAAGGTGCTAAAATCACCTGCCAGCACCTCTAAAGCTCATGAATGAACACATTCGATGCTCTGTGGTTAATCCCCACAAAAACTAAGGTCTAAAAAAGCGCTGGATGGTTTCTTGAATGGAAGTTACCTTTATGCTCAGGTAACTTGCTGATATTTACCATGCAGACACGGCAGGGTTTCAGTCTTCGCATCTGACTTTTGACAAGAAAGTAAATAAGCGTTTCTTCCAAAAACTATTACTGCAAAGGTAGAGCAGTAACCCTCAGGGGCCCATGTTCCGGTGTGGTAAACCTTTCTGCTTTCATTTTGCTGGCCGTGAGAGCAGCGTATCACAGCTATAAATCCATGTAATAGTATGTTTCCTTGTTTTGACAGCGGGGGGCCTGCCACATCGGCCTTTGATGGAGTAGATGAGATGTGTCTTCGTAGTGTGTGCTGTTTGTTATCAGCGTGGCGCAGAGACAATGAGGGGTTGAATGGAGGATGAGTTCAGGCTGGCACTCACCCTTCTCCCGATACATTCGCACAGCAGCATGCTGTGTGGCTGCCTTTTGTCACTCAAATACAGATGTGACTGGCGAACAAAGGCAGCAGTGTGCTCTGTAATCTCGAGCCCAAAGCTGATGTTCCTAATTGCCGTTCGTTGTGTTTATTTGTCCTGAACATGAGTGGGTTTTTACAGCAAGCACCTCCAGGCTTTGTTTGAAACAATAAAGGGCCTGAAAAAAATACCACAAAAGGCTTTGACATTTTGGCACCGCCGCAGTGGCTTGTTTGCAGTTTACGGTGGGAAGCGGACTGCGAGTGATTGAAGTTTGGCAGGCGTGTGGGGAGGGAGATTTGGTTCTGTCCTTCTCTGATAAGCTGCAAGGAAAGCTGGAGAAAAAAAATCAAGCGGTGAGCAGCGCGGAACAATGTGGTATTGAGTCGCGCTCAGCTGATCGTCCTAATCCCTCTGCTGTAGGCATGTCATGTGCCCCCAGTTGCATGAATGGGGTAGATTGTCTAAAATTCTATGAGATTTCCTTTCACATACTGATAATGTATTTGGATTATTCATCAGTTTACGTCAACAAGTCCGCATTGTTACAGCAGTGGCAGAAAGTTTTGTTTCGAAAGGCATGCTGGCAGGGTGTCGGGTGCCAAATATTTACTTATTTCCTGTGGACACACAAGTTCTGTAGGCTTTGGCTCCAGCCTTATATTTATTTTTTCAATCCACACCTGAGGACAACATCATGAGATTTAAGATTTGATCTTATTTAAGATCAGACAAATGTAGCTCTGCCATGGGATTTGCAAAACATGAAAATGAATCAATCCATCATTTTGCCTGCATGATTTTGTCTATGCAGGCAGGTTTTGCAGAGAGTTTGGGAGGGAATTTGCATGTAGTTTCACAAAGTCATTAGAGAGGAAAACACCTGAGATCCAGATACAGGTGTCTCTCATAACCGCTGCAGACGGATGTGTTGTGTGAGCACACAAAATACTTCCTGTCCTAATATCACGCTCGTATTTTCGTCATACCAGATTACACGTCTGTAGCTACGTGTTATTTCGCATGAAGACTCTTCAAGTGTCTTCAAGACATTTCTTCTTGCACTCAGCGGAAAACAGGGTTTAGAGCAGACCAATAAAATTCACTATAATACATATAATTCCTCAATGATATGATATCACATCATTTCCAGTTCAGCACAAGGTGATAAAAATTGTGATTAATGCTAATTCATGATACATTTTCTCCCCCATGGCAACTGCTGTCTGCAGCTGTTGTCACACCAATGGCTACACATTTTCACCTGGTGCAGTGTTATTGTTAAAATTAGAGGCTGAGGTAAATGGCCAGGTGAAAAGGCGTGCGCCTTTGGCACAGGCAAGTCCCACCCTTTTAAGAGTATGGCGGCACAGGGAGAGACGAGCCAAGAGGCCTGGAGAAGAGCCATAATTACAGAGTGAGGCAGGAATGCCAACCAGCCAGCCATGAGGTGGGTCTGAGTGGGCCGGGACGCACATGCATACCACACAGGCCTGTGAAAAACAACTCCTCCAGAGGCTCCGACTGCCTCTTTTCACTGTGGATTCTGCAGCAGACACAGCTTACTGCTGTTTAAACAGCTGTAAAACACACTCAAGCAAAGTCGGCTGTGACTCTTTAGAGAGCGTGTTGTCTCTGTCTGGTTAAAGATATGTTTACTGACATTGTTCAGATTCTTTTTAAGGACTTGTACTGCTAAGTGGTGCGTGTTCTTCTTAAAAGGAAGTACTCTAGCATTTTCATGAAACATGGTTTGAATGCCTTGCCACCACCGTCAAGCTTTAAAAGTGGAGTCAAACATAAACAAATGAGTTTCATGGGATCATGTTGTTTTGGTTTGTTTCGCCGAGTCTAGACGTAGGCACTCGGGACTGGCCAAAGGAAATAAATATGATTGGACAGATTGCGTCAACAGGATCTCTATTCCCACTGCTCTATGACCTTTCACTATCCACTGCTAATTCTGGCTCTTCCCACAGGGCCTCTGGCTTCATAAATATACTGTACAGGACACATGGAGAAGCATGTTACAGCTGGCATCATGTAGCATGCAACATAAACTCAACCCCGCTGACGATCAAGGTTTCAGAGGTTTCACCCTGCGATTTCTTCATGAAAGTACAAGCAGTGCCTGTGGTGCGGTACATATATAGGGGAATTAAAGCATTAATTCATTTATCATGAGATTTTTATGCAAAATCCCATAGATTTGGACAGATCTGCAGACATGGTTGTTGCATAATGAATTTAAGAAAACATATGATCAGATTTTGAAAGTGCTAATGGAGAGGGGGCTTAATTATAATAATTAACGTTTTGACCTGCTGGTAGCACAACAGGAAAAGTTGGGAAAAGTCAATAAGAGTCTTCCTGGTAATTTTAATGTCATCTTACTGATTTGCATGCAGTTTTTTTTACAAAGAGGTGGACAGACTGACCAACATTGTCGTGTCGTGTCAGATATCACCACCTATCTAAGCATTTTGAATACTGTTGGTTCTCTGTCTACATAGTCAAAAAATATTTTTTTGCATATAACCACTGAAATTAGATAAAATGCTGCCGAAAGCAGTAACATCACCACTGTTCCTTGCAGCTGTGTGCACCAAACAAATAAAGACACTAACTTTGAACAACCCACATTATCTCTTTAGCTAACATCTCCATCTTTCACAAACAAAGACACACCTTGTGTTGCAGTTTGGCTCACGTGATGAGCGACCAACAAAACAAACACCCACCTGGAAGAGGTCCTCAGCTAATGTTTGTCTCCCTCTGTAACTGTTTGGCTACTCATTCGTGCAAGAGAAACCTGTTTTTGTTTTTATCAACTACAGTTTGCATTTGTCGTGTCTTTGCTGTCAGTCAAACTGAATGAATATTGACAGAAAAAATTAAATCACTTTCACATGATTGATGACATCAACTGCATAAAGCAGATGACTAATTGGGATTTCAGTCAGACTTAAAAACTTCATGCACCAGAAACAGACAGCAGTTGCATTATGCAGCATTTTAACAGCCGAGAGCGTGAAGTGCCCCTGCGTTTTATTGGCAAACGCAAGCCTGTCAGAGCGACTGTTGGAGACATTCTCGCTCTCTTTCTCTCACTCCCTTTCTCTCTGCAAACTACCAAACTAGGAATGACCGAGCAGCTGTGGGGAGACACAAAAGGTCCTCTTTTTGTCATCGTGGCCTGAGACAAGATAACTGCCCTACCTGCAGAGCAAAAGCATAAAAACATTTGCCTTTCATATCTCTGTATTTTTTACAGCTTTGTATTTTATTTTATGGCCCAAGTTCTGCCTTTCACCACAGTTACTGTGTATGTTTTACAAGCCTACGCATTACAGCAATTTTCCAATGGTATGTTTCACCATTTTGTGTTCACTTCGGGTCTGCAGCGATAAATTTAGCCCCAGGTTTGTTCAGAAAAATAACGATTGCACTATTTGCGGTGACAAAGTTCTCAGAGGGATCCTCGAGAGACTTGTCAACATTCCTGCTAAAATGCTACGACTCCAAACAGTTGCTGCAGCAGGGCGTTTATATAAGCTACTTAAACTCAGCGCATGTTAATGTCATCTTGAAGGATTAGATTCTGAATGGGTTTTTCCGTCCCGACCATAAGCTGCATGCTGAGTTTGCCTAGCAACACCAGTTTGTTTTATCTCAAGATGATAAACGGCGTTGCAGTAAATGTTCATCAGCCAGCCGCTGCTCCTCTGCATCACTGTAATGAACTGTGTGCACCATGTGTGACAGGACACTCAGATGTCTGCTGCGCTGCCAGCTGAACGACCCACAGGCGTTTATGGTACGACACGGGCCGGACACAGCATCCGCCCCCCTCCTGCTCTGTTACCCCTGGCTGGTCCTTGAGGCCAGAGAGGGCAATGAACATGAGATTATCTTGTATCCAGCGGGTCGACGACATGCTGCTGCTGTCTCAAAGCTAATCAGCAATTATCCCCAAACACTCTGAGTATCATGTAAAGGAGTCAGAAGGGAGCTGAGCCGACATAATGCTGAGCAGAGGGAGACTGCTCACTTCACACTGCGGCCGTTTTGGTAAATGGAAACGCATTGTGATTGATCGGTGACTGCCTCAAAGTAAAGTTTCATTCAGTTTGAGGCAAAGATTTGTATTCCGCTGTCCTGCCGTGAATCTAATGAGGTCATCTCACAGTCTCATCCAGTGAGGAGCCGAAGCACACAGAGGAAAATTGGTCCGCTGTCAATTCAATGATTTTAGATTTTCTAGTAGCCGCAGATGACAGGAGCCGATTGAACAGTAGAAAAGGCTCGTGTGCATGTTGTTCTGATATGGATGGGACAGGTTTGCAAAACTATCTGATGGTGTTAAATCAACCTCAGAAAGGTGTGGACTTGGTTTGTACATTCCAAGATTTGTAGAGTAGCCTCAGACTGTGAGGAGTCATCTGGCTGCTCATCAGAAGTGAATCACTTCCCTCAGTCAATCTGCTGGTTTTGTGGCATAGTGTTGCGGCAACGCCGTCATTATGCCGGTGTTTGTTTTGTTACAGTCTGTACGGTGCTGTCTGTTGGGCATCTGGCTGCTCAGATCAGATGTAAACATCCAAAGGTTTCATAAAATCCCCCATTTTGTTTGGCCTTTGACAGCTTTTGCACAAAGGAGAAGGAGGCAGCTGCACATATGTGAACCAATTTCATCTCAAATCTTCCTGTGTGCCGACACGTTTGCAATAGCGCACTTTAGATTATCATAATTAATTAACGGTTTGCTCTATCGGAAAAATTCCAACGGTTTCTGAAAGCTGAGACATCACACTTTACAGTCGATATGGTGTCATTTCACAGGGAAGCAAATAGCAAATAGTCAAAATAAGCAAAAAAAAGTCCAGGCGGACATTTTGAAGCTTAGGTGTTAATATATATTCGCTTAGATTCGTCCGCTGAAATCTGCAAACCAG
>JAOXYL010000090.1:12779341-12790762 GCA_028564955.1 Terapon puta
TGACTTGAGTCAGTGATCTGCAGTACAGAATTCATGGTTGGTCTCATAAAACTTGTTTGTGTCACTATAAACATGTTTCTGAAGATGTCAGGCGACTTAATTTAGACAAAACCAAAGCATTAACGTTGACATTTGTTTGCAGGAATCCTCTTCTCCACGCTGGTGTTTGGGCCGGCGTGCGGCTTCATCCTCGGCTCCGTCTGCACCAAGTTCTACGTGGATGCTGTCTTCATCAACACCAGTGAGTTCAGTGTTTCTCCGATGTTGCATTATTATCATTGTGTCAGTGTATGCGGCACATTGACCCCTGCTGTGCCTCCCCGCAGGTATGCTGGACATCACTCCGGACGACCCGCGGTGGATTGGGGCCTGGTGGGCAGGCTTCCTCCTGTGTGGTGCCTTACTCTTTTGCTCAGCTCTCTTCATGTTCGGCTTCCCTCAGTCGCTGCCAACCAAGGAGAGAGAGGAGGGGGCGGACAGCGAGCAGGTTATGCTTCCTCCCTCTCTGAGTTCAGACTTTGAGACTCCAAAGTCCAGTAATGGGATTGTACGCAACCACGAGCCTGCCAACAGCCCCACCTGCTGTCAGCAACTCAGGGGTGAGTGTGAGCTCCAGTGTACTGCTGCGGTGCTGACATGCAAGGCAAAAACTGTGTCAGTAAATGTAAAAACATGTCAAAATACATGACCTATTTTTTTCTACATTTGTTAAATGTGAATAAGAATTAAATCTTAAATTTTGACTTTGATACTGTTTGAAGTTATCTTAAAAGGTAACAACTAAAAAGTGACTTGTTCAATGGAAGTGCACAGCTCCTTCAATTCAGCTTTCATATTAGAGAGTTATTATAATGTTCAAAAGTAACCAATTATATTTTCTCAAGTATTGCTTAATTAGATGTTTTTCTATTCTGTAGCTGTATTTCAGAGGGAAATAGTTTAAAGCTTTAAGTTACTTTGCAGATTTAGGCAGTTAATTCAGAAATATGATCATCTCATACATGCTGATGTGTGGTAAATAGCTCCACATCTAGCAGCTGCAACATAAAAGTGATTTTCACATTCATGAAATGATAATTATAATCAAATACAATAATCCTGCATAATGAGCGCTTTTACTTTTAAGTATATTTTGATGTTAATACTTAATACTTTATAATTGTACTTCAATTGGACCTGTTACAGAGAATTTTGATTTTTTTTTCCGAAAGACCTGAGTATTTTTTAAGTACTGTGCTGTTCATGTTATTTAAATCAGATTACTGCAAAGTTAACGGCAAAAGTACTCTATATGCATGAGCTGTCTTGTTTGTTTATTTGTCTATTGATTTATTTATTACTAATTTTTGTGCCCTCGCAAAATGTGTACTCACATGAGTTACCTCATAAGTGCTCATTTTTAGTAATTGCTTTTGCAGAAAAGTAGGAAGAAAGTAAGCGATTTGAGGATTTCATCTACAGAACTGTTCTTGGTTTGTGTCACATTATTGGTAAAACAAATGGAATCAAATTATGCCACAAAAAAGCTGAAACACATGCTCAGACATTAATGGCCGTCTTCCTCTGTTTCTTTACGACTAGTGATCCCCACGGTAACGAAGCACCTCCTGTCGAACCCAGTGTTCACCTGCATCATCCTGGCTGCCTGTATGGAGATCGCAGTGGTGGCCGGCTTTGCGGCTTTTCTGGGAAAATACCTCGAGCAGCAGTTCAACCTCACCACCACCTCAGCAAACCAGCTGCTAGGTCAGTATTCACAGCAGTCTTACACGAGTGTGGTAATGCGCACATCCGTAGACCAGTGTAATAAAATGCTTTTGGCTTTATTTTGAAGGCATGACGGCCATTCCTTGTGCGTGTCTGGGGATTTTCATGGGCGGCCTGCTGGTGAAGAAACTGAACTTGTCGGCGCTGGGAGCCATCCGCATGGCGATGCTGGTCAACCTGATCTCCACCGCCTGCTACGTCTCCTTCCTGTTCCTGGGCTGTGACACCGGCCCTGTCGCGGGGGTGACTGTCACTTACAGCAACAGGTAAGAGAGAATCTGAATATTTGGCAGCCATTTGTATTAAATATGATACGCAGGTTGAGGCAGATGATGGATTTTAAAAGTTGTGAGATAAGGAAGAAATGCATTTCTGCTCATAAATTTATGCTTTTTTCCTTGTGTTCTAATGTTTTTTATGTAAGGAGTCAACAATGTAAAAAAAATGCCCCCACTGTATTTGAGCAGTATTATGTTCATGTAAATAGTTAAAGTGAATTCATAGCACCCCATGCAGTGCTGTCTAAAGTGTATCAGGTTTCAAAAAGCTCAACTTCCTGGATAACCTTAATTTATAACAGTTAACCAATCACATGCAGGCTCAGCAGATAAGGAACAGTCGTATATGTAAGATAAGGGGAAGATGTTTGATCCCCTGGAGGAAGTTTGCGAACTTGAAAATCAATAGCCAACTACAGATAATGGATGTTATTATATTTTAATGTGTGAGTTTTAATCCCATAAATTGTGAGAGAAGATGTGGACTGTGAGAGTCTGTGTCCTGTCATAGGGGCCTACTTAATCCAATAAATAAATATGAGCAGTGCAAAAAAAAAAAAAAAAAAAAAAGCACCGCTGCCAAGGATAGAGGACTTTACTGGCGGTGAACTGCAGAGTGTAAATGTGTAAATAAAAATTCTTATCACTTCCCGTCAGTGGGGCACAGTGGGCTTACTTTTTATTCAAACAACTTTGTGTCATCTCATGGAGTCTATAAAACAGTTTTCTATTCAGAGAGTGGCCTCATGTTCCCCGCGCTGCCGCCTGAATACGAATGCGTCAATGACTTCACTAAACATAATTATTCGATGGAACAATTTATTCGCTTTTATTTTGATTTCCTAGTCCTATAAACAGAGGCCTGATGAATTACACTCTCTTATTACCTTTTATTTACTGTAGCCTGTTGCTGATGGTGTGAATAGTGTGACATTTTCAAACTACTTTTTATGTTTCTGATCGTATTATGTTTAATACAAGCAGCCAAACCTCACAGCTGTATTAGATGACGTCTGAACAGATACGGACAGGATCTGACAAAATGATGATTCAAATAGTAAGAAGAAGTAAACAAGATCACGAATCTGGCATTCAAACATTTGATGTCTACTTGACAGTTTATTTTATCATTATTTTTATTTATTTTAATTTACATTTTAGTTGTGACTCAACTAGAGCTGCAAATAGTTGACTGATTGAGTGACAATGTTTTTCTGTTTTTTTTTTTTCTTACTCTTAAGTGAACATCTTTGAGTTTTGGAATTTGGTCATATGAAAAAAGATAGCTTAAGTGGTCAGAGAACTGAAACTTATGTGGGCATTTTTCGCAATTTTATAGATTAATCAATTTATTAGTTTATCAAAATCATCATCATTAATAATTACTAGTTGCAACCCTAATCATAACAACTTTCCCAATTTCAAATTTCTTTGGCCTGAGTTATTGGAGAGAGGGAATGATAATCAGAGTCTGTTAAAGATCCATGGTTTTATTTTGTCCCTCCTTTGAGAACAAAAACAACATGTAAGTTGCAAGAAAGACAGTTTATATCTATAAGGGTCTGGTGTAAGGGTCTCCAGTGAAAAATCTACCTGAATGGTTTTGATCTTCGTGCTGCAGACATGTTGCCTGTTATTTCAGTATTTTTGTCCATGTGGTAGTCCAGCAGAAATACTGACTTTGGTCTTTACTCCTCTTCGATTTGGTAGCCTGAACCCAGTCTGCTCCACAGCAGTTTAGCTGCTCAGTGCAGTTTCCATGGAGATGTTAAAATTGGACCAGAGACCCATACAGTGGTATTACCTGATGAAGGGCTGAGAGTTTGTGCCTCAAACATATAATGTTGGTACTCACAGCGACGCTTGGGTGTCTCTCTCTCTCTCTCTGTCTCTCTCTCTGTTCAGGACTCTGCGGGTGGGCGAGAAACCAGATGGTCAGTGCATCAGTCACTGCAACTGCTTCACCTCCTCCATCAGCCCCGTGTGCGGCTCCAACAATGTCACCTACCTGTCGGCCTGTTTTGCCGGCTGCACCCGAACGGGGATGTCGAACGGCTCTCAGGTGTTTATCCCCAGACTGTCCTGTGATAGGGATCAGTAGCCATAATCTTACATAAGAAAAAATATATAATATATAAGTTCAAAGTTAAAAAAAGTCCCTGCATTTCATCCTTCTGCCATCAGCTATCACAAGCCATGCAATCAAGTTCTGGTGTGGTGGTTTCAAGATCAGATGCCGACTGCAGATTAGTGTCTTTTATATTCAAATCACATGCAGAGAGAATTTCTCTCAGCTTAGCAGTACAAAGTATCGCTTTTACTGCTTTCTCTCTGCAGCACTTATAGCAGTCGTTATATATTTTTCTAAGTGTAGATATAAAGTACGGATCAGTTAATGCCCTCATGTTGATCCCAGGCTTTCCCTCAGATGTGAAAACAAGCGTGGAGCCATTATAATGACGTATTTGCTGTAATTTGTTCAGCTATTTCTTAGATGAATCCTCACGTCTTTTTCTCTCTGCAGAAACTAACCGGATGTAGTTGTGTATCCGCTGAGAGCGAATTCGCCACCGCGGTGCCGGGTAAGTGTCCGATGCCGGGATGCCAGGAGGCCTTCCTCATCTTCCTGTGTGTGATCTGTGCATGCAGCCTGGTCGGAGCCATGGCCCAGACTCCCTCCGTCATCATCCTAATCAGGTATGCCTGCACATTATAGCGTGCGTGCGTGTGAATAGGTGTGTTCCCTTACATTGTAAACATTTCTTCTGTCTGCTTCTCTTAAAGGACGGTGAGCCCTGAACTGAAATCCTACGCGCTCGGAGTGTTGTTTCTGTTGCTACGACTCCTTGGTAAGAACTATTAATGAACTTTTATGAATATAACACATTCGTTTTACTCACAGGTTTACCAGACTTCACTGGGACACGTTTAGATCATCTGTCACCGCTGTGATATTTATGTCCATGCAGAGAATAGGCAAATCAACCATACAGCATTAGTTATCTAGAAGCACTCCAGCAAAATGTAAGAGACACATAATGTCAGATTATTTTGAATTATAGTTGTAGTTAGAAATACACTGGTCCTTTGTCTCACAGAAAAATTAGGTGATCAGATTGATTTATATTCACACAGGGCAGCTTGTTCCCACAAGTTAACCAGCCGCTGACTTCAACTGCATGTTTTCTGTACAAACAGAGAGCAGTGCTGATCTTATCACGTAACTCTCTGCTGGAAATGTCAAAAATGTCAAAGCATTCCTTTAAGGATGTTTTGAACATTAATGTTTTAAAGTCTGTGTACTTGTAGGGCAGTTATGTAACCTTTTTTATTTAGTCAGGTAGTCTCATTGAGAGTGCGAGATCTTTTGTGGAGGATCTCTTGTCTGTCAATCACAGACATCACAAAATAGATTCATACTTAATAATTAGGCAATTATACGATACAAAGAAAAAAAAGTGAAAAATCAGTGATAGAGGGAAAGAGGCCAACCAACTATTTGGTATTGAGCCAGAATGCACATAATTTATTTTAATGTTTTGTTTTGTTTTGGTTTTTTTTTGCTTTTGAAGTTATTTGTATGGCAGCAGAAATAGTTTGTAGGCTCAGTCAGTGTTTCTGTTTCACAGGATTCATCCCTCCTCCTCTGATCTTCGGTGCCGGGATCGACTCGACTTGCCTTTTCTGGAGTTCAGACTGCGGCAACAAGGGTGCCTGCCTGCTGTACGACAACGTAGCTTACAGGCATCTTTATGTGAGCCTCGCTATCATCCTCAAAGGCATCGCCTTCCTCCTCTACACCACCACATGGTATTGCTTACGCAGGAACTACAAGAAGTACATCAAGAGCCACGAGGGCTACTTGGCACCAACTGAGTTTTACCCATCCCTCACAGATGGCCCCAAGATAGTCGACAGGACAAAGTTTATATACAACCTAGAGGACCATGAGTTTTGTGAAAATATGGAGTCAGTTTTATAGTTTGTAACACAAGTAAAAGGACAACGTGGACGCTCATATTCTTTCAAAGGAGTATTTTATTCTTCTTTTGTTGAAAGGATAAAGCGTTTTTGATAAAGGCAATCTATTTAATGGCCCGTTCAGGTCACAAGAGACGCCACTCTTCGAACTTTTTCGAAAGGGTCCATTTTAGTCGTTTACTTATCGACAAGGTGTTGTCCAGTATTGCCGGTAAATCTTTGTGTTGACTCGGTGGTAGACAACAATCAGAGTACTGTCTGGCCCAGTCCTAGTTGATTATTAGTGAGTGGCCATGATGCTGCCACAACTATAGTTGCCATATCGTTTTAGGTCTGTCATGGTTCCAGCGATCTATGTGGAAAAAGACAGTTTCCTCTCAGTCAGCGCACTGTGTGTTCTGTCTGTCACTCTTTCCAAAAATGATATTTTTATGTTATATTTAAAAAAAAAAAGGTTTGAGTGGTTCTTCAGTTATTCATATTTAAAAGTTGCCAAGTGTTTACAGACTAATAGTTCATGAGTTCATGCATTTTTATTTCAATGCAGGATGGTTTCTTCTTAAAAGAGAACAGGAGCACCCTCACTGGGTTATTATAGTGGCCTATTAGACATTTTATCTGTCAGAAAATCAAGTCAAATAACTAAGTGTAGCGCTTTTGTGTCATCAAGCACTATTTGGTGTCTTGTTCTCTGGCTGGATCACAGGCACTGTTTTTGATACTGTTTAGACTAGACTGAAGTCTTGTCTCATAGGTGCACATGTGCAATTCATATCTGATGCATCCATGTTTATTACTAGTCCTGTGTCAGACTGCAGGTTTGTTTTTGTTTTGTTTTGTTTTTTTTCATCATAGCAGTTTCTTTCATTTCCATATTTGTTTTTACATCTGCAGAGTTTATTCAGCCTAATATGTCTTAACAAGGGATTATTCAAATAAGAATGTTAATTATATTTTCTTTTGACTGTTGCACCTAGTGGAAGAGCAAAGAAAATCAAGAATAATACTATTATGTGTTTGGACATTCAAGTAAAAGATATAAGGATTAATATATTTGTTTCATTAGGCCCAGAATGTTTTGTTAGATTGTATTTGAATGGAGAGTATAAATTATATCTAATCTAAATGTCTAAGGTGTGAGTGTGTGTGTGTCTGATGTCACAGAAGATTTGGGACAATTCATAGTGACAAGAGTAGTATGTTGCATTATTGGGTGGGAAAAATTTAAAAGAAACACAATCTGTGTCTTCAAGCTCGGTCTGTAATATCTGGGATAATAAGTTACCAAAATGCTACAGGAGGCTGTGTGCAGGGTCAAACAAAGTGGGCAACACAAAGAACACACTGAATTTATTCCTAGACTTGTATTTGAAGGACTCTTTAACGCCGACCTGGCGCACACGATCTGTTACTCTGCTGATCTCTCTGCAGTTAGTTTCGACATTGTCCCTTTTCTTACACTTTTTGTATGGCAACATATCGTTTATTTTACTCTGGAAATAAATTATTTTTCAGAAAACCAATTCAAATCAGAGTGTTTTTGCATCCTTTTTACAGACTTTGTCCGGTGTTTTCTGTTTGGTTTCATTCTGCCAAAAACAACCTATAAACAACAAAGCTGCCCACATGTTCACAAAACAAAACAGATGAAATGCATTAAATACTGTTAGTGACGTGGACATACAGAAACTGTAATATCAGATGGATAAAGTAAAACTAACTTTTTATGCATACAATTGAAATATGATGTACACAGAACATTAAATAACTTATTTCTATAGTGCTTCTGATTCTTCTCCAAATCATGATAACAGCGAAGACTGCTGCAGTAAAAAAGTACGATAGAGGTTGTACATCACTACAAAATTATAAGCTTATTCCCCTGGTCTGATATATTGTAACAGACTCAATCAGATAAGCTATTTTTGGCCTCTGTATAATGACAGAATAGAGTACAATTGTTAATGTTATGGTATATAATCTGAAGGATTCAGATTCAGATTTCCTTTTTTGGTCCCACAGTGGGTAAATATACAGTGCAACAGCAGCGAAAACACAGTGTAGAAACAGACAGAAATAGTATAAAATAATAATAATAAATAGAAATATGTAAAATCTAGAGTATAGAATATAAATTTGAATTAAAATAAGTAAAAATTATAATAATAAAAAAAGAAAATCCAGAAAAATAATTGTGTGCCTGAGAGTATACATATAAGAAATATATATCATCTCAGGTGCAAAAACAGTGAAGCAATAAAGTGAACAGTGAAACAGAAGTGTTATTGCACAGAGTCCAGTTGTGTCAGTTATTTATTGTTTGTTGTTACTGTCCATTGTCTGCAGACTAGCGAGCATTTTGTTTGTTGTGAAGTCTGACACCAGCAGCCAGGAAAGATCTGCGGTACCTCAACTTCACACAGCGTGGAAGGAGCAGTCGCTCATTGAAGGAGCAGCCCAGCGCTGTCAGAGTGTCCTGTAGAGGGGGGGATGTGTTGTTTAACATGGACGACAGCTTTGCCATCACCCTCCTGTTTCCCGCCACCTCCACTAAGTCCAGGTGGCATCCCAGGACAGAGCTGGTCCTCCTCACCAGTCTGTCCATCCCATAAAAGATGGCTGACACCACCACAGGGTCATAAAAAGTCCTCAGCAGTGGTCCCTGCACTCCAAAGGACCTCCTGAGCAGGAACAGTCTGCTGTTGCCCTTCTTAACGAGGACATCCGTGTTGTGTATCCAGTCCTGACTGTCATTTAGGTGAACGCCCAGGTACTTGTAGGATTTTACAACTTCGATGTCCATTCCCAGGATGCTCACCAGTGCAGATGGAGAGTGGCTACAGAAATCCACCACCAGCTCCTTGGTTTTGCTGGCGTTGATCTGAATGAATGAATTAATTAATCTAAATAATCTGAAGTAATAACTCTGCTCTAACTATGCACTGTATAAATTGTATATGATGACATTATTTTCTGTCAAAAACCCTCTTTAACCTTTAAGCAAGTGCTGAAGCACCATCAAGGGAAGAGGATGGAGCTTTCAGCTGTCACTGTCTATTCACAGCTCATCGTGTATTCTCAATATTGCACAAAGTGCTCACTCAGTAAGATATGAAGTATTGACCCCGGGAAATTAATGGACCACATAAGCACAGGGAGTCCTCATATTTTGATTGGCACAGCAGATTCACAGCCTCTGGTTTGGCTTTTACACTCTAGCATTCAGTCTCCATTCATAAAGGAGCAGCTGAGCATTTGAGATGCAGTGAAATATGATGAAATAACTGTAGAGTAAATCAAGAAAGTGAATATGTCAGCAGGTTTCAACAAGGAAAGCCAAATAAAGATTCATGCCATCCACCAGTCTGATTTTTGATGCTGTTCAGTATTTTTTGTTTTTCAACAGCAGCAGAATTTCCCTCAGCCTGAAGAGTAGTTTAGGATTGTAACTGATATTTACATGTAACATTCTTTATTGACATGGCCTACATTTAAAAATAACAAATACAGCAGAGGGGAGACCGACTCAAGATGAAGCAAGTTTATTTTTACTTAAGTGAGAACTTAAGAAATGAGACATTAAGACATGATGTAGAAAAAAATGCAAAGAAATATTTGAAAATGAGCAAATCTAACAGAAGATACGAATGAGTTGAAATGATTTTTTTAAAAGAGAAAACGGGTTGAATATACATTGAAGAGCAGCTACAGTTCACTATGAGCTATAAATGTCTGCAACAAATTCAAGTCCTAATTTGAAAGAACTGTGAGGTCTGAAGTTTTCTGGCCGTTTGCTCCAGATGCGTGATGCCAAGAATGTTGCTTCTCCAGACCATCTGAGAGGTCTGAACGGTTCACAGCGGAGCAGCAGATCAGAAATGAACCCCTTAGGGATGTGTAAACCGACAGTAGTATTTTAAAATCGATTCTTTGACACTCAGGAAGCCAGTGTAAAGATCTGAGAACTGCACCGCTGTGATACACTCGCCTGGTCTCAGTGTTTTGAACTGGCTGCAGCAGCCTGATTGACATTTCACAGAAACGGCTTCAGCAGTTGAGCCTAGTGAAGACAAACGCACAAGCGTGTTTTTCTAAAGCCTTGTCTCCCATTGATCCTCACCTATGTCACTGTTCGTATTCAACTGGGAGGCAACTTCCATGTGATAACATGGACACATATGCATATATAAACACACAGAGAAAAGACACAAAGCCAAAACACAACCAAACATTGTCTCATTTTTGGGAGCGCTGATCCGCTCCAGGTGAAAATAAAGAGCCGAGGAGAGCAGATTGAAAGCAAATTCTTTTTTGTATCTTCAGCCGCCACCTGATGAAAACGTACTGTCAACACTTTGTGATTGTGCTGAATAAATCATCATTCTGGGAGCATGAGATTGCTTTTGCATTTTTTTCCCTGCAACAGCTGATATCACACTGGACCATGCAGACACACAACAGAAAAGTTCACATTTTGACTGCAACATTCAGACCACAATGCACAACAGCGCGAGACTGACTGCCAATTTAAGAGAACAGCGCAAAGTAAGAGATGACATTTCTTTGGAGCCGACAATCACATTTCAAAAGGTCGCGCTCCACGTCACAGAAAAGAAATTGTCACACCTGCACACGGCCAATTAGTGGCTGACCTGAGTCTGTCAGGGCAGCAGAGGAGTCGGGGGTCGTTGGCCCAGTGCGTGCAGGCATGTTACATTTACACGGTGTATTTTGTGTGTCGTGAATAGCTTGCTTTTGTCAGATAAATCAGAATAATGACTTTGCACCAAAGCTGAGGTCCCTCTGCAGCTCGAAACAACTGAGCCAAAACTCAGCTTTTTTTTTTTCTTCGTGCAAAACACCCACAAAAGGAAGAAAAACATTTATCAAGGCACCATTTCCTTTTCATCTTAAGAAAATACAGCAAAACACAATCTGCTGGACTGGGATGAATCACAGAGTTTCATTAAGTCATTAGATCTTGCTGGGATTCAAGAATATACTTGATACATTGTAAACATGAAATGATCAATTAGACTCAGAGTTTTTATGTTTGTGTTTTTTATGCTTGTGTACTAACACATAAACATACTCAGCTCTGCTTAATGCAAATATGACATAGGAAAGGAGAAATAGAGGCAAGAGTGTGTGTTTCTCTCTCTCTCTCTCTATCTATCTATCTAACTCTGTCTGTGTGTGTGTGTGGTTGTAGAGTCTAATAATAGAACAATGACACTCAGCACACACTTCAGCAAGGCGAAAAATGCTGGTGTACGACAACCGCTACACTATCAGCAGCATCACAACATTACCAGCACTCTCTGATACGCACCTCACTCCCGGTGCTCGTCACATCAAAGAAGCACAATATGCAACTGTGAGTCTCCCGAAGAGT
>JAOXYL010000090.1:12792356-12809753 GCA_028564955.1 Terapon puta
CAGCTACAGGATTGCTCTGCACCAGTGGTAGAAGTCTTTAGCTCCTTGAATTTATGGGATTAACAATACACAAGAAAGGAAAATCTCCACACACACATTCCTATTATATTTTTTAACTTTTCAACATCTGAAACCTGATGTGGAGCTCCAAGTACCTGAGCACAAGGAGAAACCAGTCAGACCTGAGTGACCTCCTGGTGATGTAAGGTTGGGGTCAGGAAAGGCATGTATGCAGATTCCTGACCATGCAGGGCTCTTTTCTTAAAAACAAAAAGCCTAGAAAGAATCCTGAACTTGATGTGAAGCCAAAGTAATCACATACGATGAATGTGATCTCAGTCCTCTTGCTACACCTAGTCAACATCACTGCATCAGCATTCAGGACCATCTGAAGGTCATTCAGTGACGACTTACTTGGGTAGGTGGAAAGGAAACTGCAGATGATCATTTCTTCCTCGTGTCATGATGCAATAGACAAAACTATATGGGTCAGTGATTTTTAGTGTGTTGACTGAGTGCACAGAGCCTAATCAAAAGTAACCGACATTTCTAAGATTGCACTGTGTAGCTGGAGAAATGGACCCAATAGAGTGAGTGACATCAGAGGCTACACTATCTGAAGAAATTATGAGGATGATTGAAGATGATTGTGTGAAACACTGACACTGTCAGTCTCATTAGGTTTAAATGAGACATAACGCTGGATCTCACCAGCATAGCAGTGGTATGTGATACATCTGAATTAGCTGATCATAAGACGTAAGATATGAATATATACCTATATAGTAAATAATATTGGACCTAAGACCTAAAACACAGACTGGACTAAATGGTTCAATCTTAAACAATATCTAAGCTTATTAATGTCTGTTTATATTAAACCTGATGTGAAAAGTAATTAATATCTACAGCTGTCAGATAACTGTTTAGTGCAATATTTCATTCTGAGATGAAGTTAAGGAAAATATAAGTGCTGTAAGTGCTCAGGCAAAGTTGGATATCATCAGCATAGCAGTGGTACATCAGGGAATGTAAATTCTTTGTATGAAAATCAATGATTAGTATCTACAGCCACCAGACAAATGTATAGAAAAAGTGTGGAGTTGCAGTAAAGTGTGAAATATCCTAAAATGCAAATATAATAATGTATGTGTGTGTGTGTGTGTGTGTGTACATATATATATCTATAAATGTCCCCATTAACTCCAGTGTGTGCTCCCCTGTGGCCCACGTGAGCTGCTCCAAAGCTTTGACCTCCATCTGCTGAAATCTAGGCTGCCCACCTCCTCCTCATCTGCATCATCACCATCATCTCAGCGAGCCGAGCATCGCCTGGAGAGCGGAGCCCGGAAACACGAGTTGGGAGTTTTGGGGGGTGTTGGGCAGGTAGTAGTAGTAGTAGTGGTGGTGGTTGGTGGTGGTGGCAGATAGAGGCTGGAGATCCCTGCGCCTTTAAGGCTGCATGTGGTCCACATCCCCGCCGCTGCACGCTTTCAAAGTTTGACTGGGGAATAGAGGAGCAGGCAGCAGCGTCTCCCCGCCGGGAAGCGGACCCAAGGCAACGGTCCTCTGAAGTGTGGAGAGGGCGGAGGAGGTGTGTGCGTGTGTGTGTGTGAAGGGGGTGGCATTGGGGGGGGGGGGGGGGGGGGGGGGGGGGGGTGGGGGGGGGGGGGGGGGGGGGGGGGGGGGGGGGGGGGGGGTGGGGGGTGGGGGGGGGGGGGGGGGGGGGGGGGGGGGGGGGTATTGTTGGAGAAGAAGAAGCGCAGCGGCCGGCCAGGGGGAGAGCGTCCGACTCCTGCGATAAGAACAAGAGAAGGGGAGATGACAGAGCGGATTTGCCTTCTCTGAATGCCAAACACAAGGAGGTGAAGGTAGCACGGTGTTTGGTGGAAGGAGGGACTCCCGGCTGCAGCCCCCCCACCCCACACACCCCCCACCACCACCACCACCGCCGCCACCACCACCAACACCTCCACCGGCAGCTCCTCCTCAGCCATGCCGCTTGTCCTCCGCACGCTGCTGTTCGGCTTCGTAACGCTGCTGGTTGTGGTTTTGATCATAGATGATATCGCAGAAGTGGAGGAAGAAACTGCGTAAGTAGCCCGCCGTGATTTTTTTTTTTTTTTTTTTTTTACCCGCGCGTGCTCCCTTTCGCGCGCGCGTGTGTGTGAGTGTGTAAGAGAGAAAGAGAGGGAGAGAGCGCGCGCGTGCGTTAGTGCGGTCCATTGTTTTCTTGTCCGAGCAGGTTTAATTTTTCTCCAGCCTTCTTGGATCTGTTAAGTGGGGATGGAGGTGAGAGGAAATGAGGGGAGAGAGGGGGGAAATGAAGAGAGAGAAAAGGGGGAGGGAAGGGACGAGATAAATGAGTTTATTGGGTCTGAATTGAAGTTTTGGTGCTGGATGCGCGGTTTGTTTTCTACATTTGTAACACTTGGGTGCCGCGGCAGCAGCTGCTCCGACAGCAGCCTGCCCAGGTCTCCAAGGATTAGGCTATTTGTCTTGCAGCAGCCTGCATGCGGGATAGGATACATTTACACTATGAGAGAGAGGAGTGTGTGTGTGAGTGAGTGAGAGACAGGGAGACAGAGAGACAGGGAGAGAGAAAGAGAGAGAGAGAGAGAGAGGGGAGGGGCAACAGAATGGAAACAAAAGAGGCTTTCCTCTTTCTTCTTTTTCATTTTTTTCGACTTTGAAATGTTGAGCAGTGCAGCAGAAATGTCTCTCTCTCTCCCTCTTTTCTCTCTCTACATCTCTCTCTCTCTCTCTCTCGCCCCACTTCCATTTGGACCTGCAAGAAAATACATTGTTAATTCAGCATCCCAAATACTTCCCTCACATCTAAAAAAAAAAAAAAAAAAAAAGCAAGCAACCAGACCTCCCCAGTGCAACATCCTCCTCCAGCTCCCATCGGTACCATCGCAGCTGTAGAGATGCTGTGCCACCTGATAGGAAAAAAAAAAAGAAAACAAAGTGACTTTTTTTTTTCTTCCCCCCTCTCTCCCAATCTCACATTTCCCTTTCAGCAAGAACATTTTGTTTTTAATGCAATTACCCGGCTGTGGCTCACGCCGTAATGAGGTCATATTGGTTTGTGATTCGCCGTGGGAGAGGAACCAGAACCAATTCCACTTCTGCATAAACGCAGCTTAATACAATTACGACAATGTATTTAAAGCCACCCAGACTGTTGGAACGAGCGAGGACGGCCCACCTGCCTGTCAGAGTGACGCTCTTCTGTTTCAGCTCGCTCCTTCATTTGCACATCTGCTGCCGGCTTGTCACGATCTTATCAGATGTGGCCAAGGTCACAAACTGGACTAATGCTTAAACATGTGTTTACTGTAAATGCGCCTCGCCCTGTCGTATTCAACACCCCTGTGAAAAGAAAACCTCCTCTCAGCAAAATGGGGCTCCATTAAGGCCACATTTCTCCTCATTACATCAGCAAATGGGCCCACAGTGGATTGCTCTAAAAATACCTTGATGCGTGCTTTTCACCTTCGCTCTGTCTCAAAAGACAGACGAACAGTACACCCCGTATTGAACATGGTGGGCGCATTATTGTTCCATGATCTGATTTGAAGCATTCGTCCATTATCAAGCCAGACTTCAGGCTGCGGTTTCTGATTCATAATTCAATCTCAATCTCTCCTAGAAATGCTGGACATTCAAAGAAGATGAACTTGCACCGACTCATCCCTAAACCGCACAGGTCTGAAATCAAATTACCACCGCACACTCACACACACACACTCACACGCACGTATATATGCATATACATGTAGCTTACGTCACCAGCGGGTCTTTCTATACAATTTCCAGTTGGCATTGGTCATTTGATTCTTTTGCAGCCCCAATAGCACAGTGAGTCATCCACAGCGAGTTACTTTGTACAGCAGGAAAGGCAGCTGCTATAAATACCCATCAATGTAGGGCTATCCATGTGACATCGGCCATAAGAATAAAGCTGAATTAAACAAAAAAAAAAGCTGTAAATAAACAAATAACATCAGCTTATTGTATTTCATTTATTCAAAGCCTCATTCGAGATAAGTGAATAGAAGTAAATTTTGTTTATATGCAGAGGTGGAAGAAGTATAAAGATCCTTTGTGGCATTACATCTGTGGCAAAATACTCCATTACAAGTAAAAGTCCTGCGTAATTTATTTAAATAAAGATACACAGGTATTGTTCCTAAAATGTACAAAGTGACTCATTATATATGTTTATATCATGTTATTATATATTTTATTACTATTTACTCTTACTATTGCGTTTAGGTGTAAATATGATTTGATACCGACAACTGAAACTTACTTAAATTACTTTATAGTACATTCATTCATATCTATATATTTCATGTTTAATTTGATAAAGTGTTGGTCTTTGTATGTAAAATCTTTCTGTCACTCACACAAGTCAGAAAGTACAATATTTTCCCCAGAAACGAAGTAGAGTATAAGTGTAAAGTAGCATAAAATAGTGAAGCTCGTGTTTCTTAAGAACGAGCACTGAATTGAGTGTCACCCAAAATCACAAATTGGTCTCTGAGGGCTTCACAGTCTGTATAACACATGGCACCCTCAAATTTTAGACCCTCCGTTTGGAAAAAGAAGCTCCACAAAACATTCGAGTGGGAACAAAAGAGGGAGCATGCACCGAGTGACAAGGCTTTCTAAAGGTGTTTCTTATTGATCGTAACTTTAAAGATCCACAGAGCATGTCAATAACATGACTTTCCTTTCCTGTTTCAGAAAAGCTGTATCATACGTGGATCCGACCGCTTCAACAGGATTGAGCAAAGACAGAAATGGTCTCAGCCCAAGCTACAATAACACTGCCAAACTCTCGTCAAACAGCTGGACCTTCAACAGGACCCTCTCCAACCTCATCAGGCAGACTTATCACTCTCTCAAATATCTCAGCATACGTTTACTCTCCACCAAACAGCCCTTTCTGACTGGTGCACATTTCTATTTTTTACAGGAAGAATATACTGAGGTTTCTTGATCCGGAAAGAGACATCTCCATTCTGAAGGGCACGCTTAAACCAGGAGATATCATCCACTATGTGTTTGATCGCCACAGCACCACAAACATCTCGGAGAATCTCTACCGCCTTTTGCCAACCGTATCCCCCATGAAGAACCAACACCACAGGCGCTGCGCTATTGTGGGCAACTCTGGGATCCTGCTGAACAGCAGCTGTGGACCCGAGATCGACTCTCACGACTTTGTTATCAGGTGCACATTTTCCTCCTCTGCAAAAAAACCCAAAAAACGACACAAATGATTTCAGGGTTGGAAGTCTTCCACTTGAAATGAATCGTCAGACAAGCAAGTTAAAGTGGACCGTAATTGAAGTGGATTAGCACATTAGTTTCAGTTTTAGGTTTGTCTCATTTTTTATGGAGAGTATAATTCACCCTGGAATGATCCTGACTTTCTCCAGTTTAATTCAGGTGTAGACTCGCTGCTCACACAGCTGGAAATATACTAATTGCACTTTTGAAAAAGCTGTCAGAGGCTTTTAATGATTTAAAGTTGGAAATGAGCTGCCAGACTGAGAGCAATTAAATGCATGATTATACATTAAATTGACATTTGGAAGCAGCAGAAAACACATTGTGTTCCTCACAGAAACACCAACACACTGCAGGGGGAGCTGTCATTCGGGTCTGTTGTGTGTTTGGGTGTTTGCAAAGGAGTTGCCGAGTGGGTTATTTATCACTATTCATACTTGTCATTGGGCGGAAAATAAATCTGTCTGGGGTTATAGAGTAATGCAAGATAGGAAAAGAAATGCTTGGGATATTCTGATTGAGATTCTTTATACAGACAGGGACAATCTAACAAAACATGCACTAAAAAGTGGAGGTATCGGCTGTGAAAAACATCCTCTCATAAATCAATGGCTTCAGTGTTGATGTATAAACGAGGCAGGAAGTAGCTGTCTGCGGTAGCACCTCATTGAGCGGACTGGTCGATGGCTGAATGGGCCTCAAAATCCTTGCGTGTCCCCTTTTTATTCTGAAATTGATTCTGTTGTCTGCGTATCTTGTCTTCCCTAAGTGCTGCAATGTTATGCTGATGAGGACGGGGTCATGATTTCTGGACTCCGGCGGCATGATAATAGAGCCCGGGCACGGCTTGGTAATGGTTGGCTGAGGGCAGACAACAGGGAATGTGGCATTTTGAGAAGCTGAAGAATTTGCTCTGGCATTCACGGATCAGATAGGGAGATAATGCCTCAGCTAAATATAGCTCTCTGCCCCATGTTAGGGTTTGACAAAGTGGGCTGACAGCATTTGGAGTACTAGTTATAGATTATTTCAGCTCAGTGTTATGGCTATTTGGCACAATGCAGCCAGTGGATGGTGCACGTTTGTCATTTGATTCCTGTTTGCATGTAGTGTCTGTTTCAAAAAGGAGCTGCTCACAGCAACCATTCAGCTGTAAGGAAGTGTTCCATTGCTTCTTCTACACCAGACAAACCGTTGGGTTATGTGAAAAATGAATTGTCTCAAGTTAAGGCTTTCGAGATATCTTGGACAGAAAATAAAAAAAAGTGTATGAATGCATAAATTAGAGCATGCAAATTTATTAAAAACAACCAGAGAACCGAGTTGCTCCACCATCAAAAGTAATTACCATCTTTGTGTTTTCTGGCATTTACTTAGAGGCCAAGGTTAACAACAATAAAACAAAATGCCATCTTCTGCTTTTCTGCTGAATTTCACTTGTATTTCTGCTCTATTTCACTCCTGGAAGAAGTCTGTGCAGCCCAGGTTTGACAGGCTCGGGGCCATAGGCAGATGGGTGATAAATTAAAGGGGGGAAAAAACAAAACAAAAGTGTATTAGTGAGATGTCAGGACACCATGGACTGCCAGAACAGCCCAAAATGCTCCTTGGCATGTTGTCCACAGATCAGCTCCAAAAATTAAAACGTACAACAAAAGATTTTTAAAGGTAAAGTGTAGTTTAAGACTTATCACAGTGATGCTTATGCATCACACTGCTTTGCTTTAAGGACACGTACGGTTGGTGTTATTGTAAAGTGTTCATTTTTTGGCTCTTAATGAAGCTCACTGGCGAGTGTGAAGACCACAGCATGTGAACTGAAAATTATTCTCATAATTTTCATATTCATAAAACTGATTTATTCAGGTTTTCTCTCGAAGTGGTCACCAATATATGTCTGATATTCAACAAAATAAATGAAGGAGGGGGCTCTTCTGGTACTTGCTGTTGTGATTTGAAGCTTCTTAAAGTTTTTTTAGGGTGCTACATGCAGGCAGAGAGCTCACAGATGTTTTTTTACAATTGCTTTTAAAATTTGTTGGCTGCCTTCAACTTGTTCATTAAGGTTGTGTGAGAGATTTACGGTTTGCTTTTGTTGTGGAGAGTTTCAATCCAAACCACATCATGTAGGAGGTTTTACATTTCCACACTCTTCATTTCACATTAAAATTCATACTGTCCGTCCCAAGGTGTAACCTGGCACCAGTTGAGGAATACCATCGGGATGTGGGGTGGCGGACCAACTTGGTGACCATGAACCCTTCAGTGGTGCAGCGGGCCTTCCAGGACCTGGTCAGCGAAGAGTGGCGGGACCGCTTTCTGCAGCGACTTCGAAGCCTGAGTGGCAGTGTGCTGTGGATCCCGGCCTTCATGGCAAAGGGCGGAGAGGAACGCGTGGAGTGGGCACTTCGCCTCATCCTGCTGCACACCGTGGACGTACGCACTGCCTTCCCCTCACTGCGCCTTCTGCACGCCGTCAGAGGGTAAGATGCAGCCTTGGGTGGCAGCCACCGCTCAAGGTGTGCTGCGTCACATAAGAACACCTGTGAGCAGCATAATCAAGAGGTTGTCAAACTGTAATCTGCAGGCCAGGCGGCTATTTTTAAACAGAGCATTAAAGCTGATCACGAGGGGCAGTCGCTGCTCTGGTCTCTCCTCGCTGAGCAGTCGCCTCACAAATCTGTCTTGGTTTGAGTGTGAAATGTGTCTTAGACCATGCAGTGGATGCCATTGTTCAAAAAGACAGATCTGCCTGTCTGTTTTATTTGTCTTCAGGGATCCTTGACGTCTTTGTCTCTTTAAAAAGAAAAAAAGTTAAACATTTTGGGAAGTGCACTTATTTGATCAATACTGCTCTCAGGTTTGTGTGTCAAGTGAAGAGCAGGAGCCAGGATGTGATTAGCTTAGCTTAAAGACTGGAAACAGTGGGGGAAAGTAAGCTTGGCTCTGTTTGCAGTTCAATGCCTACAAAACCTCTAAAGCTCACTAATGATCTCATTGTGTCTTCATTTAATCCACACACTGACACACAGTGGCTGTTTGAGCTGAACAACAACATCAGCATACTAACATGCTCTCTATAATGAATAACAACGTTCTGATGTTTAGCAGGTGTGATTTCTAATTTAACCATTTTAGTTTCGTGTATAAACATGATTACAACATTATCTACTAAGGACTAAACACAAAGTACAGCTTAGGCTGATGGGAATATCATCAGATTTGCAGGTCCATCCAATCCATCCAAGAGCTGTTCAAATATTTCTGTCGAGACCAAAGAGTTGGACGGACCAACAGACAGACTGATGCTTCTTTCCCCAGAGCCATAAAGCCAACATGACTAAAAGCAACACTTTGTGCTTTTTACGAGGAACCGCATGCTTTAACTGTGTCTCGGCAATCAACAGCCGGGCATAGTGACTTTGCAGAGTCTTGTCGTCACGGTGAGGTTGCCGGGCAACCAGCAGGGACGCCGCACGTAAGTGCTGAGCAGATGGATGGACTGCTCATGGTATGGCTCGCCTCATCCAACTCTCTCTGAGAAAGCAAATAAGCCAATTTTCGTCAGACAGTGTTGAGCAATGAAAGTTCTGGCCCAAGGAAAAGATTTATTTTTGGAAAGATCAATTTGCTGTACAATCAAATTATGTACAATATACTGTGTCTTTGTGAGCTCCAAATTATGTTTCTTAGGCACCACTGTTGACTGGCATTTGAAGTGGCTAAGGCATAGCACTGATAATGCTATCAAGCTGTGGTGTAACAGAACTAGTGTATTTTCTTAATCTATCTCTTTTGGTTTTAATTAATGTTTGAGCTGGTCAAGGATCTTTTTTTGAGGAATGCTTTTTGCAGATCTGTTAAACACAGCTTCGACTGCCTTTTGTAAGATCCCTCTCTGCATTTTTTTTCCTGTTCTTGCCTTTCTCTCATCACAGCCAGCCCCTGCTCAGGATCTTTAACAACCACTGCCAGTCAGCGACCAAATTATGCCATTTTGTATGCCCCAACTAACACTCGGTATTGCAAGGGAGTAGAACTGGGCCATGTGCTCCACAGTCTGACAGTGCTTTACAAGAGAAAATAATTAGCCCAAAACTTTCTTACAGATAAAACACATGCCTTTGTTCTATTAATAGTGGTGTCTGATGACGGCTCCCAATGACCGTGTCACTTTTCTCTGTCAACGCTGAACCTTAAACCTCCTCAATTTGCAATAGAGGACGAAAGATCTGCTCCTGTTCACTCAAACCAAATGCCACATCCGACCATTTTGCTGATAATTAGTCCACCTTCGCTGCTTGTTAAAATGCTCACGGGCTGCTGTAGCGTTTGGCTGGAGTATAAACCTGCCCACTGCTTGCCCTTCACGGCACATGATCTGCTTTAAATAGCACAACCTCTGCATCTCGACGCGACCTTCCACACTAACCACAGGGTGCACAGCCAGAGGAGGCGACGATAGCCTCGAGGCTGGAGAAATGGCCGAGTGACTGGAACGGGAAATGAAGCTGGGGCAAGTGAACGTCAGACCTCCTGCCTCCCGTGGGCAGCATGTGGCACCCTACTGTCACAACAGCTCTGAGGCCAACATGTGGCGTGCACTAATTGTCTTAAAAGTAGACAAAGGGAAATGTTTTGTTTCCTGTACAGGTAGCTGCATTGGTAGACGGAAAGTGCCCCTTGGTTAAAGACTTTTGAGCCTATTTGGTGGAATTCTGTTGAATAATCTTATTTTTAGGTTGCTTATTTTGTCCAACCAACAGTAAAAGATATTTCATTTACAATGATATAAAACAAAGAAAAGTGGCACATTTTCACATTTACATCCAACCAAATCCATTTTTACTTACAGGCTGGAAGCAGATAAATCAATTATTGATTAATGATAAATGATAAATTTCACTGTTTAAGATGGACTATCAATGAATCCACCCGCTGCCTCAGCATGAGCTAGAAAATACGATTTTCCGACTAAATTGCTTGTTAACAAGACAATTTTTTGGCACTTCATCCACTGAGAAAATAGAAGAAGGGAAAAAAGGTCACTTATTGATTACCTGTGAGCAGACAGATCTTGGAGGCACACTTTGGCGATCTGCAACAGAGAGAACGTATTCAGCAAGCACTGAATCTTGTGTGACTTTTTAGGATTCAGCTCCACTCTCTCTGCTCCAGCGTAGTGTATATCTGGCTTAATATCAAAACCCAGAGGGAGAGAGGTCTTAGTGTTGCCTCTGAGTGAATATTGACTTTAGTGCGTTACCTTGAAAAGAGCTCTGGAGACCTTGAAGTTTTCCTTTTTGCTTTATACCCTAGTCTACAAGGCAGTCGCCGCCTGCAGCTAAACACACACTGTCTTTTTCCACAGGTACTGGCTGACCAATAATGTGCACATCAAGCGTCCAACCACTGGTCTCCTCATGTACACGATGGCCACTCGCTTCTGTGAAGAGATCCACCTTTACGGCTTCTGGCCCTTCCCACTCGACCCGCGAGGCAAACCGGTCAAATACCACTACTATGACACTCTAAAGTACGAGTACACTTCAAGCTCCAGTCCTCACACCATGCCGCTGGAGTTCAGGACCCTGAGCACGTTGCACAGACAGGGGGCGCTCCGGCTCCACACTGGGGCCTGCGACGTGGAGAGGAGGCCGCAGAATGAGCTCAAGAGCAAGTAGCAGAGCGGAAGATCTCCATGGGAACCGCTGAGCAGACCCCGTACAAACAGTTTTACTGTACCTTTATGAAACTTGAATTAACTTATTTCCAGTCATTGCAGTGAACTTTTTGTATCTGGAGCTCTTTCGGCGGTCGGCTACACTGCAGTGTTTTACCTTTTAATGAGATTTCTATGGCAACCTTTAAAATAATGAGACCCTTTTATTGTCAGTCTCCCTTCTGCTGGTGTAACCAAACTCTTGCACTGTGGAGATCCTGTCATGTCCATCTACTGGCCCCTCATTTTCCTTAAACAGCCTGTTTTAAACTGTCGCAGTCCACCCAGGTTTCCAGCGTGGTTGTGAATCAGTCAATTAACGATGCAGAACGCATATCAACATTTCCTAAATTGGTTGTGTGACACCGCAAATCAATAATCCCAGTTTATGAGTTGATAGGGCTCCATTAGGGGTGTGCTGTAATTTACCCAGCATGTCAGCAGCATGAAGGGCTGTTGAATTCACGGCTCTTGTGAGTCACCGCATGGGCCACAAGATGGAAGCACTTAATAATCAGGGAGAATGGTGAGAAAAGAAGAAATGATTCGTTTTTAAATATGGTGAATCCTTTCTGAGTAGAACCTTTTTTGAAGGGAGTTGACGTTATATTCAACATTTTTCCTCTGATAGGGAACATTTTATGCTTTTGTAGCTTCTTATAAGTCACCTCAGCTGGTGTCCGCAGTAAGACAGGTCACTCAGAAGCAAAAACTAAGTCAGGAACTGCCACATGATGAAGTTAGGTTACCTCGAGAACCAAACGAGGGACTGGGAGCTGGGTGAATCGTATTCAGCTCCTGTGAGAGCAAAGAAGGAGTGTACCAGCTGCTCACACATGAATGTTTACACAGACTAAACTAACAGTGAACTCACTTTGTAGACCTTTCTCGAAGAACACCAGTTCCATTTCTGCACTGGAAATGTTAGCAGGGAGGTCCGGCTGTAATTTTGTGTAGTGGTAGAGAGAAGAGCATTGTCTTTTTTTTTTTCATTTCTTAATGAATGTATCGGTGATATTCTTACAGACGTTGTGAGAAATGAGCCTCGTAATGTGCTTTAAATGAATTCCTAGACCACTAGCAGACAGTTTCAGTGCAATAACACTGGAGCCGATGACTTGTTTGCCTTTATTCACTTGAAATGATGTGTGAATTATACTTATGTAGAGTGTTTGGGTTAGTATTCAGCCAGTATATAGGTAGATACAGATGTCTGTGGATGTGACTCAAGCTGCCAGTCTTTTGTGCCTATAATCAATTGACCATTTACAATAAGTCCATTCACATGAGCAGATATAGAAGATGTTTAAGCATTTATCCAAATTAGTCTTGACAAGACAGAAAAGTGTGAGTGTCATTCCCTTCTGAAACCAAGATATAAATAAACACAGACATATAGCCAAAAAGTCACTTTTATTTTAGACATGGAATGTATTTGTAATTACATATTAAGCTCAATTCAGTGTATATTTTTCGGACCAAGCACTAGATTAATTTATCAAACCGATACGTCTGTTTGATGCTTGTTTGTACCAAGTTCTTCCATAAGAGTCTCGAAGTTCAGTCGACGCTTTGAGTACAAAACGCCTCCTTTAATAACAATCAACATGCGTGTTTGAAATATTCCACGAGCTCGGCAGCCAAACAAGCAGACTCTCATGCGCTTTCAGTCATGTGATTTGTCCATGAAAGTGTTGTTTTGACAGGATGCGCTTGTTGACTCGCATGTTGGCCCCACTGCTGCCAGTTAAGTTAAGAATGGATGTAAAGAGTTGTACCACGGACGTCAGCAGTCTGCAGCAATGAAAGGTTTATTTGTGACGTTCGGCAAAAATAGAAATACTCTGCTAAACTGATTAACCCAGAATCTGGAATTTGCCTGTTTGTAAACCCTTCCACTGACATGTACTATCTGCTGTGAGACTCCAGGGAATGTGCTGTATAGTTTTATCTTTTTTTCCATGTATACTGTATGTTAACATGTTAGCTTTTGCATGTGTGTCTTGTCTTAATACATACAACCTGAGCACATTTAAATTTTTTGTATTTATAATATTCAGAAAGACTCAAGGGCACTTCAAATTTAGCAGTTATGACAAAGTGAATGTACTTTTTCTGCAGTGGGAAATACACAAAAGACCAGTATGGAAAAAAAAACACTTCAAGGGTCTCCCTTAAAACGATTTAACACTTCAAAGGAAGCAGTTTTTTATTTTCAGTAGTGTTTTTCAAAGAAATGGAAACTGAGGAAACAGCTGTGGGTACAGATATAACATCTCTGTGTCAAAAACCCAAACAGGGACTTCTTTTCAATAAACTTCCAAAACGGCTTGAACAATTAACTTTTTGTTCATTTAAATGTGGGATAATGGAGATTAGCTTCAGTCCTCAAATAGCCACCACAACGACTGTAATTCATTTTACAAGAGGAACTTTGTGCAGCGGATGATTCAGCTCTAATAAACTTCCAGAATTAGCATCTTTAAATGAGTAGGTTTTTTCCACAGTTTTACACACAGACTGAAAGATGGAACAAAACACGATGCAGATATGGAAGGGGGATGTACATAAAATTGAGCTGAAGCACAAAAATGGACCTACACATTCCTGAACATACAGTAAAGAACTAAAATTGCACACAAGTGAAATGAGACAGTGGTTGTATAGTTTGACAAAAACACATGAAATAGCCAGTAGTCTGCTGAAGGACATAATATCAAAAATATGTTTCAAAATTTGAATCACACGTTTCAAAAACCTTGTCAGACTTACATACACAGACACGCTCTCCTGCACAATGCTCGCATATCTGACAGTGACAATGAATGGATCCCCTCTTCTGCAAATGTCACTGAACGAAGGACATAAATACATAATATTCTTTCTCCTGGAAAGAAAATGTGGAAATATGGTGTACAAGATTGGCCACTGCAGTTTCTTTGTGATTTTTTTCTATGTTAACTAAAAATGAAGGTCATTTGAAAACAGCTGCACCTGAAGGCCACAGTGCACTATCAAATAACAGGTTGGATTAAAACAGAAGGTCACCTCCAACACCAGCACTCTCATGTGCTGCAGAAACCTAATTTATGTGTGCTCTGCAATGCTGTTTATTGGAATCACATTCAGGTCACAGACAGACACGGGGAAGGTTTGACTCATTTTCAGACTTTGTGGTGATAGTTTTGTGTTTGAATTGAAGATATAGCAAATAAAATAAATCTTCCTCACTGTCAGTATCAGGTAAACCCTGTATTTTGGACTGAAAAAAACATTTCCATCAACAGTCAAATACAGGGTTTCCTTCCTTTACCCAAGAATACACTTGTCTGATAAAGTACTGTAGCTGGCAGTTAGCTCTGTTTTGCATCTCTGTGGCTTACCACTCTATTCAAAATAGCACACTCAATTCACTGAGAACCTATTTGATGAAAATGGCTGAAATTACACATGAAAAAGTGATCTTTTTTTGAAGTGAGATATGTTGTTTTAACCAGAATCTTAGTGGCACAGAGAAAACACTCTTCAGGGAAAAAAAACAGCCCCTCTCTAATTAGACATTACTAGAGTTAGTGAGCCATTAATGGAAATTATTCTGGGAACCTCTACAAAATACTGCACTAGCTTCACCTGCAGCCTCAAACAAGAGATGCTAGAGTTTGGGGATAATCTGCAATTGAGTAACATATAACACACAAGACATTATGTGGCGATATGAGTGCATGTTGAACATGTTACATACTAAAACTGCCCAACTGATATTTCAACGTGTTGTGGACATGGTTCAGCGGCCTCTTGATTAAATGAAACTGTCACATGACTGATTCATGGCAGATTACAGCATTCACGTTCCACAAATACTTTACAAATGTACCCTGACTGTGCTGTTTGAGCTTCTAATCATATTTGAGCCTTGAAAGCGTAAAACTTCAGCTGAGATAGCAGCAAAATAGGAATGTTTCGAACAACACACTGTAAAAAAATATACGCTTACTTCAATACTTAAAGACAGAAAGCCTTCGACAGTATATATGCACAATAAAGTGGTTAGTAGATAGAAATATATTTGGTATGAAAGTTTAGTCAAAAATATCAATCACTGTATATCACTAGATTCTTGTGTGCACATTTTACATTTCAATAAAGTATTCTCAATATAATATTATTTGTTGCATGTTTACATTGTATGTATGAAGTGATGGTCTTTGGGGGCATTGAGTATTCATTTAAAGATTATATGTTCACTGAAAGCAGGCATTGGATCCTGCCATAAACTCTTCAGCCCGATGCACTGTATACTGATGCTCAAATACAAAAAAAATAATGTATTAAACAATAATTTGTCAGAAATTTTTTAAAAAGACTGCATTCACGTAAAGTGTTGTTAGAGCAGCCCAATTAGTGAATGACTTGCAGGGAGAAGTCAAAACACGCGGTGTCCTGATCTTAAATGATGGAAAGAACTGGGTCACACAATGAAGCAGCAAACAATGATATCTATGTGGCTCCTGTCCTTTAAAAACAGATAAAAGCCATGCACAAGCAGCTTATGAGGTCGCTGATTTGGTACGATACACAAAAACACAAGAGGAAAAAAAATTAGCTTGAATTGTCCCCGGCGAGAGAGGAGTTTTCAAATATTGGCCCCCAACGTCGGGATTCACCTGCAAGAGAGGGAAAACTCACGGTTACTTAGCAGCACTTTATGTGGTGATATTCTCTACATGGTGAGGAGGAAATATGCTTGTCTGACTTGAGAGTCAAGAATGTCAGGTAAACAGGAGACCATGTCTTCCTTTGAGGAAGTGGTTGTGTGTTAAAGAACAATAGAAAGGACGGAAGGGTGAAACCTAATGTCAACACTGCATGAACTGAAGCAGTGTTTCTTAAAAATATAGTATTTTTCCGCAAGAGGATCCATGCGTTTTAAAAAAGATTCTTTGATATAGTTATTCAGATTCTGGTGGCGTAGTTAATTTACAGCATCGCCGCGCTTACAATTAAGTACAACAGATGTCAAATAAAAGCAGTGAGAGACCCCTGCAGCTGCTTCGGTTAGCTTGCCAAAAACTGTGGCGCCACATTGCCAGGCTGAACAGTCAAAACAGAGTCACAAGGTGCTTTACACTGAGAAATCAAGGTTAAAACACTTTATGACTACAGTGGAAACAATAGAGATAAGTGGAGGCATACAGAGAGAAAAAACTGTAAGATTGCCTGAAAAGCCGGATAATTTAACAGCACAAAATGAGCATAAAGGGTTGAGGTCTTTATTCTATACTGATATTGACACTTCAAAAGAAGCATTAGAATATTACTTTGATAATCCCAAACAGACACATTTTTGTACAGGGCCATAGTGTATTAGGGACTAAATTACAATGCCCATAATAACACTGTACAGTAATCATTGTCTCTGTATCCATGTTTTGAATCACAGGCCTTGCTGTGTGTGTATGATTCCCATGTGGATTATATCTGCAGTTGTTCATATTTGAGCAGTAGAAACAGAAGAAAAATAAACTTTGGCATCTTTTGTACGAAGCTCTCATTGCTGTAGTAGCTGAAGAGGGACAAACCTGTACTTGACATCGAAGAGGGTCGAGTCGTCATCGTCGTCGTTCTCCTCGTTGAGCGGGGCCATCTCCACTCGCTCGGCAGGCGTCGTTATAATGTCATATTTCCGCGTTTTCCTGATCCTTCTCCCGGATCTGTTGGGAAAGAAAGCAGTGCAAAGCATGAGACAGACACAAGGATGGGGGTGACACCGTTCAGGCTGACTGGCTAAACGGCAACATCACCTATAAACCTATTTTAGTTCTTCGCAGATGGGGTTTAATGGGATGGGATTAAACTGGAGTTCTTACAACCACATTAATGTTCCACCCGGCTGTTAGTGCAGACAGCCCAGTGCTTTTAATGAATGAATCTGACTGAATCCAGCTGTGAAAATCAATTCATCATTTATCAGTCACAAAGCCAAACATTGTCTAATCAAATGGAAACACTTTTTCCTTCACTACATATATCTATATAATATATAAATTAACAAAGCAAAGCAATCTGGCACACTGAGAGCCTGTGATGGGCTCTGTTTAGTATGGATGGATGACCTTTTTAGACAACAGATTAAACAACAACGCATTTTATGCCTCACGTGAAACATCACTACAGAAAACCTCAAATAAATTCTGTATGCTTCATACACTGACAGCTCACAGACACAGGAGATTAAAACGCACCAAGCACGTTGTTTACTCAGAGTGCCTCCACGTTATATTCCCCGCAGGAACATCATCCCCCCCCCCCCCCCCCCCCCCCCCCCCCCCCCCCCCCCCCCCCCCCCCCCCCCCCCCCCCCCCCCCCCCCCC
>JAOXYL010000090.1:12809853-12827512 GCA_028564955.1 Terapon puta
CCACCTTATTTACCCCGCTTGAACATCACCCCCCCCCCCCCCCACTGAGCCCAGCACCACCACACGATCGATCCCCTCACCGGCCTACCTGACCACCTTGACCACCAGGCACGTGATGAGGGCGGCTGTCAGCACGCAGATGAAAATCACTATGTTTTTCAGGGTGGGCAGATACGTCATGAGGGACGAGATGCGGGACCCCACGGCGGCCTCGGTGACGTTGCCCGTCAGCTGGTCCCCGCTGATGATGGACGACGATGATGATGATGATGATGAGGAGGAGGAGGATGTTGAGTTCAGCTGCGAGGAGAGAGTTTGCGGCTCGCCACCGGCCCGCCAGAGAGCCGCGATGATGAAAGTTAAAGCCAGGTGTGTGCGCGTCGCCATGGTGATGATGGGATAAAGGCGGGGGGGGTGGGAGGTGAGGGGGGGGCGGGAGAAGAAAAAAAAAAAGATGCGATGTCTTTTCAGCAGTGTGAGACGACAGCTGTCACACCAGAGAGGACCTGCTCATCGGTGTCAGATATGAGTACAAGGCAGAAAACGAGAGAGGCAGAAGTCCATCTCTGTGCAAGTCCAGGCTGCTCCTAGCTGGACTGGGGAGGGAGGTCCAGTGAGGGAAAAAAGGGGAGAGATGGGGGACTTCTGTGTCGAGATCTTGCGTTTGCTCCCAACGCGTGTTTCCCTGGAGGTGAGCGACGGCGAGTCCTTCCTGATTGCATTAGGGCTCCGTGTGGGGATGGGGATTAACCGCCTCCGGAAGCGCTCTGCGCGCTGGCCCTCTGCTCCGAGCGCTCAAGAGGAGCATTATGTGGGCTGGTGCTGCCTTCAGGGAGCCCTCGGACTTCCTACTTTCGGCGGACCTGCCGTCACCAGAGGGGGGAGGATGGATGGATGGAGGGGGTGGTGGTAGCTTCAGCGGAGAGAAGAGGCTGTCTGTGTTGAGGGCTCTTTTAAAGAGGAATAATAAGATATTGTGAGTGTATAGTCGGAAGCACAGTCAGGATTTTTGGCAATGATGAAATGAACCCTATGCTATGTATACATGATGATCACTGTGTCTTCCCTCATCATATTGAAATGATCTGTTGTTATTTTCTCAGTTATTTATCGGTAAATCTATTTTATTATACATCTGGTTGTCTATGTGCAGCTTTTCCATGCTACCAGGAAAACAGTTTCTTTATTTTTTTTTTCATTGATGGATATCTTTGTCACAAAAAATAATCTAATTGAAAGATGGAGACCCTAAACAATTGAGTTGATTTTGAAATATTCACATGTCCTGTGTGTGTGTGTGTGTGTGTGTGTGTGTGGTTGCAGAACATAAAGTCAGGTCATTAAAGCCTCCCCTTCACGACAAAATCAACAACAGAGAACAAGACTTTGTCTTCAGTGAGTGTATATTTGGATCTCATGCATATCACTACATTAGTCATTTGTGCACTGCATTGTGCATTCATTTGTGCATTGAACTAAATAGGAGAAAACGGGGTTCAACAATCTACGCTGAAACAAATGTTTGTTGACAAGATGTTGACATGTGGTGCTAATGGTGCAGAGTAGTTAATGTGAAGTTTTAAACAAAATATAATCCTATGTTACAATAGCTGCTTTGGCACAGCAATCCCCCAAATATCATATCTTGCAGACTTGAGTCTCACAAATGTTTCTAACATCTCTTTCTGCACATCAAGGATTAAGGGGCAAATTTCCGATAGCGTCTGAAGGCAGCATTTCTCTGTTTACCAATGGGACGTCGCAAACACAATTTTCCGAGGGCAGCAGACTGTGAGGTCACGACTGCAGATTCCTGGGAAATCTGGCTAGACAAGTCAGCGATGAGCACTTAATTGATCAGAGACGGTGATACTGCTCGAGTACAGACATTTAGTGAACATAAAACCAATTCACATCCATTTGAATTGTCAACATTGTCACATGCAGGAAGAGAGTTTACAAGCTGCATTGACCTGCTGAAAGTGTGGACCAAAAACTCAGGTTTACCACTGCAAATATTCCATCTTTTGGCTTGTATGTAATGGTTGGGAGGTCCTGCAGTGATTATACATTTCTTTACATCAGACTCAGGGAGCATTTCTTACAGTGCGCAAAGCCCTTTTATTGCTCCTCTTCATGGAGCCATTTGATTTCATCAAAGCCCACCAGATGGCAGCACAAAATAACTCCCTCAGTGCATGGGTCGAAGCTCAGCCAGGTCTTAGCTGGTGCCTATGATCTGCAGCATTACTCACTTTATAAAAGACAGATCAGACATTAGTTTCTTTAAAAAAAGATGGGTCAAGAAACGACAGTCATAGTCCCCTGTAAATGAGCTGTGCCTTGATTTCACACCAATATCTATTTATTGCTGCTTGAGAAAGTTTTCTCTTTCTTAAGTATGAGTTGGTCAACACAAGATATAAATCTTAAGCTGAAGGGAGTTGTCACATTCTGGGGGACGGCTTGAACTTTGCACAGAGAAACAGCTCAGAGGTGACAGAGCTATCGTGTTACTCTGAAGCTGGCTTACAGCACAGTCTGTTTTTTTAAGCTTCAGCTTCAGTTCTGCCACTGTTCAAATTTAGACAACTACCCAGTCTGAAATAGTCATGTTATTGACTTTTACTCTGTGAAAAAGCTTGTTTGTTCAACAATACGACCACACCAGTGCACAGAAGTAATCTGTCTTGCTAGTTGATGAGCAAACATAAGAACACACCTACCTGTTTTATGTCAACAGTCAAAGGTTATTTGCAATACAACTTTGAGATTTGGTACTTGTGCCTATGTCTGAAATGACACACCCATAAGTGCAAACCAAGTATGTTGTGGGTGCTGTAACACATTCAGGCACACCTTACTGCTGCTCTTTTCTTTTGACAAAACAAATGGCTGCATCTCTGCCTTCACACTCCAACATAAAAATGTTAAATGTTGCCCCTTGCTGCAAGTCAGTGTGAGCTCACAGCGTGTCTAGTATCATAGTGTTCTACCATACAATTGCAAATATATACATAAACACTCCCTGCTGACTAAAGTCTCTGCATTAAGTTGCAACTTGTTATTACATTATTATTCTTCTTCTTACATTATTACATTGGAGGCAGTTTTCCCTAAAATACCATCGACCCATCCCCACATTGTACATTGCTACTGCAATTTGTGATCTAATCTATGTGTTTTTACATATATGTATTGTTTGAAGCTGGAAGTCATCAATTTTTTAATTTTGTCATGTGAAAACATGATGAAAATAAAGACTCTTGTAATCTTGAATTAATGAGTATGTATTTACAGGCACTACAATAAAGCCCTTAAATAATTACACTGGATCACACACAGATTAGGTGAACCGGATTCCATTCACTTTTCCTTCAGCAATGATTTGCTCAAGGTGGTTAAGTAGCTGCCTGAATCAAACCAAAGTGGTGGTTTTAAGAGATGAATATCAACTGAGCTTTGCGCTATATCAACAGGGCCAATTAGAGCACATTTCCAGTTTTCAAACTCTAACAGCACAAACAAACTGATAGAGATAAAATGGTTCTTTCCTATTCAAACCCATCTAAGCAGTCTGTCAATATAAGGCTGTGTTCACTCCACTTATGGTGTCTGGATTTATAATGCACTTGCAGGGCTCTCCTGTTGCTAGGCTGAGGAGTTTTTTAAGGAAATCTTCCACTGCAATGGGCATGCGCTTTCGATCTCAGCAGCTCATTGGTCAGCCACAGGGGTGGATTGCATACCACAGACTACTCAGGCTGTCCAATAATGGCCTGCACTGACTGAACAGACAAAGTTGGCCAAGTTTGGTTGTCCCTGCTGTATTTCTAATCTTATTCTCCCAAGTGTTTTTTTTTTGTTAAAACAAATAATATGGTTCATCTCCTCGATTGTTGCCAGGGCAGGCTTCGGCCAAGCGTCGGACATTGCGTTCATGCTCAGTTACACTTCATTCAGAGGAGCCTCAATGGGGCCTTTGTTTTCATTTCTTTGTCATGGTAATAAAAAAATAAAACACAAGTGTGCAAGGCATGTCTTATCTTTAACTGGAGTGATGCACGGCCCCAGTCACTCCTTCATCACTGCGAAATGGTCCAATCCATCCATCAGTAACAGGAAACGAGTGAGATGTCTTAACCATGTTGCACATAAACCAGGAAATAAACATCATTTATTTGAAACCCTGAACACGCAACGCTTAAACATATCAAAGGTGGGGAAATGTTCAAAATTGACCTGTGTTTCTGATGCAAGGCCCGGAGGTTATTACACAGCAAATAATAGCACGCAAGATAACAAACCTAAGCACAATACGAATATAAATATGTACACAGTACTATGTGGCTGATGAGAGGAAAATATGAAGCAAACACACTGGGCCTGAGCCAAGTGGAAACATGTTTTTACACTTTAAAACACATGTATAGTTGTTTCTAATCGCATTTACAGTAGTGAATAACTAATCAAGACACATATATATTACTGTTGGGTAACTATTAGCTATGAAATTAATAAATTTCACATCAGGAGGCGTTTCAATAACCGTTCACAAACGTCCAACTGTAGCCGAAATAAGCTGTTTTTGATCGGTTTAATGCTCACCAGAAGTATGTGTAGCCATTTCTTAATGTCATAAAGCAAAATAAAATTGTTTTTTACAGAAAGGAAAACGTTTTGAACGCTTTGGCTGCGTGTTTTGGCCGTTTTCTGGGCTGCTGGGCAAAGGACGGGGCTGGGGAGGAAGTGGAGTTTGGCTTACGTTGAGAGCAAAGTGGGCAGAGCCGTTGAAGGATATCAGCTCAGGCAGAGGCGGAGAGGAGGACACACACAACAGAGGAGCGAGGCGGCGAGGACGGAGAACAGGAGCGGGGCGCGACGATGCGGGCAAAAGAGCGACCAAAACGACGAAAAACGCCCCAAACTCACCGCACCGGCCGGGGCAGGTGACGGAGGACACTCACGGCCCGAGACATGGGTAAGAACTTTGCGAGCGATCCGACATTAAGAGCTGCGAAAGGCGAATCGGGGGCTGTGAGGCAAAATGGTGGAAAGAACGACAGTTAGGCGCAGCGTTGTAAAAATGGCCATGGTGCGTTGTAAGGGAAGAATAAAGATATCGACGGGACGGGGGGTAAAATGCTTTTAATTGTGTTTTCGTCGATGGAAATGAGATGTTTGCTAACCCTGTTTCGAGTAAACTTAGGTAATATTTGGACAAGCACGTTTGTTCTCGACCTGTTTGGAGTTATTTCAACCTACGCATTTAAAAATTGCTTTGTCCTTGAAAGGGCAAATGCCCTTGTGTGAATTTACTCGACAAAAAACAACTAAATTAAGCAAATGTTTGGCTTTTTTAGGGTTGTTTCGAGTTTGATTCACATCAACACGACGGTCTTAATCAGATTTTTGTTAATTTTCGATATATTCGGTTTTTGAGGGTTTTCATCGAATTGCAAATCAAAAAAATATTTTAAAATCTGTCAATTTTCACATGATCTCACCACAGAGTGTACAGCTGTAGTTCATAACAAGATTTTAGTAAGTGTGAGATGCTTATTGCTTTTTATTTAAAAATAGTTTAAATGAATTCTGACAATTTGACTAAATGCACAAAATAGGACTATTAAACACATTTCTTTCGATGTAGACTCCTTACTTAACAATAATACTTGACTTGTCTGTCAAATAATTGTTCTATATGCTTTAAAGGCTCAGATATACTTCGAAATACAAAATAGGGTGTTGGCTTTTAACCCTTTGAGGTACTGAATGGAGAAGTAATCTAAATATGTACACTCATTTTGTTTTTCCACATTACATTTCACCTGCAAGACATGTAAAGAAAGATTTTTGTCAGAAAGCATCAATACAAGATTATGAACTTGAGGAAAATCAAAGTACAATATTAAAAAATAAAGAAATAAATAAATTAAACTTAATATTATGTTCACATGGCCAAGGTTGTTAAATTATGTACATATGAAGGTAAATACCACACAATGAATCAGATAATATCCCATTTTCAATGATGGGTGTTTTTGTATCTTGAACTTTATTGTTAAATTTTAAGGATTGGTTCCACCCTGTACCATATCAAAATGTCGGATGTTACCGTTGAAGACAAATTTAGTTGCATTTTGAGCCTCCAAGACGCGCTAAGATGAAACAATTTTCTGACTTAATGTGCAACAACTTATTTACGATTTTCTGAATATGTTAATGAGCTCTGAAACATTCTCAACAATTATCTTGTAAAGATTCTGCAACATAAGTACCCTATTCATGTCTGTTTTCTATTGCAACGTTGGTTGCACTTTTCAAAAATTGCACCGACAAAAATAACCATTGTCGCGTTTTGTATTTTGCAGGGATTCCCTTGATGATTTCTCAACTTGTGTTGCAGAACAGAAGAAGATCTGACCGGATTTAAATGGTATGTGTTTTTACTGTTTTTTAAAAATCAGGTTTCAAACATTTTTGCAACCACTCTGCTTCTTTGTCTTTACTGCCACATACCTATAGCCAGTAGGGTGTGCTGTTGTCACATTTCCTCTCTGAATTTTTCTCTTTTGATTTTAAAGGGCTGAGAAATAGCGACCATGGAGTTGTGACTCAAAGGACTTGGGTGATCCACGCCACGATGGGATTTGTAAGTATAATTTTTTAAATGGATCAAATGTCTGCATTTTTCAAATGGTAAAATCAAATAGATAAACGTAACTGAATGAACAGTGTACTTTTTCACTTACATGTGAATGTCAACACCTGGAGTTGCTGCGAAAGGTCATTGCTTATGTAGTTTTTTTTGTTTGTTAGTTTTGAGTCAAAACAATGACAGTTGAGTTTTTAAAGAAGGATAGTTATGCCATCTGGTGTATGATGACGAAAATGTACACATCAATGAAAAATGTGTGTAAATAAAATAAATATATATCTGTTGGAGTCCTTTTGGTCAATTGGTGACGATCATCAAGTTACACTGATAAGTCGTGTTTAAAACACTGACAATTTACAATACTAGCTTATTACTCTTAAACAATAATTAAGTTAGTTGGATTCGTCGTCCCTAACTGACTCATTCTTCACTTTTGGCATCTATCATTTATCACAGCTATTACCAATTGATCCATTTTAACAACCTGTGCAAACATGCCACGTTCAAATTTGTTATGTAAGTTTGCAATTTGCTTAATCAATTTGGCTATATAGTCCAGAAATCCTATTTCAACCAAGGCCTATAGAGGGCATCACCACAAGTGGCAGATTTCTTTTTCTAATGTCCATGTCTTCAACACAAGTGTAATATTAGGTGCTGTGTGATACAGTTGATCGACATTGTACGTTATTTCTTCATGTGACTGCTTTTGGTTTGTGGCACTTAAATCTTCTCGGGGACTCCCCACAAAATTTCAGCCAAGTAAAAGTCTGTATGATCTGTGTCAACATATTTGCAGTTTTGACGTTATTTCCAGCCCAAATAAATTCATGTCCCAAAATATAAATAATATAAATATGGGAGGTGTTTTATCGTGTAACAAAACAAGAACAGTATCCTAAGACAAGGGTGCACAAAGAAGAGCAACAGCTGTCCATTGTAATTGCCAACTTGTGATCAAGACATAAACAATACACCTTCATAATGTTTGTCTTTCAGAGTTAATCAGTCATTTAAAATGTAAAATTGTCCAAATATGTATCATTACATAGTTCTCAGACACATTGTTTAAGTAAATAAAATGTATGTGGCACATCACTCTTAACAACAACAACAAAAAACTGCCCTTTCCAAAACTATTTTTCCACTCTCCTTTCCTTTCTTTAGAGTAAGAAGTAACTGTAGAAATAAACAGGAGTCCTTTCAGTAAAAAGCCTTAGACTAGAAATTTCCAAAGAACAAAAACAGCAAAACTATACAGGTTGCAATGAGAAATTGGCAAACGTGATGATATACATTTTATACATTTGGATCATTTTTTAAATAAAAAAAAAAACATTTCAGTCACGTAACAACTCTGAGAAAGCGAGTTTCTGAAGAGCACTTAAAAAGCACCATTCAGCACAATAACAGTCAATCATACAGAGCAGGGGTTTGGTTCAGGTCTGCACATGCCTTAGCTTAAAATGCAGAGTGCCTCACTGACCATGAACCACAGGCCTGTTTTTTTTCTGTCTTGGAAAAATAGGAACTCTACCTGCACTATATAGTCTTCCTGTTGTAAAACTCCTCAAAAGACTTGGAAGATAAGCTTTACTTATTATATTTTGACAGTTTAAGAGTTGCAATTATTCCATCAGTGATTCGATAGTTATACATTTACTAATAAAATATGTGTTGATTTATACAGCACATCAGTTTACCAACAAAAAGTTAGTAACAGTTAACAAGAATAATACAGTAAATCTAAAATAATATGGAAATGTTATTCAGATATAAGCAGATGTGTGCTATTTAGGATTAAGGACTTGGGCTTTCCATTGGCTAGTCCTTTATAGAATTAAATTCAAGCAAAAGAATTTGCTGTATAGTTCATAAGCTAAGGATAAATATTATTGTGAAGTTTGGAGTGAAAAGTGTATATTCTCCGATAAACTCCTTCCTGACATTCAAATGCGTTTCTCCAGGAAAAAAGTAGTTTTTTCCATTTAGTCACCATATAAAATCAAAAGGACAAGTTAAAGCCAGCCACGTTGAGTGGCCCACTTATCCATATTATGTACACAAGATCCATACATAAACTATGTCATTCATTGTTCCCAATCTCTTTCAGCGGAGACATGGACTGGTGTGACGATTTTCACATTTTGAAGAAAAAGAAGACAGCTCTGTAAGTTGAACTGAGTATTTATTTCTGTGCTTACAGAGCTCTGAAATATAATGAATAGAAAATGTATCTTTTTGGGGATTTGCGATTACGTGTTCCCTGTATGCAATTTGGATAGGTTGAGGATGCCATGCTCCTATTTTAAGCACCTTACCCCACATTTATCTGGAATACTTATTGCTGCCATTCACTTTCAGTTCTTTAGGCTAGGAAGAGCCCTGCATGTTCACAGGTAAAGTTTATAGACGCAACTTGGTAGTGCAGATTCAACTTTCATTATTCATAATAATGTAGGCTATTTCTATGTGGGCATTGACTACGTTGCCTCCTGTTGGTACATAACAGAAAAGGCCACATTTCCCCAAGGGTTGTTATTTAATTTTTTTTTCTAAAATCTCTGCTAAGAATTTGTTCTTACACAGTTTAAAACATAGCAGGACATGACCATGAGTTTAACATTACTGCTGTTATTTCGTAGTAGGTATGAAGGAAAGGGACATTGTTTGAAGGGTTGCTTTAAGACTTACTGGATTATTTAATGTTGTCCATCTGTTGGTCAGTCAAGTCTGCTTTGGTGACTCTGGTCATCATTTTGTCAATTTAGGCAATGGATCTGATTTGCATACAGCATTGTTTGCTCACATGCCCTTGTTTTGTTGTTTTGATTATAATTTCTTTGAACATCACCATTGTTTCCTATTGCGTCCAAAAGTATTAACCACATAACGCATGACATGAATTAGGCTAACTCCAGTCTCATCATACCCCTGGTGGTCAGTTGGTGGATTCATTTCAAAATTATCACAGCATTCACATAGTTTCGTTTTGCTGATTTCATCTGAGTTGAGAAAACAATGTATTATTTCAGAGTCACTTTAAAATGTGACACATCTCATATCATTCGTAGAGGCTGTTGCGCTACTAAATGTATAACGTAAAACTAAGAAATCCCACGTTGGATCTTCTGACAAATTGATTCATTTATTTTGTGTGATGCCTAAAAAGTTCTAGTGGTTGTCTTAAAGAATTTAAATCCTCAAACTGATGTTGCAACAGCTCTGATCTTAAAATGAATAACAGTTCCGGTGCTGGATTGCTAACACCCACAAAACTGTAGATTGCGCTCATTATATTAGGTCATTATGAGTTTTGGTTACACTTTATGTGAATAGCAACTTTGTTAAACATAGTAACAATGGTGTATTTCAGGTGAGCACACACATTTGCGCAATGCTAGCTACCGCAACTGAAAGCTAGCTATGTATGCGACTTACCTGTCGCCACTGTAGTTTATGTTAGCATGCCGTCTTTAGCTGCTGGACAGTGAATCATTACTCATTTCAGTTGCACTGTGGGCTTACAACTTTTCCTTCTTTTTTTATCCTATCAAGACCCCATTCAACTGGATATTGCTGAAGCGGCGACAGCGTTGTTTAACGTGAAGATTGCAAGTGATTTGGCAGCCAAATTTTGACAAGCTGAAACTTTTTTCTGACGGGACTTTTGACGTTTGGATTTTTATTTTTGTTTTTACGACAACATGGACACTGGAACACCATTGCTGGCTGAATAGTGGACTGAAAAATTACACTGTTGTTTTTGGGAAACAAAAAATTCGCCTTTGTACATTTGATATTCAAGTGTTGTTTTTAAATAAAGTGTATGTCCTCGTATTTTTCCTGGCTTTGATTCATTAGCTAACCACAAAATCACAAGAGGATATTTGGCGTAATATTTTTGTAACATTAAAGTTAATTGGCTCCGCTGCTAGTTTTAATATTTCATCTAATGTATATAACAAATTAATTTGGTTAGCACTGACTTTGTGCTGCTTATCCTTAAGGTTTGGCCGTTTAATTTATAAGCTAACTAAGTACAAAAGCTTCACACTGGGTTGATGAATCTCGTTAAGTGACGCGCCGTTTGGGGTTTGCTATTACTAAATAATTATTTGATTTCTGAGACAAAGGGAAATGGTTGATGAAAATGCACTGCTGTGCTTCAGTAAGTTTTTTTTAAAAAAAAGCTTAATCAAAACAGCTGAGTTGTACACTCACTTTTGTCAGGTTCATTTTAAGTAATTGATCAATCTTTTTCCATAAACAGAAATTGTCTCCAAAGGCTTTCTAAAATGGCTTCTGGTCGTCCCTCTTCCTGTCTGAGCAGGAAGTGATGCAATTTGGTGCAAAATAATTACACACTTAAACAACCTCCCTGTAATCTTATATTTTTTTTAAGTAATGGGGAGAAATATCTCCACTTGAAACTTATGTCCCTAAGCTGAAAACGTGTGCAAGTGTTTTATATGAAAAGCTAAATTTAAAGATAATAAAAGGGGTGGGACTTAAACATCACCTGAGTGTGGTGTAAATGGAAATAACGTCAATCAAAGGCAAAGCTTTCAGAGCTAGGAAGGAGCTCTAGATGGCGGCTGAGCCTTGGGAAGGACGCCATGGGCTTTCGTCAGACCGTTTCTCTCGCTTGTTTTTCGACCGAACCCGCTCCGAAATGACGATAGATAACGAAATATAGCAGCTTAGGTCGTACGGTCGGCGTTTTAACGTGAATTTAGGCGTATTCGTGTGTTTTTTGTGCTCATTTTTCGAGCCGAAAAAGCCGTCTGTGCTGGGGAGTGCTCCTCGTCGTTGTTTTCCATACTGGGCAGCCATGGCGCGCCTCCATTTTTAGTGAGCTGCTCGACTCTGTCGCTCTGAGTCTGCTAGTAGATGAAGACTTTAAAGGCCTACGAGTTTTTTCAAAGGAGTCTTTTTCTGCAATTTATTGATGAGATATTATTTTTCTTATTTTCCGTTTTGTCATTTTTACCCGAGTCGGACAAAACCTCCCATGTGATAGAGCGAACGTGAATCTAATAGTTCATTTATAGGTTACCACCTTTCTTCACATTGATTTGGACTGTTTACATTGTGTCGGGCATAATTTACTGGTTTTCTCAAGCTTAAATGTAATTTTTCTAACCCTTCATGTGATGACGCAGTTACAATTAATTGCATGCGGCTTGATCCGTGGACTATATTGAAAGACACAAGTTGTATATTTAACTCAATGCATCAGCACCTGTCATTTTTCGTCGCTTTATTTAAATTAGCGATGTGAATAATGGACTTCAAGTCTGTCGATTTAATGCCTTTTTTCCTAACTCGTGTCGCACCGCCTGGGTTTTAACTTGCCACCTGAGCAAAAGGCAGTCTTGTGGGACTTGTATGATAGTTCATGCTTCCTCCAACTTTTTGACAGTAAATACCAGGACAAAAAGATCACCCCATCGAAGATTTTCAGGAACAGATCATGATGAAGAATAAAAGTAAAAAACAAGAGGATGAAGGATCGACTCAAAGCAATGCATCAAGGTATGATCCTTATACTTTTCCCCTTCACCCTTTTCATATCTGCCTTGATTGTTTACCTTGTCAAGCATGGTTGATCACCTGTGTATACATTTGCGACGTGGTTTTGATGAAGTGCACCACTGTCATGAATGACCTTGCTATTGTTTAATAGCCACACCCTGATTTTTTTTCTACCATTTCTTGCACTCAATGCTGAGGTTTCAGGCCCTGTGTTAAGAGATCATTGCCCACAAGATGAATGTGTAAATACCACAGGAAAAGTCGTTTGTCCTGCAGTATGTTTTTGCAAATGATCTGTCACATATATTTGATGTGCCATTGCTATAAAGTAACATGACCTTGTCTTAGTTGGTACTGCATTGCACCATTTTATCAACGTTGTTGTTTGGGTTTTATTTATGTCAGAAACTATGTATTGCTTTGGTCTTCCTTATAGTCATTAATATATTTTCAGTGTTTTAAGTGGGTCATATATAACAGTGAACTGTGGTCAGGTCTTTAGCCTGAATTACAGATTGCACGTGGCTATTTTTTAAACATTTTTATATCAGTATGTAGTCTTTTTTTTTTTTATCTGGGCCTGTACTAACCTTTTTTACCAAGTTGTCTAATTTTAAGATATCTAAGATTGCTTTTGCGTAGTTATTTTTGCTCATTAAAGCTTTTCATTACAAATACTTGAATACCTTGTTAATGATTTTGTTGTTTTTTTTAAAAGAATAGTACAACTTTAAATTACTTAATAACTCTCATGACCCTATGTCAGAACTCACATGCTTATGTAACACAGCCTCCAACTTCCAGATCTGTATTCTTTTACAGGAGGAGAATGATGGATTTGATTACAACAGATAATTGTAATTCATAGAAATAAACAGTGATAATTATTGTAAGTATTAGATTATTGCTTTCACTTGTCAGTCAAGCTATTTTATCCAATGATTTATTGCTTGCAATTTTTGTCATTTTAAGTATCTGCTAAGTTGTAAAGGTACTTTTTGTATTAACTAATGTTGATTTTCATGGTGACTGTGTTAATTGAAGCTTTTGTTTTGAACATGTTTGACTGTGAATGTTACAAGCAAAACAATGTTCTTTTTTTCTAGTAAAGTCTTGTGTATACCTTGTCAGGCAGATTATATTCAAAGGCCTTTGGCTAAGGATGTCAAATATTAAGTTTAACATAACATTTTTATACAGGAATGTTTTGTTTTTTTTTCATTTGACAAATGTTAAACATTCTAAGTGTGTATCTGTCATCCTCAGCCACCTGAATTTTCCAATATCCAAACCAGTTGAAATACTAGTCTATTTGGAATCAATAAAGATGGTTTTAAACACTAACATCAGGTCACTTGCATGGTGTTAGGACAATGTAGGAATTCAAAGAACACAGGACTAGCCACAACTTTAAAAAGGAAAAAAATGTTTATTTATTGCATAAATTCTCAAACACACAGGTTCTTAGTATGACCTGCCATGTCTTCACAACAAATACTGCAGCTTGATCTCAATGGACTGTTGTTTTCAGATAAATTTAGCAAAGTTTAAATGTCAAATGTAGGTAGTCACCCTCAGAATCTTACTGACTGCACTGCAGCAGGTTACATCACACTTGTAGTTTTTCTGTGTGATCTTGTGGCAGCCATTTTAGTTGTTTTTAGCTTTGAGTGAAAGATGCCCTCTGCCATTGATGACAGCCTAACTTTGTCACAGTGATAGATGAGCACATTGGACATGCAGAGCAGCAGAACAAGTAGCATAAAAATGGTGATTTCGTTAAACACTATATCTTTATAAAGTGCCATGTACATGCTCTCCTGAGTCACAAAATGGCCCTTGCTTTGTGTGCCCAGCTTGCTCACTTATCTGTATTAAAACTCAGCTCAGAACTACATGGAGGAGGAACAGGAAGAGTTTAGACCTTGGCAGGCCTGCATACTGCACTGCCATAGGCTAGACCTTCACCTAGCAACACGCAAGCCAATCATAATTCGAGATGATTTTTTTGCCCTGCCCACTTCTGACCTCACTTAAAGCGGAAGGAGCCAAGCACTTCCGAGTTTGGTCCTTGAAGTTGAAGGCACAGGCGAAATGAAATGTAATGCAAGTTTTACACCAATTGGAATGTAATTGTTTGCTTCCAACCGATTAAGTCTCCTCCCCTTCCCCCCTTTGAGTAATTAATATATAATATAGTATGTAAACATTAGTTAATACAGACACAGAGACATGGTTATTCTTTAAGGGACCCTTAAAGTCTGTCAAACTTCACAATATAAGGGTTGTTCTTAAAATCTGCAGTAGACCGCATTGTGATAAATCATTTAAAATAATTTAAATTACTGTAAGACATCTATCTTTCCAATGTGATTAACGTAAAGCAGTATTTCCTGGAGATTTATTGTGAATGAGTGTAGCACCACCTTATGTCTAGAAGTGGAATTGCACCCAGGGAAAGCCAGACAGGAGAGGCCATCACAACAGACTAGATATTATAGTCGGTGATGCCCCCTTCTCATTAACGTGCTGTCATATGTAATTATTAGCTAATGTCTGTTGTGTTTGAGTATATACATAATTATTCAAATTTGAATTTGGTCACATCTGTTTACAAAAGGGGTCCATAAACATTTCAAGTTTTCAGAGTAAATGAAATGTTGGTTGCTATGAATCCTAAGATGAATTTTAGGGGTTACAAGATTATATAACATAAAACAACATTTATCTTGTACCAAAATATATTTATTAACCGGACATTTATTCTTTTGAACTCATGAGTACTTCCACCTGTTCAGACTTCAAATCGACTGTGGCCTTAACCTGTGAAATACAGCTTCAGTTTAATAAGTCATAAGATAAAAAGGTTAAGAACTAATCTCTCATGCTCTTAACTCATTGTCCGATATTCATCAATCAGTCTTTAGGTTCATGTTCTTCCACAAGAAGTGTTCAGTGATAAAGAGGGAGTACTTATGCAATTTAACGTTGTTGTTCATTTAATTCTAATCTTTATTACTTGTAAAATTACTTCATATCAAGGATGCTGTCTGTTGTAGTGTTCTCTGATGATATTGCTGCCATACTGTAACAAGGAATAACACTTTAGCTTTTGTTATTTTTGCGGTGAAAGCAGCTCTAGGGCTTTTCAGAATGACTCTAAGAGGATTTGTGTGTTATTATAAGACTGTTAGCTGAGTAAGGAACACACTGTATGTGGCAGTGATGTTTCTTTCCACTCGGTTGAGAGTCACAATTTACTCTTGTTATCAAACTCTTGCAGTTTCCTGCTGTGTCCTAGTGAGAGTGTGTGCTCTTTGAGTGGGAAATTTATGACACCTTTAACCGCTGCTACTGTCAACCTTTCGTGTGGTGTTGGGTGCACAGAATGATAAAAGCAAATGCTATGCAAAATTATTATTAAAAAAAAAAATTAACATGTTCTTGTTCCTGTAGCAACTCAGCATCAGAAGAATCCAACCGTTCTGCCTCGGAGTCGGGAAGTCAGTCAGAGAGCGAGCATGGCAGTGAGAGGAGGAGATCCCACAACTCCGAATCAAACAGCTCCTCGGAGTCAGAGAGTCGCTCAGAGTCAGGGAGCGAGTCCGCAGGGTCCAAATCACGGCACACCACAGCAGAAGTCAAAGACAAACCAGTTAGAAAGAAGGAGCGTCTGGCAGATGTGAAGAAGGTAAAGGTCACTGAGCTCTAGAGAGAAAACGTTGGCCTTCTTTGAGGGCTGACTGTTTCATGAGTAGATTAAGGTTCATGTCCTTGAGTAATTCAGGCTGAGGTAACTTTATTAGCATCATCAGGCTCGTAATATGATTATAAAGGCTTGACATGCAGGTCAGTCACAACTGCAACCAAAGTTAAGCAAGTTTGTCTTTGGCCATGTTAATCTGTTAGTCTGTCGTCTTGTTCCAGTTCAGCACCACGTTCTAAGCAGGCTTTTTCTTAATGTGTGCAGGGTGTTCACATTGGAGTCTACTCAAAGTTGTAACAAAATATAAGAAAAAAATAGATTTTTAATGTGCTGCTACAGAAATCTCTTAAAATAAGAAATAAGTTTTAAAGTTTCATAAAAATGTGCTTTAGCTTTACAAATTGCACTTTTGATGGACTTAGACTGTGTTTATATATGTATACATATATATATATATATATATATATATATATATATATATATATATATATATATATTTTATACTAACATTAAAACAGTATACTGTGACTGCTAGAGCTGAAACAAACAGAATATTCAATTGAGAATTATTTTGACATTGATTAGCAATTTCCTTGTCATTTTTTTTCCAAGGAAAAATGTAAAAAATTAAAAAAAACTTGCCTCTGACTATGTGCTGATTTTCTCAGTTTGATATCGCTGTATGCAGAATATGTGGCATCTCTACTGTGTAATGAATCGACTCTGAGTGTTATTGTCAGTTTCTGCTTGAACGAACATGCACTCAAATTAAAATTCAGATGTGGCTTGTGTTAGTGACACAATTTATTTGTGTAGAAACACAGAAAGTCAGTGGCTCTCTTATAGGAGTTCTTTTTTGCTTACAGATGTGGGAAGAACATCCAGACGTGTACGGGGTCAGGAGGTCTAATCGCAGTAGACAGGAGCCGGCTCGTTTAAACATTGGAGCTGGGGTAAGCGAAAGTCCATGAAGGCTTGAGGGCAGAAAATGAAAAACAACAAAGACACCAAAATGCAGTCTGGCTCCACACAGTTACCTCTCTTGGCATCAGCTCTTCTAAACGGGCCACTTGTGCAACCTAGTGGAAGTGATAAAGAAGTGCAGCTTCAGTTTATTCAGTAACACAGCTCTAACCGAGGCGTGTGCCCATTGTATTTACAGGGTAGCAGTGACTCTGAAAGCGAAAGTCCCAAAAGAAAAACATCACGAGCTAAGAAAAAAGAGTAAGTATGAAGACTGTGAACATCTTAAGGATTTGAATAATTATTTCATTAATTTTATTTATTCAATAGTAGAACTCCATATTCTTTTTATTCCGCCATGCTGAGACACCTGTACTGAAATCTTTGGTCAGCCAGGTTTTTTTGTTGTTTAACACTCAGTCCATATAGTACTTTTGCACAATTCATGCCTGTTTTTGTCATCATGTTGCCAGTCTGTGTTCATACTGTGATTCTTATCATTTCGAGTTTGTTGTATAAATGGGTATCTGTTTGCTCCAGATGGGCTCTGTTAGTCTCTATGAGGCAGGTGATATTCTGCATTTGCATCAAATTTGTGTGATCAGATCAGCGGCTTATCCCTGATCCAATCGGGTCGTGGTGAACCCCCTATGGCCAGTATTTCATGAAATTTGACAATTGGTTTTATAGCATTGATGGCCCTTGAGGGTGAACTTGTGGCATTTCTTTGTTGTAAGAAATATCTGGAAAGATGATGACTCAAATGATGATGAAGAGGAGGAGGAGGAGGA
>JAOXYL010000090.1:12827612-12842152 GCA_028564955.1 Terapon puta
GAGGAGGAGGAGGAGGAGGCTTCCGACAGTACAGACAGTGAGCAGGAAGAGAAAAAAGTTAGATCCAGAAGACTTCCTGCTAGAAGGTAAGAGCATAGCAAAGCCTGGCCATCAGACAGCTACCCACTGGTCATCTCCAAATCATTCCATATTGTGTGAGCAGTTGTTCACTTACATTTTTCCCTTTACTTTGGTATGACGTGTACATCTGATATACACGCTGCATCGTTTAGTCTAAAATTTGAAATTGAATCATTAAACATAGAAATCTTTTTTTTCCCAAATTGGCTGCAGTCTGTCAATCGGCCAGAGTCCAGAATCAATGTGACAATGATCCAGGAGGTTTTTCTCATATCTCTAAGTGGATTTGCACGTCTCTCTACTTTAACTGCGTGTTTTACAGACCTCAGACCAAATCATCATCAGCCAAAAAGCAGCTATCTCAAAAAGGAAGGAAATCCAGGAAACAGGAGTCGTCAGCAGAGGAGGAGGACGACGAGGACGATGATGATGATGATGAAGACGATGAGGAAGACACTCCAAAGAGACAGACTCGAAGAAGGGGTGCAACCAAAGTCAAAAGGTGCTTTTCTAAACCCAGTTTTTTTTTCCTGAGATATTTTTATTTATTATTTCCATTAAATCGTTAGACCGTAGCAGTTTTAGTTCAGTTTTGAAGCCCAGTCTTATGTTAAACATAACTAGTTATCAAAAGTGCTGCAATATAATCCCCTATATTCACTTGATTTTTGTCCTCTGACGTGCCCTGTTACAGCTATAAAGAGGACCAACATGACTTTGAAACAGACTCTGATGATCTGATTGAAATGACGGGGGACGCAGGCGAGGAGCAGCAGGATGATGACAGCGAGACCATTGAGAGAGTCATGGACACCAGGACAGGCAAAAAAGGAGGTGATGCATTTGCATTTGTCTTCTGTGTTGAAAACTATGTTCTCTGTCATGTTAACACATTTCAAACATGCATACAGTCTAAAAGTTTTTTTTTTTTTCTTTTCTGTTGTTTGCCCATCCAGCCACCGGAGCCTCCACCACTGTCTATGCTGTGGAGGAAAACGGGGATCCATGTGAAGGCTTCGACGTCGAGAACGATGAAGGGGAAACTCAGTATCTGATCAAGTGGAAAGGCTGGTCCTATATCCACAACACGTGGGAGAGCATGGACTCTCTGACACAGCAAAAGGTCAAGGGACTGAAGAAACTGGACAACTACAAAAAGAAAAATGACGAGCTCAATTCATGGTGAAAATTTTTGTCCTCCTGTGAACATGTAATCTGCAGATCTGCATCTTTTAGGAAAATGTCATTGTTTATTGTGTCTTCGTCCGTAGGCTGAGGAAGGCGTCTCCTGAGGATGTAGAATTTCATAACTGCCAACAGGAGCTCACCGCTGACCTCAGCAAACAGTTCCAGATTGTGGAGCGTGTTATCGGTGAGAATACATCATCAAATAAGGTTTTTGTCGCAATCTTTTTAAATATACAACTGCATGTTGCTGCTTTATTTTTCTAAAAATTAATTTTGTTTTCAACAGCAACAAAAACAGGAAAGACACCTGGATCATCAGACTTCCCTTGTAAGTTCATCACATCGCTGCCTCTTTCAAAAGTGTCCTGTGCTTCACATTCAAGTTCCTTTTACCCTTTTATCTCAATTGTTTGTTCATTTTTTTAAACAGCTCATAGCCACAAAACATCATCATCCAACGAGCCAGAGTATCTATGCAAATGGATGGGCTTACCCTATTCAGAGTGTAGCTGGGAAGATGGGGCTTTGGTTCGAAAGAAGTTTCAGGCTTGCATTGATAGTTTCATGAGCCGAAACTCCTGTAAAACTGTCCCCTCGAAAGATTGCAAGGTAACTATCCTTGGTCTTTATTTCATATTTTGTTATTGCTTCCATTTTATTCAGATATTGAAAAATATGTCTGTTTTTTTAAAAAATGTATTTATTTTTTTATACAAAAATTTCAAAATCAGCTCCTTACTGTCATTTCAGGTGTTGAAGCAACGACCAAGATTTGTTGCCCTAAAGAAACAACCATCATATATTGGAGATGAGAACCTGCAGCTCAGAGATTATCAGCTGGATGGGTTGAACTGGTTGGCTCACTCCTGGTGCAGGTACTGTGTAAATATGTATAATCAATTTGATGAGCTCATCTAAAAAAAAACATTGTGTTAAATGGGCCTTTTTTTTCTTATTTTTCCTCAGATGCAACAGTGTGATCCTCGCTGACGAGATGGGCCTCGGAAAGACCATCCAGACCATCTCCTTCCTGTCTTACCTGTTTCACCAGCATCAGCTGTATGGGCCATTCTTACTGGTGGTGCCTCTGTCCACACTCACCTCCTGGCAGAGGGAATTTGACACCTGGGCTCCCGACATGAATGTGGTAGTTTACCTCGGTGACGTTATGAGCAGGAAAACGGTACGGCAAAATCTTCTGAATTCTGAATCCCTCACTGTCTGGGTGGTATCTTGAGAGTCGATTATGTAACCTGTTTTGTTGCTTCTGTTTTATAAAGATCCGTGACTACGAGTGGGTGAACCATCAGACGAAAAGAATCCGTTTCAATGCACTATTAACCACGTATGAAATTCTCCTTAAAGACAAGGTAGGTGCAGGGATCAGTTACTATTTTTTTTATTATTACAGTGTGTCTGTGTATGAGGAGATTCACTTTGATTTACTGGGACTTCACATTTGTCTCCAGGGTGTGCTTGGGAACATCAATTGGGCATTCCTGGGTGTGGATGAAGCTCACAGGCTTAAGAATGATGACTCTCTGCTGTATAAAACATTAATGGAGTTCAGGTCCAACCACAGACTCCTCATTACTGGCACTCCACTGCAGAACTCCCTCAAAGAGCTGTGGTCACTGTTGCACTTCCTCATGCCTGACAAGTAGGTCTCAGTTTGGATGTTTTTACACAACATAAGGCAGAGAAAATGCCATCAGTCTGAACCCCAGCTAGGGACGAGTGACATTTTGTTATCTTGGTTGTGCACGGCAGGTTTGATTCCTGGGAGGATTTTGAGGATGAACACGGGAAAGGGAGAGATAACGGTTATCAGAGTCTTCACAAAGTCCTCGAGCCCTTCCTTCTGCGACGTGTCAAAAAAGACGTGGAAAAATCTCTCCCTGCCAAGGTGGAGCAGATCCTCCGTGTAGACATGACTGCACAGCAGAAGCAATTTTACAAGTACGATGTTATGTCTGCTTCTTGTAACCTTTCTGTTACATCAGTCTTTCACACAAAGCTCTCATACAGACGTTGCATTTCTCCTCTCCATTAAATTAATTTGTTCCTCAATATTTCCAGGTGGATTTTAACGAGGAATTACAAAGCTCTTTCAAAAGGCACCCGAGGCAGCTCCTCTGGCTTCCTGAACATCGTTATGGAGCTTAAAAAGTGCTGCAACCATAGTTTCCTCATTAAACAGCCCGAGGATGGGGACACTGAAACACAACAGGAACACCTGCAGGTACCTCTCCTCATGAACCCTCTTTACCTCCCAGCAACACCTCAGGTTATCTCTGCTCTGCAAAGGAAACTAGTTGTGACAGTACAGTACAAAGATGAAAAACATGACAGTCCCACTAGAGGACGCAGTGCCAGTGAAAGTTTACTGAATTCTATTGTTCACACCTTAACTCTGTACATTTTCAGAGTCTGGTGAGGGGCAGTGGGAAGCTGGTGCTGCTGGACAAGCTACTGACCAGACTCAGAGAAAGAGGCAACAGAGTCCTGATCTTCTCCCAGATGGTTAGGATGTTGGACATTCTGGCTGAATACCTCGCCAAGAATCGTTACCCATTCCAGGTAAGGTCTGCACATTTTCAGGGCTTCATTTCTTTACCACACAGGAAGTCAGTGTACATATAAAACACAATGCCATGTCAGTCCACAAATGTCTGTTGTACTTTCTACTAAAACAAAGTGTTTGTTGCGACTCAAAAGCTTTGTAATTGCTTGCAGAAAAAATGTAAAAACACATTAATTTCAGTGATAATTATACTCCACCAGGTTGCACTAACACTTCTAAGAAGTGCTGTTTACAGCTGCTCCACCTGTGTCTCGAAGAAACTGTGTTTAAGTGACACTTTATGGACTTAAGCTTCTGACTGTTGTCTTTATTGGTGTTTACAGGGATGGGGCTTTCAGGGTGGTTGTGTTGGCTGGGTTAGACTGAGATTAGGATCGGGTGTCAGTGTTGTCGCACACATACTCTGCCAGGCTGGAGAGTTCATGTGGTTATTTATATCAGTTATTTTTTTGCTGCAGACCAGCTGAAGTCTTGCAAGTCACTCGACTCTGTTTTTGCTGACTTACTGTTTGGTGTGGACTGCTGTAGACAATCTGAGCATATAGACTGGGCACTGGAATGTAAAGCAAAGTGATGCCCAGGTTTTAGATGCCTGTCCATGAAATTCTCAAAGGTTAACGCTTTCTATTTGCTCCTCTCCTCTTCAGCGGCTGGACGGGTCCATAAAGGGAGAAATCCGAAAGCAAGCACTTGACCACTTCAATGCAGAAGGCTCAGAGGTGTGTATTCTAATGACTTACTGCTACTGACTTATAGACAGGGACATTGAGCTGCAATAATTTAAGATGTGTCACCCTTTATTTATAACTAAGCCATTTATGTTAATGTTCATCAAACGTGTTATAATATTATAACAGAAGAAGCTTAGAAGACTTTGTTAGAGAGCAGTGTCATGCAAAGAACATATTTGAAAAAAGGTACAAAAAAGATCAAATGTAAATGATTACTTGATGAAAGTCTGAGGTATGTGGAGATCTCATGATTTTGTTATTTGACTCAATTTGCCCATTTTGTTCTCATTACTCAGAACTTTAAACACATTCACAAATGTTCTGAGACGCATTGCTTATGAGATCTTTTATTCTTTCTGTTTTCCAGGACTTCTGCTTCCTGCTCTCCACCAGAGCTGGAGGTTTGGGGATCAACTTGGCCTCAGCAGACACTGTAGTCATCTTTGACTCTGATTGGAACCCTCAAAACGACCTGCAGGCACAAGCCAGGGCTCACAGGATCGGGCAGAAAAAACAGGTGAGCTTTGGCTTAAATTGATGACCGAACTGGTGAGAATAGGTTATTATGTAGTACGTGAGTAGATCACACCTATGCGTCCTTTTTCATAGGTGAATATTTATCGACTGGTCACCAAAGGGACAGTGGAGGAGGACATCATTGAGAGAGCAAAGAAAAAGATGGTTTTGGACCATCTTGTCATTCAGAGAATGGACACCACCGGTCGAACTGTACTGGACAGCAATTCAGGAAACACAAAGTAAGATTTTACTTTTTGCGCATTTTGTTTTGTTTAATGTTGAGATACTGATTTTTTTTTTTTCTAACAGTTCAAACCCATTCAACAAAGAAGAACTGACTGCCATCCTCAAGTTTGGTGCAGAGGAGCTTTTCAAGGAGGCAGAAGGAGAAGAGTCTGAGCCACAGGTATTATAATGACTATATATCTTTCATGCTTTAAAATTGAATATGTTAAATATTTGTCAAGTCAAACCAGAATTTGCTTCTATAGGAGATGGATATTGATGAGATCCTGAGGTTGGCTGAAACGAGAGAAAGTGACCAGGGCTCATCTGCTACGGATGAACTTCTATCTCAGTTTAAGGTACCTGAACGTTGGCACTGTTTTGTTCCTTTGCATTATTGTAAATCCTCATTTTACATCGTGTCATATCGATGTTAGGCATCCCTTCCTTTCAACTCTTATTTCTGTCTCCTCTCTGATTGATGCTGAAGGTGGCAAATTTCTCCAGCATGGATGACAGCGCTACAGAATTTGAGGGCAAACCCATACGGGAGTGGGATGAAATCATCCCTGAAGAGCAGCGACGCAAAATTGAGGAGGAGGAGAAGCAGCGGGAGATGGAGGACATCTTCATGCTGCCCAGAAGCAGGAGCTCTAATAAACGGGTAAGAAGAGAACTCACTGATTTTATTTTAGAGGTAAAATGCTGTTTGCACAAGATTTCAAAGACTGCAGAGCACTGATGGCTTTCTGGAAACTTCTCAGCATTTGAATTTTGTCACATGTGATCCTGATTCCCTTCTTTCAGGCTCAGGCCAATGACAGTGACAGTGATGTGGGCTCCAAGCTGAAGCATCGCTCTTCAGGCTCTGAGAGCGAGACTGAGGACAGCGATGATGACAAGAAACCAAAGAAGAGGGGCAGGCCCCGAGCCCGCAAAAACAATGTGGAAGGTTTTACTGATGCTGAGATACGCAGGTGAAATATTTAGAGAGCATTTCTTATTTTTGTTTTTAATCTGGAAGTTTCCTTTTAATTAGCAGAATTTAAAATGGATTCCTAAAAATGTCATTTGCAGGTTCATTAAGGCATACAAGAAATTTGGATCTCCACTCGAAAGGTAAGCATGTTATTAACTGATTAATAGAAAAAATATATACCTACATCATTGTTCGGTTAAACATGAGTAATTCTTTGAATCCAGGTTGGAAGCTATCGCCCGAGATTCTGAGCTGGTTGACAAATCCATAGCAGACCTGAAGAGACTTGGTGAACTGATTCATACCAGTTGTGTGACTGCCGTCCAGGAGCACGAGGAACACATGAAAGATAACCCCGTTGAAGGTTTGTCTGATTTTATGTTTTAGAGCTCTCCTTCGTTTTTTTTCCTTTTTTGTACCATCTGCTAAAATAATTCATAATATTATTCCAGCCAAAGGACCTGGGAAACGGCGAGGAATTAACATCAAGATCTCAGGAGTGCAGGTCAATGCAAAGTCCATCATCCAACACGAGGAAGAGTTCGAGCCTTTGCACAAAGCAGTGCCCTCCAATTCGGCTGAAAGAAATAAGTAAGAAACTGCTGCAGATACCAGAAGGAGTTTTGTGTTTAGGGAAGCGCATCTGTATTGAAGATGAAATATGACAACTGTGTTTTTCCTACAGGTTCAAGCTGACATGCAGGGTCAAGGTAGCCCACTTTGATGTCGACTGGGAACTACAGGATGACGTGCAGCTCTTGCTCGGTATCTACGAGCATGGTTTCGGCAACTGGGATCTGATCAAGACGGATCCTGACCTTAAACTGGCTGATAAGGCAAATGTTTTATTTTTACCTTTAGCACCAAGGTGGAGATGATTTGTATATGAAGACAAATAAGGAAAGAAAATTGAATAAGGAAAGAAAATCAAAACAATACACTCTTAAACTGTTGTGTTTAGCTTTGGAAAAGCTTTAAAAAAATCTAGCTATGAGCTGGGGAAAAATTTGGTCAAAAATAGAAGCTGAAGTAATATACCGGTTAATCTGTACCTCTTTTAACTGTGTACCAGAGGATGAAGGATGCCGCCTAACATGAATGTGTCTCTGCACAGATTCTCCCAGATGATCCAAGTAAGAAGCCTCAGGGCAAACAGTTGCAGGCGAGAGCCGAGTACCTCCTCAAGCTGCTGAAAAAAGAACAAGACAGCACAGATGTGTCTAAAACAGGAGAGGAGGTATGCTGCTACTAATCAGTCATTGATAAGGCATTCATACTGTTTTAACCACATGAAAGTTTGCCTTTGATCCTCGCTAAGCAACCAACTGCCTCACACAACTCATCCAGTGTCTTTCTCTAAAGGTCAAAGTAAAGAAAAGGAAGCCTCGGGTGAAAAAGGAGAACAAGATCCTCAAGGACGATCAGGGCAACGACATCTCCTCCCCCCGCCTGTCTGACAACCCATCGGAGGAGGGCGAGGTGAAGGTCAGCCATAAGACCGCTGCTGCACTTTCAGCTGTCTGTAGGGTGCAGGTTGTGCCTTTGTGTGGAGGTGTTCTGCTGCAGAGCACATGATGGCTTTATCAAATATAAGTAGAGTTTGTTGATCATGGAAAAACTAATCATTAAAATTCTCCTCACTGAGGATAAATACAGTTGATTATATCCGGTCTATTAAATGCACTTGGCCTGTTAAAGTGCCACATTCCTCTCTTGTACTGCAGTGGTGCTACAACAGTTAAATAAATTAGATATCAAGCAGTTAATTTGGCTCTGCAAAGTAGGAAAACCACAGTGTGACTGCCACAACACCTTGACAAGGACGTCTCATTGAATTCAGTTTTATTGTGTGTAAATCCTATGTCGTATTGTTTAACGTACATTGTCCTCTTTCATGTTTGAGCAGGATGACGGAACAGAGAAATCCCCCACCAAGAAAAGACAAAAGAAAAAGGACAACAAAGAGAACAAAGAAAAACAGGGAACTCCTAAAAAGGAGAAAGACGGGGACAAAGAAAAAAAGGGTACCAAGCCCAGAAAAGAAAAGGTATTTCAGCAAAGTGTGCATTACCTTCCACATCTGCTTTGCTCAAAATATTTCAAATTTACACAAATATTTGGTTGATAGAAAACTGGATTTCTTTCTTTCTTTTTTTAATCATGCGATTATCATGATTATGACATTAAAATGCAACATGCAGATGAAAGAACATAGCTTGTATTTTCCCAGTTTGTCCCCATCCAGTGAAGGATCTATTGAAAATTCTCTGTATTTTCTATTTCAGGCTAAAGGAGCCAAAGGGAAGAAGTCTCAGGGTCCAGTCCACATCACAGCCGGTTCTGAGCCCATTCCCATTGAAGGAAAGGAGGATGATGAACTGGACCAGGAGACTTTCAGTATTGTGAGTTTTTTCCTTTAATTCTGGAAAGGTTTTGTGGTTGTGGTCTTCTTGTTTTAAAAGAAGCAGTATATTACAATAATGTCATCAATTTGTTCCCGTGTGTAGTGTAAGGAACGTATGAGGCCTGTGAAAAAGGCCCTGAAGCAGCTGGATAAACCAGACGAGGGTCTGTCTGACCAGGAGCAGCTCCAGCACACCCGCACATGCCTACTGAAGATTGGAGACCGAATCACAGAGTGCCTTAAAGCCTACAATGACCCCGAACATGTCAAAATATGGCGAAGGTAAGTGGATTCAATGTTGTTTTTGTGAGGTCTATCACAATGCTCACCTGTTCAACTCCATTAATTGTTGTGTTCTTTTCTTTTCTGGGCAGAAACCTGTGGATATTTGTGTCAAAATTTACAGAGTTTGGTGCAAGAAAGCTTCACAAGCTTTACAAAATGGCACAAAAGAAGAGATCGCATGAAGAAGAGGCAAGTTGTCCCCAGCTGTTAACACACTGATGATGATCTTTTGTACACAAATAGAACTAAGCATCTCCTGTCACAATTTCCAGAAGGAGCAGAAGAAGAAGGAGGATCCTGCAGGGAGGGTCAAGTCTTTTAGACCAGAGCCCTCCAGTTCCAGTCGAGACTCCACGGGAACTCAGCCATCCTCTAAACCTTCATCTCATACGGGCCCAACTGGCCCCCACGGACACCACAGAGAACAGTACAACGCAGCTAATAAGAGGCATTTTGGCAACGATGGTACGTACAGAATTATTTTTGTCTACCAATCTTTAAGCTAACGTGACCATGTCCTGGCTTCAGCTTCATATTCACAAGAGAATATGACAGTGGTATCCATCCTCTCATTTAACTCTCACCAGGAATGTGTTTTCAAAATGTTGAACTATTCCTTTAAATTAAAGTTCATTATTATAGACCTGTGGTAAGTTGAGCTTCATTCATGTAAATGGAAAATGTTTTTTTTAATGTCAGCTCTTATGCTTTTTCTTTACAGACAGGGGAGACTGGCAGAGAGACCGAAAATATGGTTACCCAGGCAACAGCAACCAGTCATGGCAGGGCGAGCGACATCATCCATATGACCCACATCGCTACAAGGATCACTACGGTGATCGACGGTCACATGGAGACTCGTACCGCAGCTCAGGCGGTTACCGCAACAACAGCTCCCCTCGAAAAAGGCCGTATGACCAGTACAGCAATGACCGGGACCACAGGGGGCACAGACCTTATTATGACAGGTGAGAGCTCTTTAAAACTGCAGATTATTTATTTTTTTTGTTTAAACTTCAGGGAACTATTGTGTTATACTACAGGTTTTTAAAAAGCTATATTATATTTCAGGCATCCAGACCCCAAAAGAAGACGTCCTGATGAATTCCGTCCCAACTACCACCAGGGAAGAGAAGGCCCTCTTCAGGACTTCAGGAGGATGCCAGAGCACAGGCCAACAGGTCCCTCTGGGCCGGAGCATTATAGCAGGCCCTTCCACCCTGACAAACCTCCTCCGTTGCTGGACCCTCGCTCCCCGCAGGCTCAGAAATCCCCCCAGGACTCCCGCTCCCCACCTGAGCGGCCCGCAGAGACGAACGCCGCGGCAGATCCGAACTGGAACAACAGGAAAACATAAAGCGTGCCGCTGCCGGCCAAGAAGCTGGTCTGGGTGTTTGGTCCAGGGTCAAAGCCACACGCTGCTGATGGACGAGTCTGGGCTCACCAATCATAAGCTCACAGTTGGAAAGGGAATCAACGTGTACCCTCTTTACCAGCAAAAACTATTTTGCCCCACCCCCAACCTCGGTGACTGTGGCCGTCAAGGACTTATTTCCCTCGGTCATCTTAATGATGACGGGGAAAAAAACTTTAAAGAGCATCTTTATTTAAATGAATTGACTCAATCAGTAAACCATGACTAAGACTGAGTGGAGCGCTGATTGATGCTTAGTCCCATGGACTATTATCTAAGGAGAATTTAGGATACATGAACTGAAGACTGATCTCAATCCTAAAAGTGCCTGAAGGTTTTGGCCTTTCTGAACGGTAAATGTATGGGATTATTCCCAGAGGAAGCATGGATGTGGACATTTTTTTTGTGTTTAGCTTTAAGTCTTGCAAATGATGTCATTTAGAAGAATTCAGTACAAAAGAATGTGTAATGTGTTTTCATCTGCACCTTCAAAGACGTTCATCTTGAACACGTAGCTGAACTGAATCACGGAGCGTAACCACATGGGTTGAAGCGGCGATGCAAATGGGAGGGCCTATGTCTTTAGAAAATCGAATGATCAATCAAGCCAGTATGTTTCCTCTCACCCCTCAACTAAAAAGAAAAGTTTAAAAAGCTTTTAGCAAATTGATATTTCTCATGTGTACAAATAATCATTCTTTCTGTAATTGTATCGCTATGTAAAAATCATTGCAATCCTCTCGCCTCGTTCACTTTAACCACTTTTCCTCTCAGTAGGCCCAAATGAAATGGAAGCTATGTAAGCAGTATTTATTACAACAGCTTGCGCAAAGGTTCATAACACTATGACTTCGTCAGTCTTTTATCTTTGCCTTTCAGTATTACGATGGTTAGAAAAGGCACCTAAGTGTAGTTCCATTGATTCACCCATCTGTCCACCTACTGTATGTAACTACTCAATTATGTCTGAAAATACTCCATGTATTTATACAGAACTTTTTCTTTGCTAATCTCTGGTTTACCAATATTTCTGATTCAGACGGTGGTGCCGTCGCTGGTAGGTTGTTTAAAGGTCATCAGGAAATCACTGAGGTTTCATTATGTTTATTACCTTTGGTCACTTTTCCCATGTGCCAAATCTGGCCCCGCACTGGCCCTCGTAGTTTTGTTTTTTTATGCTTCTCCATTTGTGCCTTATTTATGTGCGTATTATCAAACTGTATGTTGGTTCATGGACAGTACTTACCACAGGCAGGATGTGTAGTATTACCGTTAGACTTTTAAGGAAATTGCTCTGAATGACTAAATGGTAATTGGGTGAGAACTGGTGAAGGGACCATGTATTCTGGTAATAATCGTGTGGTTCTGTGATTTCCAAAAGAGTTGATGAATTTGAGGGGAAAAAATACAAGATCAAATATACAGAAATGGTGTGTGTTTCGTCCAGGGCACTTAACAGACCTGTTACAGCAAACAGCCAGCACATCTTTTCTTCCACATTAAGCAAGCTACAGTTCCTGTATCATATGTTCTCTAAGAAAGTCTAAATAATTTATATTTGTGACAAAACCACTCTTCATGAGAAATGTGCTGTACATATGTTTGGACATATGTAATAAACTTTGTTACACAATGAAAGTTTGTCTTCTTTTTGTGGCTCACTATCTACCTGATGTAAAATCTTACTGCATTTTCTTGTTCACTTTTGAAACATTTATCTTGTCCTAGAACATTATTGCATTAATAATTTTACAATGTGAAATAGTATTTTGGTGAGTTTGAAAGAAGATTTTAAATTTATTTTTTTTGGTTTTGGATATGAACTTAGTGAGAATCATTTAACATCTAAGAACTGCCATGTCTTCAACTAAATAAATGAATGCTCAAACACCAATTATTGATACTGTCAAGATAATTGTGTGCGCAAACATTTTTTGTGTAGACTGTAATTTTACAAAATCGTATATAATCCTGGATTCAATGTTTTTAATCAAGTGTATATGAAGCTATAACGTCAAACCCCTTTGGAGATTTACTATTGGCTGACTCAGTGTGTGAGGGCAGGCTCCGTGGATAGACTCATTAATTTGGTTCTCTGCACTGAAGAGTCACTTAAGTTTTATACAAAACTAAAAAAAAAAAAAAAACAACTTTTAAGATGTACTTTCTACTGCAAAGTTTTGGACCCATAGATACTTTGATTGCTCTTGTGGATTGTTTTTAAGAACAATGAGACTGCTCAGCTTCATCTCTATATCTGTACAACAGGGGGCAGTCAAACATCACACAGTTTCAAGAGAACGATAATTTTCAAAAAATGCTCACAGCAACACAAATGAGACGAGGGGCACCTCATTAACAAGACATTTTCTTTTATTCAATAAATAATTTACATTATAAACAGTTGGCGTGTGGCACAACATTTGCTTTACATAAAAACACATAGTTTGATCTTTCTGGCATTTCCTATTCATTTTTGTAATAATCTTTTTAACCAGTCCATGTCTGACAGAATTTCAAACAAACTAAGAGCAAAATGGAAAACAACAAAATAAAAACTTAAAGTGCTTGAAACTCAAAAACATGAACACCTCAGAACAATTTCCTACATTCCCTTTCTAGATAAGGTGGGCTGTGTTTAGTTTTATTTGATCATAGAGTGATGATGTCCAGCAATTTCTTACTGAGTATGCTGCATTTAGCAATGTTTTGTTCTGTGGTGTTCAAGTTTCTGCAAAAATCCCTTTTCAAATAACACAAACAAAGAAAGGTTCACATTCACCAAAACATCTGATGTACAAAAATGGGAGTGATAAATTCAAAACACAACTGTTAATATACAAACTCAACAACTCACATAACATATGTACAATCTCACATTACACGTGTAGAACCATATACTGTAAAACTCACAATACAAATTACATCTATTAACACAAGATTCAACATTACAATCATTTGTTTGTGTGATTTTTTTTGTTGCTGCACCAATACATATTCCAAATAGCAGTAGTAAGGCCTGCCAAATACTTCAGTGTAAAGGATAAATGACTGTAAAACTGTGCCCGAGTAGTAACGAGTCTACAGGGATGACTTACACATTACCAGATACTGCAGCCGAGAGCCAAAGTTCAAATGGAAAACTCTCATAGCAAGGAGTGCTGTCATAAAAACGCAAGAAAAGCAAAAGTGAGACCGCGAAAACAGGGACAAACGCTGCTTTTTAAAAAATGTGATACTGTCACTTCTCTGCACAACGTAAACTCACCCACAGACGTTATATACAACTAGGAATCCCCCTGTGACTTGTTTAAGACTGAAAGATGAAGATTCAGTCGTTGGGGGAGGTGTTGGCACGAGGGCTTGTTCTTTGGCAATGAGTTAAGCCATGAAATCACGTCTACAGACATATGCTTATCATTTACGCGCTCAGCCGCAGCCAGGTCAGCATGCTGGTAGTCAATAAAATGCTAAACTGACTAGAGGTGACGTCTTTACAGCGAGTACTAACTGTATCTGCACCCTTGCTCGCAACAATGGAGTTGAATTCACAAAATGCCATCAAAGAGGCGTTGCAGCTTGGCTGGTTGAGTGCCCTTTAACTAAAAGGTGGTTTCTCGAAAGCTACATTCACATTACAAACTTAAAAAATACAAACACTGTCTGATGAAACCATGGAGTGTGTGGCTGAATGACACTGAAAATAACATACAGATGAGGAGACTTTTTTTATTTTAAATCAGCTCCCTGTTACTTGGCTGATAAGAATCCGTTTTAACAGACTGCGGATCGCCTCGTCTTTTTCTATTTCAGAAATTTTGGGTGCAACACACAAAAAGACGTGGGAGCCATTTCTCCCACTGGAGGTTTGTCGTGTCATTTCTGGGAATTCCTGCACCCACAAACACACCAAAATTAACCACAGACGCTGGATCCCGCATACACATTGTACTAATGTACAGGCACACACACACACGCGCACACGCGCACACACACACACACACACACACACACACACACACACACACTAACAATATGACCCATTAATCTCCACAGCAGACAACTGGAGACGCTGCTCTGACATCCTTTTGGCTGAGTGCTTCCTCCAAAAGGCTCAGGCTTTTCCAAAG
>JAOXYL010000090.1:12846199-12860090 GCA_028564955.1 Terapon puta
CCTCCTCCGGCCCAGAGTTCGAGGTGGAGGCCCAGAATTCGGAGTTGCACTTGAGGATCTTGCACTGCAGACTCACTATCAGGGAGGAGCGCGACAGAGTTTGAACAAAAAGAAGCAAACCACAGGCCACCACGTCATCTAGAAACACGCTCCTCACAAATACATAGATGGAGCTATGCATTAAGGGTTAGGGGCAGAATAATGAAGAACATTTCTGTGCCACCTAATGTTGACAACCAAAACAACTATTTGCCAAATGTAGACTTTTCTTGGCAACTAAATTAAACATATCTTAATAACAAAAAACAGTAATTCTTCTCTTAAGCCACATATTGTATCATGTAATCATTTTTTTTAGAAAACACTTCAGTGTAAGTGAAAAAGAAGGGAAAGCCAACACAGTATGTTGCTGGTGTTTCTTGTTTAAACACATTTATGTCTATACAAATATGCTCATTTTTAACATTGAACGCTGTATTTTTGAGCAAACAGAAAGCAAAAACCCTTAAGTAAAAGCAGGTCTTAACTTCCCTTAGGTAAAACTGGATACAAGGTAACTTTGCTGTTTATCATAGACTTGTACTTCCCCTGCACACCCTGCGGCTTTTGGTTTATGTACAGCTAACAATGCCATTTGGGACTCTAATCTACACCTTTGATGACAAAAAAAAAAAGTGGCTTGACCGTAGATTGTTGTCTACGCTTCTTTATTGCCACATCCTGCCAACTCTTTACACAAATGTTCCTCAAACATTCCTCAGGATGCCCTGACACCATGTTTACCTAGTATTAACCTTCAACTAATAAAACACTTATTTGAATGGGCAGTGAGAAGTTTTACCTCGTGTCTGGGTGGGGGGGAAAGCCATATCAGCACTTTGAAGTCACACTTAAAACAGTATCCCTCCTGAAAGCTTCACTGCAGCTCTCTCCAACCCCCACACAGCCTCTTCCATTTACCACCCATCTGATAGGTGGCAATAAACTAATCTTGATCTCAGCTATCAGTGCATTATCGCTGTGTTGTTTGATGGTAAGTGACTGAGGAGGGAAACTGATAAGGGGTTGGCAAACGTGCAAGATAAACTGAACGAGGTGTCACCACTGCAAGGAAAAAAAACAGTGAACCACTGCAACCATCCAGTTGTCAAATTACAAGGATACTAAGTCGGTATAAATGCAGAAATGTGGGTCTCCACTTTCATTTCACAATATTATCGTTGGGTTTTGGGGTATTTAATGTGTTGGGTGGGGGGGTCTCAGACTCAAACTCTGCTGCTGTGATGGGCTTTAAACCATTTTCAACTTGCACGTTCAAACGATGATCTCACAAACATCATCTCTTCAAACACACTTTAAGAGACCCAGCATGAAGACTGCAAAATGCAAAAATATGTGCATAACTAATAACCAAACTTTAGGTGGGGAAAAAACTCTCAAGTAGCTCATGTGAAATACTGAGGCATGTCCCATCCCCCAAACACAACAAGGGCTGCAGCAGCTCCAGAGAGCTTTGTTTTGTCCTCCTCTGGCAGAATAAGGTCAAATAAAACTAAAACTACTTCATGTTAAAATAAAAAAACACACATTTTTTTCGCGCTATGATGACACGGTCGTTCAGTTTTCAAGCCAGCTGAAATCTTTCCCAGACACTCAACCTTTTCCGGACGGCTGCTCGCTGAGCACGTCGGGATCTCGTGGATTTGACTCGTGTTTGCGTTGAGTTTGGTGGGAGCGCAGCTGATTTGCCACGGCGGATTAAGGGCATTTTGCTATTTTTCTAACAATTTGCGCACTTCTGCCAAAAAAAAAAAAAAAAACTGCGCGACGTTCAAGACACGCCGAGCACCACCCCGTCCAATTTTAACGAAACTAAAATGTTTCGGCTGATAAATAGTGACCGAGAAAATGCAACTTTTTAGCTCAAGGTGGAGGGGGGAGTAATAGTTTAACTCAGACCGGGTCCAGGTTTCTTACATTCAATGGGAGGTCACTTTTTGTTACCCAAGTTGGTGGCTCACTGACTTTTCTTTTTTTTTTAAAGTGGTTTTAAAAAGTAAGAGGCAAAGCTTACCGGTTGGGAAGAGCGAGAGAAACACGGCGAGGACTCCGCACACGTCAAGCGCCGAGGGTCTTCCTCTTTTCCCCATAACCATCCATCCAGCTCGGGGTCGCACTTCACTCCTCTCCCTGGTCAAACCGGAGCAAGGGAGGACGACAGGAGAAGAGTTAGAGCCGCGCGGGGGGCGAGCAAAAAACAGTCCGTAAGACAGCCCTGAAGCCGGCCTCGTCCTCTCATCACTTTCTGGTAAGAAGCTGTCGTGTTTGTTTGTTTGTTTGTTTGTTTGTTTGTTTGTGTGACCTCTCCGGGAGCTCAGCGGTGGGAGCCGCGTTCGGTGGCCGGCGCAGAGAGCGGGGCGGGCGGATGGAAGCTGCGCCGCGGCTCGCTCTTCCTTTTACGGAGCGTCGGCAGGGTGCAGCCTCCGAGGGCCAGCGGGATACGAGTGAGCCAATCACGGCTCCCCGCTCTGCCCTCCCCTCCCCTCCCCTCCCCTCCCCTCCTCTGACCCTCCACCGCCGCCCCCTCCGCGTCTCGGATTACGCCTCAATGCGCCGACTTGTTCGGCGGCGACCCGAGACTCCGCGACCCGCAAAGTGGTCGTCCGCACACTGAAGAAAGTTTTAAACACTAACCTCACTGTGGAGGAGGAAACCTGCAGAGGGAAACAAACCATCCTTCCACAGGACACAAGAGAGAGAGAGAGAGAGAGAGAGAGAGAGAGAGGAACAAAACGGCCAAACTTCACCTTCAGCCTTAGAAAAGTGTAAATATACACATCATGTCACATCATTATCATCGCTCACTGCCATGTTTGAAACCTCCAGTGTCACCACACATCACCCAAAATGGTGGCTGCGGGCCAAGCCAACAAGCTCCTCCACGCCTCAGACCCAGAGGAGGTGAATTCAAACATTCAAATTCATATGACTGTTTTCTATTTTAGTGGAGATCCCAAAGTTTTGAGAGAAAATTTGTGAGACTGAATGTCAGATAGATGTGTTGACGCAGAATACATATGATAAGTAGCTGACGATTATTTTCATTTACCATGAATGTGCTCATCATCTTTTCTTGTCTTTAAAAGTCAGATCACTGTGGACGTTTGCCAGTCACACTCTTCTAAATCTGACACGTTCAAATCGGTTGTTTTATCCAACAAAAACAACAGAGGTTTATCTCAGATCAAATTCTTGCGTTCAGATAGGTCAGACTGGTGAATGTTTGGCTCTTTAGCGCAGAAAAATGCATAAAATGTTTTAAAATAGTTACCTACAGGTAGAAATGCTGCTGTTTAGCTGAAGGGGGGAATCTAAACAGGGTTTTAAAGAGTTATTAGTGAACGTAACCTCTGAAACATAACCTATCGAGTCAAACTGAACATCACAGGGAGGAAGTAACGAGAGCACATTTAGACTGAGCGTATAAAACCCACTTTGTGTGTAATTATAGGATATAAACTCATCCGCAGGTTGTTTTCACTGATGGCAATACTTTCTAGATACCTGGCATATGACGGTTTAACTTTCAAAACAAACCGTGAGCTCATTACATGATTACATGATGCCTTGCTGTAGTTTTAAAGCAGCCCAAACAGTACGTGAAGTAATCAAAGTTAAAGCCAAAGTACACGCTCACTGATCGCACAGGAACCACAAAGGGTAACTTTTGATGCAGAGGTCCGTTTTTCCCTGATAATACTTGAAGAACGCAGGGCAGAGTATTTCTGGCGTGTTGGTTTAAAAGATTTGAATACATTTCCACTCCTGATCAGAAGAGCAGGCGGCGATCTCCCCCTCTAAAAGGCTTATCACCACCTCCTTTGATTATCTTTCAGTTGTGCAAATGACACATTACCGCCGTCTTTCACTGCCATTGACCAGACAGATGGCTGCGCGCTGAGGTTGTGGCGGGGCCGTACAGTATTTTTCCACAGCGCCGCGAACGTCTTTGTGATCGCTGTCCCTCTCGTGGATGATGGATACGTTGGCGCACAATGAGGTCTGAGCCTACACATGTTTTCAACAAGGGTGGCCCTGTGCGGACTGATTTTCGGCTCTAATGTACCAGGCGTTCACATCTGAGATGACTGACTGCAGCTGAAAGGTACAAGCTGCTCGGTGATATGTTTTGATGAATTGTGGAACATTTTTTGGCTTTTTCGTCGGTGACTCAGGAATGAAATTGTCCTGTGGTGCCACGAGGGCTTTGATGCGGGTGTCTGTGTGACTGATTCACATGTTGGTCGACTGTTGGTTAGACAGAGGCTTTGTTTCTGTGCATCATGTCCAAAAAGTAGACCTTTGTACCTCACCTGTTGCAGTCACAGGCCTATTTTCTATCAAGATGTTAACATGCTGCTGTATTTGGTCAGTTATGTCTTGGTTGATTTAGAAATCTCTATGCATCGCCTGTTTTTGAGTTGTCTTTTTATGAACAATAATCTGAGAGTGATTCTTCATTCAAAGACAGACACATTTCAGGCACCGCAATGGTCACAAGCTTTGGTCTCTGACATCAGATGTGCAGAGATACTTGTGCCTGACTGCAGTCATCTACAATGTGACAATGATTCAGGAGCAACTAATTATTTTTTTTTACTTTTAATGAATATCAGTGTGAAGACTGCAAAAGACTCAGTGACTTGTTTTAGGTCACCCATACATTTTTCTAATTGTGACAATTTATTAATTATTCTGAATCAGAAATATCAAATTATTAATTATTAAGTGTTAATCAATCAGTCAACAGACAAAAGCCATTTAACAAAGCCCATTATATGAAGATGTTTTGTGGTTCCAGCTTCTCAAATGAAAAGATCTACTGTTTTTCTGTTTTATATCACAGCAAAATCGATAGATGTATGGTTACAGGCCGTTTGCTGGATAAAAAAAGCAAACCGCAGACTTCACCTGGAGCCCTGAGAAACTGTGGTGAGCGTTTAATGGCATCTTAGAAACTCACAGACAAATCAACTGTGAGAACAATCATCAACGACAGCCCTTATTCCGATCACACAAGGCTCATTTTTATCAGTCTGACCACACCACCAATCAAAATTAGCTCAGATCATTTCCCCTTCAACAGCCTTTTATCATCAAGCAGATCTTTTTCTTTTCTTTTGGGATGATGTTTTTTTTTTAAATTTGTGATTCATCATCAGGCTGCTAAATCGCCTTGGCTTGATCGTTGCTCTCTCTCCTAAAATCCCATGCAGTGAAATGACATCTACACTAAATGAGCTTTTTTTTTTTTTTTTTTAATCTCCACAGAGACACCATGAAGACAGATCATATGCTCCACGTGCTCTGTGACAGGTGAAGGTGACATGATATCACAATAAAACATCCACAGAAATCCGCTCATCCATCAAGATGTATGGTGAGTCCCTGACACCACCTGTCAAACCTGCACCTTAAAAAAAGGGGGGCCCAAAACGGATAAGCTTTTGACACTTTCATAAACCAAACGTGGTAAAAACGTCACAGAAACACGGAGAGGTGTCCCGTAACCGCGCGCGCGCTCCTCGTCTCGGCTCATCCTCTTTATCCAACAGATGGCGCTTGTTTTGAGCTCTGATATGAAACCTCAAATCTTGACACAGGCGCACATGGCATTATGAGGACAACCAAACCCGTCATTAAATCTGAGCTTTATAGACAGCTCGGTTATTGGTGTAATTACAGCTGTCATGCAATTAGGATTAGAAGAAGAAGAAGAAGAAAAAAAAGGAAAGGTGAAAATATGAAGCCAGCAGGCGTTTGTCCTGTTGCAGGGCTCATCATTTCTGTCAGATATAAGTGGTTTCTGTTGTGGGGAGTGTAGCCGCAATAAATATTGACAGTCTGATGAATAAAACAGAGCCACATGCACGATGCTCTGTATGTTTTTTTTTTTTAAATGAACATTTATATTTGCTCAAAATGGATCAACTTGCCAGCTGTGTTACATACATCGAGCTCTACATCGGCTGCACAGATGGATGACAGACAGACAGACAGACATATTTAAGCTGTTTGAAAAGCAGGCAAGCAAAGAAGAAGAAGTAGAAGAAGAAAACACTGACAAGACTGCTGCGTAAAGACACACTCAGACTACGTTGGTTACAAATTCAAACTAAGTGTCCAACTAGAGGAGACAAACCGACCTTGGCGGCTGCATGGGCTCTCCGCGACTCTGGGAGTCCTGCAGGAACCGGGAGGACAGCGAACGAGAGGAAGCAGACTCCTTCAGGAAAAAAAAAACCCGGCTTCTAAAAATATATATAATATATATTTTAAAAAATCGTCCTGGGTGTCACGGTAATCCGAAATCAAACGCACCCGGTGACACTCTGCGCGTAAAATCCGCCGATGTGCGCATGATGTCCACCGATCCGACACTCGGTGAAATCAAAGTGCCTTTCCTCTGAGTTGGGGTACATTTAAACAGCCGCTTCTCGCACCCGACGAGGGGGTAGGCAGTGGTGCTGGTGGTGTTAGTTGTGGGGGTGCGAGGAGGAGGGGGGGGGTGCGCTCAGATCTTCGCAGCCATTGCTTAACTCATTTGCCTATCATTCGTCGATCGGAGAGGAGACATTATGATAGATTAAGTCCAGTAATTGCCCTCATCCGCGCGGTGAATCCAAATTGTTAGTTATGGTCGACGTCGGGGAGGAGAGAGGAGAGGAGAGGGGAGGGAGAGAGAGAGAGAGAAAAAAAAAAGCCCCGAGGGTGAAGCTGCTGCTGCTGCTGCGTGCGGCCCGATCCGCTGTGAGGATGTTGTGAAATGGCTAGTTAGAAAGTGTGAGAGAGACAATGATCGGCTCTGCGTGACGCCAGTGGGAGCCCCAAATCTCAGCTGTGAAACACCCCCCCCCCTCTCTTCTCTCTCCCCAACTTCACCTGAGTCCTCAGACTGGGTTACAGCTGCATTGGAGAGAAAAAAACTCAAACACAAGCCAAAATCTTTAGGCTGCGCAGTGTTTTTTTTTCCTGTTAAAGCAAGTGAAATGAACCTGTGTCTTGTTCAGTGTCAGTGCCTCATTGTCCCACCTTGTTTCACAACACGCTGTCCTTTCTGCAGGATTTTGACGTATGTTTCTGCACCTCTTGGAAAGAGGAATAACTCCTCCTTGTATGTTTGTCGCCTCATTCATTTCGTCGCCCTGATTTACAGGGAACAGCCCCCACTGTCGCGTCTGTCTCACCAGATATCCCTCGGCCGTCCCCTCCTCTGTGCAGATCGCAGGTTTGGAAAAAGACAAATCCACAGCAATCAGGATTTAATGGAGGATCAGATGGACAAACACTTTTGCAGCCCTGAGTGGGAGGGGGAGGAGGTGGCTCAAAGGCAGAGAGGAGGGCTGCATGGAGGCTGCACCTGTGTTTTAGGATCACACTCTGCATGCAGGAAAATACCCCCACACCCCCACCCCCACCCAACCAATCACAACCCCCACTTTCCTCTTAAAGCCTCCAGCCCTGACAACATAACTCTCTTCCAGTTTCCCTCTGATCAGGAAAATCCACCACACCAGGGAGGGCAGAGACGTACAGTGTGTGGACTCAGACAGCAGGTTGACCAGCTCGGTGCTGTGACTGTGTGTTGGGACGATCGTCAACGCAATCCGCCCAGAAATGTAGAGCTGGACAATGAAAAACCTCTCGGTGCAATTAGGTGTTGTGGATGGATGTTATTTGCAGCCGTGCCTGTACCTGAGCCGTCACATTACATCTCCACCTTGTGCATCCAGCGAGAAACTGACCCCTGTAATCCACTCGTTTACTATCACAGCCCGGACCTGCCCTCTGCAGATGGCCACTGAGAGGCGGCGTATTTTGCATTGATGTAACATAAGAACATGAAAGAGTGACACCCTGGTGTGAAAAGAATGGTTTTAGAGGTGCCGGATGCCGGCCCCATCTCAAACACAGCTGGTGTACTCGCCGCCTCGCTGAGGTATTATGGCAAGTTAACACAACAGATCTGCTTTACATATCACCGGATTAATAAAACACTTTCATTTTTTTTCCATCCTGCAGTTCAGTTTCTGCTTCATTTTACAGAACAAATCTCTGACAGTCAGCCATGTAACTATTACAGGCCCAAATGAAAGCAGCGTTCAGTAATGCCCACCCCCGGGGCTCCCTGTGATTTAGTCCATTATCAAAATCTGTTAGGCTGCCTCGGTAAATAAAACAGAAACTATGGAGAGATAGGAACTGACGAAAAATCTACCAGAGAGCAGAAAATTCCTGCGAGACCAATGCAAACAAGATTACAAGCTCCTTGATCCTGGCAGAAATGTTAAATTTTCAAACCTTGTGATATGGAAAGACTACATGTATCCAGAAAAGACTCGCTGATTCACTCAGACCTTTCCTGACAGACTTACAGGAAACTGTTTTTCTGCAGCATGAATAATCATAAACGACATACTGTGAGTAAAAAAAAAGGGCACATTGCATTTATAAGAAATGTCTCAACACCTGACCACATGCAGGGAGTGGATGGTATTACAAAAGACTTATGGGAAACTGGTCAGTGGCTGCAGGATATCTGAGTCAGACGTGGATCAGCAAACATACTGTGCTCTCACTGACCTTCCAGCGGCCTTTTGAACTGTCGCAGCATAACAATTAGCTAATCATACTGCGCTGTGTCTCTTTTCCGGAGGTGTCACACAGCATTGTGTTTTTGGGTGTCTTTGACAGATTTGACAGCGGCTGTCTGAGATGTGCAGTTGCTTTTCCCTTAACTGTGAACCATTTGAAAACACTATTCCTGGTCCTGTTGTGATGATTACAAAAATCACAAAGTTACCTGAAATAGAGCTTAAAGATTAGACGATGAGGGGAATTATTTTGACATTCATTTCATGGTTTAAATAATTTTTCATGCAAAAATACCAAACATACCCTCATTAAGCCTTCTCAGCTGCGAGGATTTGCTACATTTGTTTTCCTTATGCAATAATAAGCTGGATGTCTTTAGATTTTGGGGCTTTTGGTTGAACAGAACAGGACATGTCTTAACTGTCTTAAAGAGTAGGACACTTGGCTTTAAGGCATTGTGTTGGGCAACTTTCACTGTTTTCTGCTATTTATGGACCAAACAATGGATTCATTTATCGAGAAAAATAACTGCTACCTACTCTGCAGTAATAACATCTGATTATATTTGAAACCAAATGAAAGGAAATTTGCTTTCTTCAAAATTACAGTGTAAAAGAATGAAAGGAGCCATTTAGTTTTTGAAGGGATATTTGTTGTGTTGTGGATTTAAACAATTTCATCTGTTATTTGATTGAGGTTAAACTATTTTAAAATGGAAAAATGCATACTATGTGCAGCGCTATATAGTATATTTTTAACATCAATTTCTAATATACATAGGCTTAAATAATATACTGTATGTCCTGCACTGCGTTGAGTACGATTTATCACACTAACAACTGTAGCTAATGCTAATGTCTGTCTGCTCCTCCAACTGACATGATGTCTTTTATTGTATTTTCCACATATTATGAGACCAGTGTGAAATAATATCCAATTCACACGTCCTATACATGCATGTGCCTTTGTGTTTTGAACTGAAACACATCCTGTAGACCTCGCCAAGTGTATCAGACATGACTAAAGAGCAGTATTGAAAATGAATTTCACTAGCAAAGGTTTCTCCCTTTCTAAAGGCTGTTAAGTGAGAAAAAATGTTGCCCAGTTAACCAGCGAGGGTCCCCTTAGTATTCATTGATTCCTACAAATAGACTAAGATGTATGTCTCATGTACATCATGACTGACATTTAAAAAGAGTGGGCTGTGCATCCAGCAGCACTGTCTTCAGTAATAAGGTGTGAGCATGAATTCTAAAAATTCTATTAAGAGGTGATATGTGGGGCTCAGACAGTGTGTGGAATTACTGCCACAGTAGTCAGTAACAATATGAATGCAGGAAGCTTGCAAATTGGCCTGTTCGTGGACACAGAGGAATGGGCTTGAATGTGCAAACCCTCATTATAGAATCTCCCTTTTAAGCAGAGAAGGTGAGTTTCTTCTTCATTTTTTTCCCTCCAAAGCCAGACTGCAATCCAGCGGGAATTATGCACACTGTTTAATTCCAGACATGGACAGAACTAGACAGAGTGTGTACAGACTGCGAGACAAATAATTAGCTCCGCTGCTAAACAGAAGTGATCTCAATGAACGACACAACACATTGAGCCAGATTTTTGGGCAGGGACATTCGTGAGGAACTGTTTTCAGACCATAAATGATCAGCACAATTTTGCACCTGACAGGGTTTAAAAAAAAAAAGGAGCACATGTTGGTGAGCAGCCATGACTCCATTAGCATGCAAGATGCCATAAATGCATGCAAGAAGACTGCGGCTTATCTCAATAAAACAGCTGCCTTTTTAATTTCCTGCCTCTGAAATGCTGTGCAAAAAGTGAGGGTCTATCAAAATATTCAGTTTATGAATATAAAACTAGATAAGGTTTTTTTTTTCTCCACACTGTGTGAAATGCCTTTCCAGCTATTTAATTTACAGTCATTCACAACTAATCAGTCCCAGAAATGATAATTTGGCACCATAATTTGGCCATGACTTGTTTTTACTGTTATAAAAAACAATCAGCATTTTACACAGATAATGGAAATAGGTGAGAAAATTTTGACTCTAAAATTTGAATTCTGAAATTGTGTGAATCCCATTTATTCTCAAGCCTGCATGGAGAAATGCTTAACTTTTATATCAGGAAACCTATTATTTATACCTCACTGTCAGCGCTGTATTAGCAGGACTCTGTTTTGTATTCTATCTGTGCTACAGAGATACAACACAAGACAACTCTTTTTTTGTCTTTGAACAGCCTCCTATCAGAGCCAATATTTTACCTCCATCTAAGCTGTGATTATCCATCCTTGACCTGTGCTAAGGCAGAGTGATAATAACAGACAGAAATACGAGCATGTGCAGGAAAATGGACTTAATCGCAAGAAGCTCATTCACATCCTCTGTCCTGCTATTTGCATTATGTGCATTTAACGGAAGATGTTGCCAGTGTGGGGGTGTTGGGAAATAAATTCCTCACAGCTCTTTTATGTGTTCTGCTTGGTTGTTGAACTTTACTAGTGTTGCTGCAGTGTTGCCCTGTATGCACAGCTGCAGGGGTTATATCCTGCCCTTCCTTTTTGTCCCATCTTGTCACAATAGCTGCAGCGAAGAAAGAAAAAAAAAAGCTCAAGTTTTTGCAGGTGCAAGCAAATTATCTGCAGCCCCAAATCACTCTGTAGCTTTCATGCTCTGGCGATAGTGAGAAACAGGAGTCAGGCTGATTCCTTAAGCTGAAAGGGGGGAATCTGATGCATGTAGTGTTTGCTGTTGCCTTCTTCAAGCAAACATTTTCACGTTGTATGAATCAGCCGCATTTCGCTTTTTAAAACCATCACAAGACCGAAATCCAATAAGAAACCATTTAAATTGAATTCCTAACCAGTCTAGCCAGCAAATCCTCAGCATTATGGCACCGTTGGTGCTCTGTCTTTATTGCTCTGACCACACACATTGACTTTAAAGTTCCCCAGCCAGGATAGCTGCTGCTACAAATCCCACAACTCGCTCCATTTCACATTTTAATACTCTTCATTCCTTTCAAATTTTCATTATTTCAAACAAATATGACCATTATTGCTTGTAAACGAATGTACTGTTGCAGTGAAGTAGGTTTCATTTACGACATAAATTGGCATTCCTGTTTTAGATTCGAACAATTATCATGGGTCAGTTACTCGATAAAATTTTAGAGGAAACGCTCCAACAGTGTAATTTTATCCTCGGCCAGTGGAGGGAAATGAATTTGCAATTCTAGGCCAGTGGAAAAAAAGAGATAATTTCCATGCTGAAATATTTATAGTCTCCTTAAAACTGTTGAAGAGTGGAATTCAGAGGCTGAAAGAGCAGATTAATTCGAATCTCATTAAGATGTATGCTGTCTCCTCAGCAGGCCAAAGAGGAGCTATTTCCCATTCGATGCTCCCAAACATTCGGAAATGCTTCTTGTATTGTTGCTGCGTACAGCCTTGCCGCTACTAAATGTCATCCATGTTCATATCCCTGTTCAGCCTTGTATTCCACTCCATCTTTAAGAAGTGTGCTGTTGTTCAGTAATGAGCTGTGGAAATGTCAGCGCTGTGGGTTCAGATTAATTGAAGAGCCCACGGACATCTAATTACAGGAAAAAGACTTACAGATATCCCCATCCCTCCGAGACGACGGACCTTTCCCCTGCGGGCTAAATGATGCTGTTATTGATCGTTATATGCAAAATGATACTTTAATTTCTCTGTCTCAGTTGTTGCAGTGGAAGCAGGTTAATTGGATCAGACCCTAAAAAAGAGGGAGGAAAAAGAACAAGCTGAATAAGCTATAAAGGTTTCATTTTCTATATAGACGCCTTAGCTCGAGGATTGTGCTTAATATGCAATGAGGCTAATTAACAGTAAGTTAAACGGGCGTGAAGCTCCACAGTCTGGCCTTCGCAGCTCACAGGGGTAGAGGTGATGCCGTCTGGTGTTTGGTCAGGTGTGCGCTGAACAGTGGAATGATGATGAAGGCCGTTGGTTTTTTTTGCATTGCGCTCCTGGAAAGTTGTGAAACAGGAGGAGACTATAGCCCCCCCCTCAGAAAAAAAAGAAAAAAATCTCAATGCCAGAGCCAAAATAACATCAGTGAGTCATAGTTGCCTTCAGGCCACGTTGACTTTATCTCCTCTGTCTCAACATGCAGGCTGGTCGTCTCACCAGTAACTTTAATTAAAGCTAGAGTAGGAGCCGCCGCATATTTAACCTCATTGTAATTTGTCTCTTAAACTGTTGCATTTAAAAAGAGGAGACTTCCTTTGTGATCCATGGCTAGTGTGTAAATTTTAAGTCAAGATTTCAATTTGTGTGACTGTTAAAAGCTCCAATAAGGTCCACCACTGTATTAATACCACCGAAGTTATTTTAGCACATGATTTACAGCCTATCCTTGACACGTGGCAGTAAAGTTACACGTTTTGTAGGAGAAAGAGTGAAAGTCAATGGTGGTTTTCATGACTAATATAAGAAAACTCTGTATGTCTCTACTTGTCCATGTATTGTCTACATTTCCTCCCATTTGTGCCAATCAAAGCAAACCAAGGAAGAAACATACTTCACTGAGGAAAATTCAATTATATGACAAATGACATATTAGGTGAAATAGGTTACCTTTTATGAGGAGCTATCACATGTCCTGACAGACACTTGCTGTAACTGTCAGGGCATGTAAATCACCCAAACCTTCAGCTGCAAAAAACGAAGAAGAAAGTAGAGGACTCCCAATGAAAACCACTTTAATACCCATTTAAAATAATTTGTTTAGAACAGAGTGATAGACTGTATGTGCAAAGCTGGTATAAATCTATAAATATGTACTATTAAACAAAAAATAGTCTGTGCCGCTCTTACACAGCGTGCACTGATCTTGACTCATGCAGCCGCTGAGACAGTGAGCTGCCAAATTAGCTCTGAGGGTATAAAAAGAGTCCAAAAAGGCATGTAGGTACAGTAACAGAAAGTATCCATGACAGGAAATTGTGATATCAGAGGCCTTGCACCATCGGTTAAAGGTGCATTCCTTTAATAAAGCAGCACAGCCACATTAAATGTGTTTATATCGCTAACAGCAGGAACATTTATAATTAAATGGTTTTTCTATTCTTAAAGATCAAGTGCACAGATTTCAAACTCCTCATCAAGGAAACAAAATTTCCCTTGAAGCCACAGTTGGCAGGTCTTTGTCTGTGGCACAGCCTGGGCCTGTGCTGC
>JAOXYL010000090.1:12938725-12953009 GCA_028564955.1 Terapon puta
CCGCTCTCAGTCTCTCTTGCTGGATGGAGAGACTCTCAGGAGGCCACTACAACGTGTATGACTGTTGGCAGAAGCATCAGAGGAGGCTTGTGTTGGGCTCCAGTTAGTGGTGCTACACATTGTAGTGCTGCTAGTCACCCTGTATTTCATTTTTTTTTTTTTTTTTTTTTTTTTGGACAAAGGTTACATAATAGGAGTTAAATTATACAAGGTGATGACTGAATGAGGTTAGCTGGACTGAGATTTTGAACACTTTAAAATATGTAAACTTCAGTCATAAGCTGTACTTCCAAAGATGTCTCTGTGTCTTCTTATGTGTTTTTTTGTGAGCCGATTCTCTAAAAAGCATGCCATTGATATTGATACTCACCTGTGTTTAATTCAGGTGCAGCATTAAAAGGAAGCTGGTGTTGGCATGAAGCTTGGCAGGAGGAGTAGGTGAGACAGGTGAGGATGTAGACTTTTATATGATGTTGTCTTTCATGGCAAACACCTGTAATTTAATTAGTCACGACCATGAATGTCTTTTTAAAACTTCAGATTAAGCAAGTGACCAAAAATGTCAAAATAGACTCCAGAGTTTGACATACTTGTTGCCAAAACAAGCATCGGAGCTTCAGATGGACGAGAAGAATGAGCACCAAGAGCAGAAAAAGAGAAGTGATGAGGTAAGTTGTTTTGTCATCACACAGACTACGACATTGAGATAGAGGTGTGTGTTACAGTGAAACAATTTGCGCATGGATAAGTGAACTATGTCACAACTAGTCCACAAACATTCAGCACTTTATTCAGTGAAACTGTTGCAAGTGCCTGCAGTTGTTTGTGCCACAGCTATGGAAAGGAACAAAGATGCAAGGAGTGAGAGGTCAGACACTAAAAGCAGCACTTAACATTGATCTCATGTTCTGTTAAAATTCCCTGTGCCGTGGAGCAGTTCCTCCTTGTCATTGACATTTTTTGCCATCTGAATCTCAATTTTGATATCATGAACTCATGAGGAAATTATGGTGGAATTTATAATCATGATAGAATTAAGGCCATGAAAAGATGTTATGGTCAGGATGGATCACTGTTCTGGAAAAGAATCTCCTATGTCATACTCTCTTCGTTGCTGTGTGCGTGTCTGCGCTTTGTGTATGGGACTGGTAAAAATAGTTGACAGTAAAGACAACATAAAGCAAAACTTGGGGGTCATCTGCTTTCTGAAATGACTGTGCTTCTCATCGTGATTTCATGTTTCATGGCATTAAATGAAAGAATGTAAACATGATTACATTGGCTGAAAGACTGCGATACAGTTGCCTCCTAAAGTGTATATCTCGGGGTGTAGTTAAAGCGCCTGATAATGGGAAAGCATGTCTATCTACTGTTGCTGTGGAGAAATCCACAGATGAAAATCTGTGCTGAACTATGTCTACGTCGGAGGCACCTATAGATGACTGCAGCACATCAGGGGCTCCAAATATAACTCCACCATCTTTACACTATCTTCACACCTCTCAAGCATAACTACATAAGCAAGCAGTCTGTGGAAATGGCCACTTACAGAACCTGTCGCCTGTGATAATGACTGCAATAGTTACATAGAAATTAGCTGTTGAGACAGAGAGTAAAGAGGGTCCAGTGATTTTCAACACATAAATCATACAGACGCCAAGCCGTTGGAACGTCTACCTGACCTGTGATCAGTTCAACTATTCAGTAATCTGAGTGGTGTAGAAAGAGGCATGAACAAGAACCTGTGAAGTAAAACATTTGTGGTCCTTGATGTCCGTAGATGTTAATCATCCTTTATTGTTGTTCTTTGATGTATAGGTATTGATGAAATAGCAGGTACTAATGACTGCAATTGTTGTAACTATGCTGATAAAGTGCATTGCTTATTCTCTTGTCTTTTTGGCATTCACTAAACAAGTTGGTTGCATTACCACGTCCCTCTGGAGCAGAGAGGAATATAATCAGATTTGCGATCAGATGTTCATGGGCTCATTTGATTTGGTCTGGTGTTGTGTTCAGTAAAGACTGTTTCCACTGGCTGGAGAAACCAATGAGAGCTTTTCTGTCCAGGATTAAAATGGAAAAATATCTTTAGATGTAGCTTGCTAGCTACATCCAGGGTGTCAGGCATGGATGAGCTTGGCACATCTGTGTGAGTTTGTCGACATAACAACTCTGAAATCAGCATATTTCAAAGGTTGTTATGAAAAATGTCAGAATAATTGCTCCTAGTAACCAATGCTGAAGCACTCGTACAGACTAAGAGTTATACTGGGTGGACAGATACATCACGTTCTGCCACTTTCCTATCACGAAACAAAAAACGGCCTCCACGTGAACATAAACTCAGTCTCATGTTAAATGAAACAAGTAAAACAGTGTTGGGTATGAGGCTGATTATGACAACTTTGATGTGTTGGCAAATATGACTGAATTGGATAGCACAGTCTTCTGACAAAATATACATAAAACCACTAACAGGTTTGCCATATTAGTTATTTATTTATTACGCACAGCTGGGATGTACAACGGGATTTCGTCACGCGAGAAAAAATGTTGTCAAACATTAGTATGGCTAACATGTGCAGTGTGCTGTAAAATGGCTCAGTAATGGAGTTATTAGCATGGCTAATGCTTCCAAATGGAAAAGGTAATAATGTTAACAGTCTAAGAAAACTTGATAAACAGCATAATGTTCTCTTATGTGAGTTAAAAATTAAAACATTATGGGATGGGAATTTAAGAATTACAAAACTGATTCTTGGTTTTTATGAGTCAAATATTTTCCTGCACTGGACAAATGTGTTTTCCCTGCAGAAGACAAATGCTTTGACTGAGGGCACTCATGTGAATAAGTTGGGTTGTGGCTTGAACAATGAATTTGTCAAGGATCCAGCACATTTCTTATATTCAGTGGTTAGAATCTTGCTTTTTATCAAATACACTATGTATATATTATTTTAAGTCACATTTAATACTGGGCAGAGCTACCGGCAAGGCTGGTTAAACATGAAGTTAATAGCAGTCATGCATATTCTAGTGTTTCTTTCCACATATGCATACCCACTCAGCCGGAAACCACAAATGACCTCCAGTTGACTCCTTTAACTAGACAGCATAGTTGGCTTAGAAGCACATCTGATTTTGCGTTGAAGGATATAAACTGGCCTCTTAATTAAAAGAATCATCCAATAGTTATTGATCTCGTGTGCATATACCGTTGGCCCCTTTTAACCATGCTTGCACAGAGGTGGTTGTTATTGTGTGTCCACGGCATTCCGCTAAAATGAACCTCACTGTTTACTTCATTGTCTCAGGAAGTCAACCTTTGCACTTGAAAAAGCTGAGCGAGGGTAAAGTTAATGTCGCCTTAGAGGGTATCATCATATCATTTACATTGCATTCAGATTCAGGGTGTAACGTGAACGATGATCAACAGAGCGGCATAATGTGCCATATTTCAGGGCCACTGAGCAGCTTGTCCAACTGAGAGAGTGAGAGAGGGAAAGGGAAAGGGAGGGAGGAAAGAAAGAAGAGAAAGGGAGGGCGATGGGGACAGAGGAGTGGGGATAAAACCGTGTACACTGCATGCACATGTTGCCCAAAGAACAACAGAAAGGGCTTTGCTTTAAATGATTCAGAGCCAGAGATTAAATATTTATTGAGGTGAAAGATTCATGTATGGCACAGCTATGAACTCATAGCTGCGTGGCAACATTATATCGTATTCCAGTACTTTGTGTCAGATAGAAACGTTTGTGAGGGATTTTCTCCTTTACCAACATGTCTCAAGCCAAATAACCAGAGTTCAAAAAAGAAACCCAAAACAAATGTTGATGTTACATTATGCATGAAAAGCTGGTTTCAAATATACATGTCTTGAATACTTTTAATTAATATTTTAATGTTATAAGTGCAGTTGTGAGGAATCAGTGGTAACAGCTCAGCTACTGATATAAATAATAATAATTCTTCTTTATAGGAAATTGTTTAATATTTCTCTGGCTTTTCCCAAAACTTTAGGCTCAAATCAAAGTTAAAAGTCTTGACAGGGAGTTTTCTGTTTGAAGGTGGCAACAGTGGTGTTGAATTCAGGTCTATTCGATAACTACATGCGCAACTAAGGCAAGTCTTTCATTGGCATATAATGTCCGTTCTCTTCACTGTTATCGAAGTGTTGACACAGGCCTGATTGCACTTGATTGCTGTACACCGTGAGAAACATTTGATTATTTATCTTGTAAAAAATAGAGCATAAGATTTTTGTTTCTGTCTGTCGGCTTGATGTCGACGCGAACCACAGGTGACTGGAGTTTTGTCTCGGAAATCCACGGGGGTCCTGCTGCAGTTGGTGCGGGGAAACCAAATTAAATCCTCATGGCTCAGGGTCATGGCAACAGTTCAGATGTTTATTGATTAAATGTCAGCTGGCCAGGTGAACGTGATTCACAACTCAGAGGGGCCCTAATTCAACAATCCATCAACGGTAGAGGAACATTCAAAGCAACACATCATCACTGCTTGTTTAGCTCTCACGTGTTGCCCTGATATAACTACTATAAACGTGCTGGCAGCGTTTTTTTTTTTTTTTTTTCGCTTGTTAGACAGCCTTGTTTATAGGTTAGTTGTTCTTCAAGCTTTATTTAGGGTCAATATTGAATACAAAAAACTGAGCCTTGAGCAGAGATCCTGACAAACGTGCTTTAATGTGTCAGTTGTTTAATTATAGATAATTGCCAAAAGATCAATCTGCATTGTTCTGATTTTTGAAGCAATTTGTCAACTTTATTGCAAAATGGCAGACATTTGACCGTTGGCTTTTCTCCATTTTGATATAATATATATATATTAAAAAGAGTAATTGGGCCTTTTAAATCTTGGTTGGACAAAACAAGCAATTTGAAGAAGTCAACTTGGGATCAGGGAATATGCATCAGACAACTTTCAGTATTTCTAAATTTCTAGACAAAAGTATTTTCAATTAATCAAAATAACATTTCGTAAGCATATTAATAAGTAATGGAACCATACAGTTGAGAAAGAATGACAGCAGAAATTTAGATTATGATCTCACAATAATGTTCAGTATGTAATTAAATATTAGACAACACAACACAAGGTTAACTATGTTTATGTGGGAACAGCAGTGTTATAATAGCATGTCATTATTAGTGCATGTCATTGATGGTATATATTAGACTGCTATGGTTACAAAGCCTTCAGCTGAGAATGAGTGAGAGTATTTTTGCTTATAGGTGCAGTGCAACTGTAGTGGGGTATATTAATTTGGATCCCAAACCCTAAGGGTGACCCCTCACATGAGACAGAGGTCTGGCAGTCCTGGTCTTCATGCAGGCCATGAGCGTACAGTGACACATAACCTTGCCCTGTCACCACCCTCACCAGTGTGTCAGCTAACATTACTGTGATTGACGTTGAGCCAGCACTCCAGCCCTATGAGATCTGAGGCTCTGTATAACCTCGCCCTAGCTGTGTACCAGGGCTAGGACATTTGGGGCATGGTACTGGATCATGATGCCATCTGCGTTTATAGCCTGCACCTCTGTTAAACAAGGCCACAAGCCCTTGTAACCTTGTTTAAATTGGGTCTTTCTTCAGTCTTGTCCCTGAATGTTTTTGCGAAGTATTACAGATAAACAGAGAATAAGTGCTTTTACAGAAAAGTAGTGTTAACTAAATGCCACAATTGAATGGGGATGGTGGAGTCTGTATATTTTCACATACTGTAACACCAACAATTATCAATGACTGGTGTGAAATGAAACCATGTACTCTCTCCTGGTGGTCTATCATAAGCTATATCCTCTAAATGCAACAAATAATGCTGATAAACTGATAAACACAATAGATAGTTGTTCAAGTAAGTAGAGCAGAAACTTCTATTGAAGTTGTAAATGATCACATTACTAAATATGGTAATAATAGTGCTATTTTTGTTTTTTCAAGGCATTCTTAATGACTTCTTTATGTTGCAGGTAGCTTATTGGTCTGTCGCTGTGGAGGAGTTAAATAGTTGAGTATCGGATTTATTGGGATTTTGTCTAGCAAAGCCAGAATAGAAGGTCAGCTTTGGACTAACCAACTGGTTTTAGGTGCATCCAAAAGGCTGACGCTGCCCTGCGACAGACAAATCACACGTAAAAGCCAAGGTAATTACCAATCTGGTGAATTGCTGAGCTGTTCATCTGAGGTACAAGTCCAGGAATCCTATTCATGAAGCAAGACGGCTTTACAGATCCAGTGACTTAATAATCAAGGAAAGCATGTTGCAAGCCTCCTGACCAATGCCAGGGAGAAGTTTCTCATTTAGCCTTTAATTTACTACCCCTGGTCTGCTAGTGACTAGATCAGTTACTGTTTCTGGCACTGACTACTGCAGTAGCTAAATGCGAACTTACCCACTGATGCTCTGAGTCAATAAAAAGGAATAAAAACTCAATTCCTCTGGGAAATATAGTTTGAGCACGACATGGCATGATAATATACAGCATGTCTTCTCAGTGTTGTGGTGGTGTGATGATGCACATGAGAGTTGATGCTGAACCTCCATGCACCTTGGCCCAGATGAATGAGTCTAGCTGAAGTAGCAGCTGAACAACCTAACACACTTTCATACCCAGCAGATGGACAACACAGCCTTACCAGAGCAAAAAAAAAAGCTGCAAAAGAGATCAGCTTTTACATTTCATATAAAAAAGATTTCAACAAAACATGAGTAAAATATAAGCTTCACTGCAAAAGTAATACCCTGATTTGAACGTTCAAACTATTATTGTATAACAGTGTTTCTTCATGCCTGTTCGAGGTCATTTCTTACTACACCGTCGAAGCAGATACCCCCAAGGAAACATGGAGTTGAAAGGCTTTATGTAATGGGCTATCTTGGAAAAGCACTGCCCTACTGAGAGGGGACCATCTTGTAATGCTCGGTATCCTCAGTGCGAGTTCAAACTGCAGTCATGAGCGTCACTATCTTTGCGATGTTGTTTGATAGAATGTGAGCTTCCCTGTGACCGTGGGATTTTAATAATGTATGCAAGTTGTGTTCAGGCACTGCGCTGTGGTTTTATGCCTTAACTCAACCACTACATGACCTCAACTTTCTTGCCATTAAATCATTGCTGATGATGGGGAGAATGAGATGCATTGAAATATTGATTCTTGTATAGAAGACTTGTCCTTATGTAGTCGTTTTACAGCTATATGGAGTGGCTAGAACCTGTAAAAATACCATCAGGGGTCTGATTGATAGAGTAAGCATGAGTAAGAGTAAGCAATGGCAGTGATACAAAAATCTCTTGCCTTTTGTATGATGAGGACACGGTCGTGACAAATTATCTGTTCAATTTATGCTTTCAGTTCAGTTAAGCACCTGAACTCAAGTCTGTAGATACTCTTTTTTTTCTGACTAGGCACAGAAAATAACAAAAATAGAGTAAGGGAAAAAAACAAGAACATGTCTAAATACCAAGAAGTTGCCTGCATTTTACAGACAAACTGAAGTATATGGCGGAGTAGGGTATTTATCTATTTCTTTCTTTCTCTCTTTGTAAGTATGATTCATTGAAAAACTGAATACCAAAATTAAGTAATTAGTAATGCTTATCTGTTCTACATGAAGTGGAAAATCCCTGATGCTGATCACTATCAAAATAATTAGGTTTATAAATTCAGATCAGTTGTCTCAAAGTTATGTCCACGTCAGCCAGGACTGGGCATTGTTACTGGTCTTTAACAATGAAATGAAAATACCTCCATGTTAAAAACTGAAGCATGGTAATATTTCATCCTGTGTTGCACTTGCCTGAGAGGGTTTGCAATGCCACATACACTCCACTATCTTATAGAAACCTTTTACAGTGTAAACTGCTTTCTCCTCCCTCATCAGTGCAGGTGAATGGAAGAATAATAACTGTCCTCCGGGCAGCACAGCGTGGTGTCCCACGTGGCACAAATGTATAATTGTAATACAGTGAAATTCAGAACAACAAACAACATATACATGTCTTTTGTACACATGCTTATTTTTACTGCCATTATATTTTAAAATATATTTTAATAATAGGCTTTCAGACTTCCCCTTCTTTCTCCTTTTTTGACAGCTTCTAATACCAAGGTGATTAATAAGAAAATACTTCTTAGAACTTGATTTAAATTAACTAGAAAGATGTGGATCTGTATGTGCGTATGGTGTAAAGATGAACTGATCTGTTAGAGATATGTGTGTGTGTATGTTGATGCATTATCTTATACCTGCTTTAACACATCTCTGCAAATGGTAGAACTTTATTATAAATACTGCTAATGAACAACCTTTTCACTTATTGAAAAAGATTGATACTGATCTGTTAGTGCAGGTGTTTGTGTGTTTTGTTTGGATGCAACCTCAAAACACAATATCATATCAATCATATCAACTAAAAAGCTTATATTTTTATACAGTAAAAGTAGGGAGCAATATGGCTACAAGTTCCTTTTTGTTTTTGTGGTAGGAAGGTTCCCACAGAGATGACCTGTGAGCCATGGATATCGCTGTTTGATGTGTTTACATCCACCAATCATGTTACTAAATTTGACCAAATCCAAACCCACAAAACAGAGTCAAATGTTTTTGGTGGGGGGATGAAGGCCAACCCCATCACAGTGTGTTTAAGCCTAGGAGCCTGAGTCTTATTTCAACTTGCGAGACAGTGTAATCCTTCAAACCAGCACAGTCCTCCTTTCTTACTGTAGACTAGAAAACGGAGGGCCCAAAGGAGCTTACAGCACCTTTATCTCATTTGAGAAGATAGAAACTACATATCCATCAGTCATTCATGTCTGCCTGATGGATATGTAAATCGTCAATTTGGTTTTCATTGGAGGAAATCCTACCCAGCGCAAGCCGTCTGTGACCGCTGACTGCTCCGTTATGGGGGAGGGGTAGAGCAAAACACATGATTGTAATCGTTGTAATCCAGGAAAACACAAATGACTGACCCGTAATACCACAACCAATATAACACAAGGTTTAGAACACCAAACTGATCTACAGAGATAACAGCGGACTCAAATATTTAAAGCATAAAAAAACTAAATTTGTTTTCAACAAGAGGACAAGATGATCTCTCATAATGCTATAGCATAGTTTCATCTTTATCTGCCAGTCGTATCATGAACAAAACGCAGTGGTACTCATTGATTTGGGAATGTATTTTATACCATTCAATAAAGAGCAGTACTGTATTAACCTTCAGTTGAGAATGCCATGACCTACTGATGAAGTACATCTTTTCTCCATTTGGTGGTCATCCACAGGGAGAGGGAACAATTAGGCCAAAAAGGGAAATGGTCAACATCGGGAAACAATGCCTCAGTTTCCAACCGTGCCATCCCTTTGACACTTTTTCAAGAAGACAATAAAAGAAGACAGGCAAGACTGAGAGTCAAATCGAAGGTTAATTGGAGCCAGGAAAATGTCAACCAATTTTACCGATCACCCACAAGGGATATGCAGCCCTTGGTGAAAAAGATGCTGGAATACGTGCGCAGTATATTAGCTTCCTATCCATAATGGCCTCCTGAAGAGAGTGATGATGACATCTTTTCAGCACTCTGTTCCCCCTCCAAGCATTTGCGTGTACACAAAAGATAAAACTAGAGTGTGTGTGCACGCACGTGTGTTCTCAAGTATGTGTGTATATGCATGGATGTATTATATGCTTCATGTCAAAGTCAGCATCGTTATTGAAGTTGCAAGCTCCCTTGGAACCGACAGGTGTTGGCACCAGATCTCTGACACCTCTGTGGTTATGACATATCCATCCCCTCCAGTTAGTTTTACCGTAACACATGCTGGTTTGACAACAACAACCATTCCTGCTGAAGAATATAAACGGCATTTTGGGCCTATAAAATGTTCTCTGTTGTGACTTTGAAGCTTATTTGAAAGGCTTTCGTTGTGGCAGCTTTTGAGAAATCACAGGTGTGAATTCAGCGGCTTTTGTGTATGTTTTTTTGAATGATTGGTACAACATCCTTCACTGAAATTGAAATCTCTGGGGAAAAAAAAGATTGATAAGAAAATTTAAAAGCTATAAGGGAAAGGAAATAAAGAAAACGCTTTTTAAAGATTAATCTGAGCAGAAATGTCATATTGGTGCAGCAGTTCACAGAGGAAATTGTTCAAGCCTTCAGCTGAAAAGAAAAGGGATTGCCACGTTTTTTACACTTATAGTTGTTATATTTGTAATGGGTTTACATCTTCTGTGACCTGGATAAATCTGATATACAGTATATTATGGTACTGTAATTCCCTAAATATTTCATGGAATCGTTATACCTGGCTTCTGTGTTTTGAATCATGTAATGTATATATAAATTATTTTGTAGGCTGGAAATAAGTATGGGAAAATAGAAATCTCATGGGGAAAAAAATAACAACCCCCTGCACTGACATTTACAACTGATTTCCATTACAGTGTTGTTAATTAAATTGATTAGCTCATGCAAGTGCATGTTTATTGCAACCTTGTTGAGCAGTGTGCTGCAGCACTTTGAGTAACCCATGCTATCACTAACATTAAATCATGCTGTCATGCCCTAAAGTCTTTTTTGTGCCTTTGACAAAAGGCAACTTAGCCTTGATCTTCCTCACAGGACTATAGAGAGTAATGATAATAAAAAGGATTACTCTTGGTCTAAGAAAAGGTGCTGTAGTCCAGTCTTAATTGGTGAGTTCCCTTGCTAAGTTGATCTAGTCTTGAGGCTGCCAGTTAGTGAACTGGTCAATTAATCTCCCCTCTCTCATAATGAGGTGGGGGATTTCAGACGACTGGCCCTTCACACAAAGACAGACAATGTGCCCAAAGGATCTTCTGTCCCTGCACCAAGTGACCTGACAATTAAAAAATGTACCTCCCTACTTCCCTTCCTCACCAGGTGGCAAATTGGACTGACCCAGCCTCATATCAAAAGGACTAACCATGACTTCAAATCAACTTCACAGGCACAAAGAGAGGGGAAAGGGCAGTATCCTCCATGAAATAAGATTGTTGTATTAAGACTTTTGGCCCCATATCATTCTGTCTTCCTCAATTTGAGGTAAATGAAAAGCGACTTGTTGGATCCTCCCGCTGTGTGTCACAAAGGTTTACCCTCTTGGGGGGGTGGGAGCTGTGTTGTAGCTTGACATTAATTTGACGATGCAGATGTGACAGTGGAATAAGCTAAACGTTTAGGGTTAAATGTGCTTGACCTTGCATTGTAGCAGGCTTTAAATCTATTTTGTGTGAAAAAGATAATAGAGGGGGCTGGTCACAATCAAAGTCAAATTGGAAACCAGTGATCAAAGTCCTGACATTTCACCTTCACAACATTTTGGTACTGTACTTTGTGTATTTTGTCTGTGTCAAAAGAAAAACTGTGTCATGCACTCAATAAGGTATTGAACTGTCTTCATCTGTTCCATAATAGTGAACATTCATCGTACCAGTTGTGTGTGGTGGGGCTGGACTATTGGAGATTGGGCAGAGTGCACCCCCGTAAGCCTTTCCGGGGCGAGTAAGCATTGTAAACAAATGCGGGCTGGGCTGCAAGCTAACCCATACAGACTGACTCTTCCAGTCTCTTCTTCGCAAACGACAGGTCACTTGTCAATAAAATGGACGAGACGACAGCTGTGGTGCGACTGTTACCAAGACCTGGCTGGATAACAACAAAAGTCTCTTAAACTTGAACAGTTATGTTGCACTGTTGTTGAAAGTTGTTTTCTTTCTTTTTTTTTTAACACCTTTGTGTTTGATCAAAACATCATAAACACATTCCTCTTAAGAAAGCAAGACTTCAGTCTACTGTCTATAAAATACATTACTTTGCAATTACATCACCGAGACAAATTGTTTTGTCACTTACCAGCAAAACAACCTGCCTACCATTGTATGAGTGGTTATGTTGTTTTGGTTAAAAAATAAAAATAAAAAAAAGGACAAGACCTTAGTCAGCACAGAAAGCAATGGGCACAACAATTGCAAACGTAAAGGACTATATCTATGGATAAATAATGCAACAGGACATCAGTGGTGTGGTGATTCTTTGGCTATTTAAAGGTTGGCGACCCTGACAGTCCCAAGTGAGGCGAGGTAGAAGTCCAACAGCAGACACATTGTGGGGTTTATTATTAACTGAACTTGAAAGAGTGCAGCAATGGTTAGAAACAAGGCTTAAAACAATAGTTAAAAAAAAGTTAAATACATTGAAGTTGTCACTGAAAACTCACATCATCGGTCATCCAAAAGTGAAGGACATTTTAGTCCCACCACAGAAATGATTTGAAACACAAAACTGGAACCTTCTATCACTTTCAACATGTGGTGGTTGTTGTAGTATTTTGAACAAACAAAGAAAATCAGTTCTGCTCTGCTGTGTTTTGAAGAGATGTTTTGTGCCTTGGTGAGTAACAGTCTCTTGGTTACAGCTCAGTGGCTATCCATTAAGTTTGCTGATGACATTGTTTAAGTTCACTGTTGAGTGTCAGTTGCTGCAATCCTCGCTGATCCATGACTTTATCAGGTGCTGCCATGCAGAACGGTGGGACAAACCAGGAATTAGTCCACCCGCTGCCCCAGGTGGTTTGACCCCTGACATATTCTGACATTGTCTGCTAAGATTCAAACAGGTTGACAAAAATACCTATTTGGAAGTCTCTTTTTTATTATGGAAACAAACAAACAAACAAACAACCCCCCATGCTGCAATCCTCAATGGTGTATATTGTAATGTATCTCAGTGTTTGTATTTTTATGTCCTTAACGGTTACTGTACGATTAACTGCGGCAGACCTTAAATTATCAAATATTATTAACAGTGATTAATTTGGTTTATAAATGTCTTTCTAGATCCACTAAAATAAATAAATACTTCCTTTAAAAAGACTTATTTTCTCACTTGTTTAGAGTAAGTGGCTCGTCACATCCATTTTATGCCAGTAGGTCACTTCCTTAACAGCTTGCCTTGAATTGCATGAATTGCATCCTGGAAGTGATCTGGGAAATGGCTCTTTAGCATAGCTACTGTTTGGAGGTGTAAGAGGAGAATAGTCAGAAAAATACTCAGTATTATAATATTTTACCTGAAGTTAGCTAACATTAGCCACCATAAGCTAATCTTTGCTGCTATTATTGGTGTTTATGTCAGCCAATTAGTTGAGTAGATAAGGTATTACAGTACAGAAATGCCAAAACAAGTTTGAGGTAATTTTTAAAACAGTGTGTCAATCACATAGTTTGTTCACCAAAATGCTCAAGTTTATGTTTATGCTAATGTTCTACTCTTTTTGTATCTTCATCATAATGTAAAAGAAAATCTAAGGGACCATGGTTGTTTATGTATTTTTAAAATGACATGAACTGTAATTTAAAAGACAAGAGGGATGGGAGGCAGAGTCTGTTTCTCAACCAGTAGGTGGTAGTCATATTACATCAGTGATGCATATTCATTTAAGGCTTAAAAAATGATTTTGGAGGGACTTCATCCTCACTCTACATCTGTTCCCTGATTGAGGCCTGCGTCACTGTGGAGATACAGTATTTTTGATCTTGTACAACTCAAGGCTACCGACAAAGTCAACACGCAACTGTATGTTCTCCAGTTTGCTAGAAATACAAATACATATTTTTTTGTAAAAAGGCATAACACAATAAAAATGTAGCTTCCAAATATAAGTCTGAATACTTATTTTACTTTTGAGCAGTTTAGTTTTTATTTTTTTGGCAAAATTAAATAAAACTCTTATTAAAAACTGAAAGTCATGCAGTGTGCCAGTATAAATAATGGGGCTTAAAAGTTTTTTCCATTGGATGTTTTATGGCCCATAATGTATATTTCGAATAGAATATATCTAAACGTGAACTTGACCTTGCCCATTTTCAATTTATGGTGACTGAATTGTTCAAAAAAATAAAACCCCTGTGAGGGATGATTTAATAGTGAGAGTACCCTAAGTATGGGTCAAGATCAGAGTCAAGTTTTTTTGGCTCTGTCTTGTGGAGTACAGACTCCACCGAGAGTAATTATTTGTGGAGGGTTTAGGGCCCTGGGGGTGACGGAGTGGGCGGGAGGGGCAGAGGGTGCGCTGAAACGGAAAGCACGCCAGTCCCACTCACAGTTGATGCTCAGTGAATCTGAAAGGTCATGTCATGTTTTCTGGCAATTGACTCGATTGGTTTGGATTCTGCAACATAAGGCCAGGACAGTGGTGTGTGTGTGTGTGTGTGTGTGTGTGTGT
>JAOXYL010000090.1:12953109-12966987 GCA_028564955.1 Terapon puta
AATTGACTCGATTGGTTTGGATTCTGCAACATAAGGCCAGGACAGTGGTGTGTGTGTGTGTGTGTGTGTGTGTGTGTATATATATGTGTGTGTGTGTGTGTGTGTGTTGTGTATATGTGTGTTTCTGCACATTTGCTGGGAAATATGCCCCTGGGTTATTTTTTGCATTGACCTTATTACCCTGTGCAGTGACGAGCTCGCCACATAACTTGCTCCCTCTGACTGTTTAACACACAAGCACATCTAGATGCAGATGCTTTACTTGTTAATCATCAACAACGATGAAAACCTTTTAGATATTTGTGAAATATGTTTACTGGCCAAAGGCTTTTGCAGCGCATAGCACAATGTAAATTATCATTAATAAAATATCTCAGATTATTATGTAAACCATTGCAAGACATTTTTAATTAAATGTTTAAATAAGTGGATTTTGTAACATTTATGGATGTCACTGTTGAATATACCAGAAAAAAGAAGGGACAAAGGGATGATGTTTGTTTTTGGGTGTGTGTGTGTGTTTCAGTCTCCTCTTTCCTAAATGAACTGAGACAAAGATAGTATTAGCACATTTAATTAAGGTTGATCACAATCATCAAACACAGACAGCTTACAACCAGCAGCTAGCTCAGACATATTGTGCGTCCTGTGCTGCAGTCTTTAAGGATGTATTCACTGATATGGCTCCTGCCTCGCAGCCATTCTGGGCAAGTAATTTACCAGAACAATGTAATCTTAACCTCTCCCCCTTTATTCATCATCTGGGAGGCTCAACTACCCAGTTATAAATAAGGAAACACTGCCAGTATCACATGTGGTCTGAAATGGACCAATAACTTTTCATGTGTACGTCACAATTGGAAAGAAAACGTCTGTTTTGTACATTTGTATCATCAGCCAATATATTCTGCCACTTTGTAATAGTTTGTTATATATTTATTGACTCACGCATGTTGAGCAATTGTTTTTGCCTTATTAAAATATGTCCTAGTTTATAAACAAACGTATCATGAAACTAAAAAAACACCTTAAAAAAAGGAATGAGCCTGTCCTCTAGGCGATTGCACACTGTATGCAGTTTTACCAGCAAAATCCTTTGCCAGTCTTCACTCTGCCATGCCTACGCGGTTGACTCCTGCACTCCAGCGGATCGGTGGCAGAGGTCCAGAGTCACTTAGATCATTTTTCCCGGGGCACAAAGGGGGCAGAGAGGAGCCACTGACCCTGCGCTCGTCAGGCAGGGCTTTACGCCTCGCTGACTTCCCTGGTGTGACATTTCTCCTGTATTTGCCCCCTCCCAACGCCTCCCTATGTAACCACCACTGCAGTGCAGAAAAGGATCATTGTCTGTAGCGATATCAATCAAATGAACAGCATCTGGGGTCAATCTGCTGTCAGTGCTCCCTCTCCGCTCTCCCAGCTCTCATGTAAAGTGACAATAATGACAGAATGTCAGCCATGTTACCAAATGTGGCCAGTTAACACAAGACGACACGTTGAATCTCTGCGTTCTCAAACAGAGACATCATACCTGTCTCCCTCCCATCGCCCATCACGAGACCTCAACACACCCTTTCTGCTTCTTTTAACATGATGTGTGCAATTGGATTTAGGCCCCTCCCCTCCCGTTCAACAAACACACCCCCTGCTATGGGTCATACAATGGTCATGACATTATAAAAGGATCAATTGTGCCTTAAAACACCGCCTCTCCTCTATGGGGGTATGTAGTTGAACAGATGGGGCTTATGCAGAGCAGCTTTAATATCTGTTTAAAGTGCTTTACAGACAATGATCTAATGAGACATTTACATTTTGTTCAGTTGGACTGAGAAATCTCCGACCAAAGCAACTGTCATCTGTTATTGCAGGCATAAATGTCCCTAAATTGTACTGATAGATGCAATCTTTATACACATTTTTACATTGGTGCATGTTTTCTTTTACAGATTCTCACCAGAAAATATCCAGAGCTAAACAGACTTTCATATGGATTTTATGCCTGAATACAATACCTCCAAATGTTTTTTTCCTGTTAAAAGATGCTGATCATTATAGTTTTAAGAGTGCAAAGTGCTCTTTCTCAACAAATGCTTCTAGTAATAGAGAGTGGAAAATGGGGAGAAGATGAAAATTATGCACCTGATTCCCTCATAGCAAACGCAGAAATAATAAATGTGTAAACTCCAAGTCAGTATAATTTAACATTTACAGTAGCAGATTCTTCAACTTAGAATAAATGTAATTCCACACCATAAGCCATACCATTAAACTATTTGTCCATCCATTTTGTATACCTGCTTATCCCAACACCATTAAAATATTAGAAATATATTCTAACAGTGTCTGGATGTGGACATTTGGTGCATCTGATCGGGGACGGCAGTAAAGTTGAAAGGGCTGGAGATTCTTGCCATCCGTAAGCTGCTGTCAAGGGAGTTGGGAAGACGGGGTTGGGAAGGTAAAAGCTAGGACATGCTGTGCTGGGATCAACACGTGTCTGCAAAAGCCTGGAGGTTCCACAACAATCTGTTCCAGTTGGTTCACTCTTGTGCTGTGACCTCAATTTTTGACTGCTGTTGGAGCTTCCTTGCTCTCTGGTTTGACACAAGAGCAGCACAGGCAGCTCTACACCCGCCCATCCGAGCAGAGGTCGGCAGAGTGGAAGAGCCCGCTCAAATATCAAACAATGAAGCTGCGGAGGAACATTGAATTAACATCCGCTTATCCTGGGCTGCGAGAGCATCTCTAACTTGGCAATCCTGTGAAATGACACTTTCAATTGGGGTCAATTGGACCCCTGCCTCTGGATTTCAGGCAGCCTCTCTGCCTTGGGGTAATCAAGGGCCGTAGATATAATTAGAGTAACAGGCTTTAATGTTGTAGTTCAAGCAGTGCAACTGAGCGTTTGAGCAACACTAGGGGTCAGTGGCAGTCCATGCAATCACGTGGCGATAGAGACCCTTTTCAGCATCATCACTTTTGTGTGTAGTACAAGTATGACCACACTTTTTTAGCAGCTCACCAAATGTGATAAATTTACATAAACTTTAGGAAGAATAATATTTTTTTTTGTTTCTACAAAAGCAATTGCTGCAAAAGAATAATTATTAGTTCACTCTTCAAAGTCAAAGCCTTTTTATATTTTTAAATCTTTGTTTCTTTCTCTGCCATCTCATTTGATGCACAATGTGTGATTGTAGGTTCTTTGCGTCGTTCGTTACTTTCTCCACTCCCCCTCAGTGGCATGGCAAAACATCTCAGCAGCGGTGACACGGTGGTCTAGTAATTATCTAATTGTTCGAGCTATGTCTTTCTTTGATTTATGGTCTTGTATCAGTGGCTGACCTGATTTATAATGAGGTTCCCCCACTTGTGAAAATATGAACCTGAATTATGTGGCACCAGTCCAATTATTTCTTTGTTCGGCTGAGGCTCCTGTCGACATTGACGGTGTGCATCACAAATAGCTGCCATTGAAGCTTTCACCTAATAACAATAATATGATCCATCATTTTAGATTGGCCCAATCACACCTCCCACCATGTTACCCACTTCATCTATCATTGTGTAGATGCACCTTATCCCTAAAGATTGTAATCAGACATTTTCCTTTAATGTGCTATTCGTAGTTCATCAGATTGGAGTTTTAATCTCAGCGTTTATCAATTTCACACCTGCCAGGTACAGTATATGACACGACAGTCGTTGCCGCAACATCATGTCTGGGAAAGCCACAAGAGCAGCAGGCGGGAAATGACACGACTGCACCCTCCATTAATCCAGCAGGCCTCCCATTATCAAGTTCAGGCCACAAAGTCAAAAAACTGGGCACTAAGTGGAGCAAGTTGCTTGGCACAAGGACAAAGTTGACAGAAAACATAAGGCCCCCACACACTGTTTGGACAGCAGGAGGCTGTGAGCTCATGGGTTGAAGAATAGATCCAGCCACAAGCACATCCACTATACAGATGAGCTGCCCCCTTCAAATTAGCACCGAGCATGGAGACTGCTGCTGGTGTCTGATGAAAAGATGCACGGCTGCCACTATTTGTGCCGCTAAGGCATTCATCAAATTAATTACTGGTGGATCCAAGCACCTCTCTGATACCTCTTTATTTTGAGTCCGGTAAATGGGGACTCAGACTAGTGCTGACAGAGAGGCCTAATACACCCAGTCTTTGGCTGCACATAATTAATTGAAATCTTTGCTAGCTTGACAAATTGGAATGATGAATCTATCTTCTATGAATAGCTTAAGAAAAAAATGCATAATCAGTCAAAACCATACAGTAGAAGCAACATCTTGCTCTCTCTGTCTCACTCACTCGGTCTCTGTCTCTCTCTCTCTCTCTTTCTCTCTTTCGCTCTCTGCAGCATTGTATGATCCATTAGGCTGAGAAAACATGGCTTGTTGAGAAGACTTCCCTTCCTTTCACCACCTCGATTGATAACTTTGGCTTCTTACTTTAATAGAGCGGTCAAGGTGGAGAGTTCCTTTGTATAGTTCAATAGAACAGAGGAGAACATAAATCAAAGTCCTCTGGTCTTCGCCTCAGGAAATGGATACACTGTAGTCTCTAATCTCCCAAATCATAATTTGTCATAATAGTCAATATAAATAAATAAAGCAATGAAGTATAATCAACATAATCAATGATTTTACAGTCAAAATAATTAAATCTAATAGTAATGAGAAAGGCATAGCTATTGAGACCCACTGAGAATGATCAATTTTATTCTATTGTTCCACATAATTCTTTAGAGCTTCATATACCCTGATTTTGGCTGAGGCTGGCAGCTGTTATCAGTGAAGCTTAAAACGCATTGTTTAGTACTTAATCAGCACCATTGACAGACTGGTACAGTTAGCGAGTAGCTGGTGAAAATGTTGTGGAGAACTGAATATTAGACTGAATATTGGACTAATACTCACCAGCTGGACAGAAACAGAAGCTGTAAAGGAATGATAATGTTACTTAATGTTACTCTGTATCAGCTGAATATCGGACTTTAATTAAGTGGTGACTAAACATTGGGATATACAATAGCGCATGTAGCGCATGGTTCCGTATTTCATTATATTTATTTATTTTTTTCTAAACCTGAAACAATGAAAATAATGCATTCTGAGGGAGCAACAACCTGAATTTGGCTAACTTTCCTCGGTGTGGGTTTGGACTTGTGAATGACTCGTGGCTTGTTACTGGGTTAGCTTGCTTAACAAGAGTTTGTTGCTGAGCATCACCGCTCACTCACTCTTCAGCTCAGGGGAGTGTGTACTCTTGAATAGCTCATTCTGCACATTGCCTCGTCTAAATTGGCTTGCTCGCCTTTTTCATGTCAAAATTTAATTTTGTAGCCAAATCAGCTGCCATTGTTGACTTGAAGGGAGCATAGCATTGCGGCTGTTGGTCTCCTGAGGTTGGTGTGTCAGTAACTTTATAACGCAATATTATAATTACTGCGACAGCCTTACTTAAATAAAACGTTAAAAAGTCAGTGTTGTTTTCAAATGTTTCCACTGCCCCCAAGTGGCCAAAACACAATTGCGGGTCAAGTCTGAGAACAACATGGATCATAAATAAATTTGGTCACTTCCCTACCTATCATCTTATCATCTTACCTACATATACTTTTTTCATAATACTGCATTTGTCAAGAGCTGTTCTTTTTTGTGCACGTGCACCTGTTTGGGTAATTTCCTGGTTGCAAGTGAACCTGTTTGCACTGTGGTGGGTGGAGTGGTGCAGCTGAGGTAATGTTTATGCAGATCAGGCGGAATAGTGCAATTTTGGTACAGATTTTGGCAACAAATAGCACTTATCATCCTCCCTGCTCTAACTACCTCTTACTGCAAATGCAGGCATAAACAGCAATTTTCCTCACTTTAGTCGGTAGTATATTTAAAAAGATGATGGCGATGCACACAAATTCACCTTTACTTTGTTGTTCAACTCCATGCTGTCTTTTGTAAGTCCTTATTTGTAGAGTATGTATGTAACAGATCACATGCTGTGTGGTTTAATTTTTTTGGTACCGTGAAAGTCAGAAATGACCAAAGTCAGTACTTTGTGCTCCAGTGTGCTCTTTACAAACCAAATGCTACAGAAACAATTAAATGGTTTGGACTGAATGTAAGAAAAGCAGAAAAATATTAATTTGAGAGCACAAATATAGTACACGAGAGTTAAAAGTGATAATCTATCCCTACATATCATTAATTACGATGTATAAATGAGTAAATATGAAGGCAAGTGGAAAGTAATGCACACACTTTAGTAATTTGAGAGAACTAACCAGGGATTGTGTGTTTAAGATTGTACTGTGTGACATTTTCATTGTTCTCACACAATACAGGTCCAGGTACAGTATGTGATTTAAAGATTTCAAGGGTATCATAAGGGTGTTTGTACAGAGGACAACACCATCACATGTGGCAGTAGATGAAATATAACACAAAGAAATATGCACAGCAGTCTGTGAGTGTGTGTACATGTGTGCACACATGTGTATGTGTGGGTGTGCGTAGATTGAGAAAACACTGAATGTGAAGGTTGCTGCTGTGAAGGACATATCTTGTCTATGGTAAGTAGTCATCCTTAATAGGTTTGGTTTGGATGTGAAATATTAGTGTGCCAAGTCAGTATGTGACATTAGTGTTGTCTCTAGGGAAAACTGCAGACTGATCTCAGTTCAGCCAGTACTGAGACAGGATAGGGGGCTAAATAAAGGCTCAGATAGATGAAACTGTACCAAAACCTTACAACCCCAAGACAATCATTTCCCTCCACCTACTATGATGTCATGTTCATCATATGTACCGTGTTGTAGCTAGAAAACACACCTTTGTACGAGCACAAATGTTTTTCTCAATTCACTGTGGACCAGTTTATATTTTTCACACCCATTTCAATGCACTTTATTTCAAGCATTAAATACTGTGCTTTCAAGAGATTGAGATTAGCTTTAATCTGATATGATCCACGTAAGTATCATTTATAGTATTATGATAAGTGGAAACACAGGGATACTCTTAATCTGCCTATAACTGTAGTAAATAGCTGCTAACTGCTCAGAGAGTCAGTAGAAACTTAATCATACATACATTAATATTATTACATAACTTTAAATGGCTAAATGGCATTGCAGTTACTAGTGTAACAATGATTTCTGTACATCAAGAAAATACCTATTGTTTATTATATTAATATTTTTAAGATTCCTGGAGACATTTCAGATTGTGCATTTGTGTTTCTTCATTGTTTTTAATAACACGTTCTTCAAAACCATGCTGCCAATTAGAATGAGGCCAACTTTTAACCCTGATACAGTTACTTTCTAAATAAAAACAGCTGCAGGAAGCTAAGGGTTTTACTTGTTTTTAAAAGTCTTGGCTCTCTGAATGAAGTGGTCCTTTGATTGAAATCCTTGCCATGGAGCGTGACATGAGCATTTCCTTTCTGTTCTCCTATTATCAGCTGAGCCTGTGGTGCACAACCTAATCCCTCTTCATCAAAGCGGTGTGGGCAGCAGTCAGCGAGATGTGACCATCAATTAATCACCCACTACCCCCCCTGACCAAGCTCAGTCCCAGCACAGATGTGAGGCCTCATTGGTTTTAAACACTCTCACTGGGAGATCTGCTGCAGACGAAAGACTGCCACAAACTGGCTTTGTCAAAGGGCATCTGTGGACAGTGACGCTGTCGCCAGCATGAGAGTCGGGCTGCTCTGAGGGGAGGTCAGTGTGAGAGTGCACCATCAGATTAACCTTTAAGCTGAGCCTTAACTACTTCCCTTTTATAGTCTTGCTCTAGTATCTTTACTTCATTTTTAATTGAAAGGAATGCTCTATATATTTTTAGTTTCATTGTCAGTATGTCTTCTCTGAGAGTTAAGACTAGCTAGTGAGCTCATTTACTCAGTTTGATCCTCAGGGTTTCACTGCTCTCCAACTAAGCAGCTTTCTGAGAACTCCATTGTCTTATTGGAAATCTTCTGAATATTGGATAAACCCAATTTCCCCAAAGCCCCTATCCCTAACCCGGCCTCTCCTGCCTCAACCACCCAATTCCCAAAACACAAGGCAGATAAAACACCAGCGTGCTCACCTTACCTTTCATTAAAGCGCAGGTAAATGTCATTTCAAAGTGCATTTTTATTCAGCCCTATGTACTTTAAACTCCAAATGCACTATATTTTTTGCCACCTAGCCATATAATATTCCATGTAAATTTAAGCATCTCAAGACCAGTAGCTTAGAGCACTGCAGAACAGAAGGGTTGCAGAGTTCATAAATGAGTAAAAATCTCCAAATGAGTTTGGTGACCTCTTAAACTCCATGAAATTAATATAAGCAGACATCCTGCACGCTGCAGGCTACTGCAGAGCTTGGGAAGATCACTTAAGCTCTCTGAGTTCCATAAAACTTTTATAAGTTGACTTTCAAGACACATTGTAGCTGCTTACTGGTGACGACAGGGAGCAATATGGAAGCAAACAAACCTTTACTGCCTTCACTTAACCCCTCATTCAAGTACAGGGGAAATGCTGGCATCAAAACATGTAACATCGCCCCTGGGAGGACGCTCATCCCAAAAGATTTTTGATTTAATTTATATAAGCATGAGGGTGTGACCGTTGAACATAAGTTACATGTCTGTGAGGTTGTTTACAAACCCCATTTATTTCCTTATTTAACATTGAGTAGCTGAAGTTAGATTGTGTTTTTATTGCTCCTGCTGTTTTGAGGGATGCTGTCACATAAGATTTAATATACTGCCGGTGCTGTAATAAAATATATATCCTCTCTATTTCTTTCCAGTAACTTACCACATAAATGGTAATTGAATGCATGAACTTTCAAACTTGTTGATACATTAGTAGTGGCACAGTGGTGTAGTGGTTAGCACTGTTGCCTCCCAGCAAGAGGGTTCTGGGTTCACACCTGCCCTTCTGTGTGGAGTTTGCATGTTCTCCCTGTGCCTAAGTGGGTTCTCTCCGGGTACTCCAGCTTCCTCCTACAATCCAAAGACATGCAGATTAGGTTAACTGGCAACTCTAAATTGCCCCTAGGTTTGAGTGTGAGTGGTTTGTCTGTCTTCTGACTGACTGGTATCTAGTCTAGTGCCTCTCACCTCCTGTGACCGTGTGGTACAGAAAATGGATGGATGGACACATTAGTATCTAGTGTTATATCACTTTTACTATTAAGGCTACAGTTAACAGATCTGGGCCTCTCATCAGTCCTTTAAAATGGTTTTGAAACATATGTCTTGTCAACATCTTAATATCAACAACGCTGGTCACAAAGTGAAAGCTCTTCAGCAGGACCTCAGTTCTTTAGCAACATTTAACATTTCCTGTGTTCATCCATGCATGCAGTAGGTCTTAATCTACGGATAATTTATTATAATATCGATAAAGAAATACATGAAGGATAAAAATCCTCCTTGGGGTGTAGTGATAGTGTAGTTTGGGGTGCAGCCAGCACGTGCTGCAGAAACAAGATCAGTCACTCAAAATGTTCACTAAGTCATACTGCTTTTAATCTACTAAGCATGAATACGCTTTTGTATACATATGAATGGAATTGAATTGATGCACTTTGAGAAGAGGACGTTTGAGAGAGGTTAAAGAACCTTGTTTCAAACCTGTATATGTCTTTGTCTGTTTGAAGGAGACCAAATCAGGAAAAACAGATGAGCGAATGTTTGGTTTGTGATCATTTGGTAGGCTGATACATGATTCTGCATTACACTCATGTTGCTTTGTCTTTGCTGACACATTGGAAAATGTTATAGAGGTGGCTGTGTGTCTGTCAGCTTGTTTAAAAGTTTATGTGCCCCCAAGTGGTTTCAAGGAAAGATATTATACACCCAACATTATTCTGTAACCTTTTTCTTAGAGCAGAACTCTTGGAGATCACACCTGCGTTTTTACCTGAAGATGCATATGAAGTTCTTCTAATTACTGTCTCCAGCCTTGGAGGGTATATGTTAACTGGCTATATGTTAAACTGCAGTAGCCCGCTCAACCCTCATGAATCTTAATGCTATTCTTATAAAAAGGTGCTGTATTAAATCTCTAGTGTCCCAGAGTGTGACTCTCTAAGCAGTTGGTGGGATACTAATCTGAACACGCCTCTGGAAATTAAGAGAGAGAATTGGCTGTTTAAATATGATCAAGCGCTGTGATGCTGTGGGTATTTGCTGGCGGTTATCTCATGTTCAGAAGCTGGCCCAGGTTAAGCAGCATGTTTTTTGAGGAATATGGGCTAATAAGATAAATGGGGACACTGAAATGTATTTAATGAGGATGAAATCGACTTCTCCCATAAGGACGTACTCACGCTTAATGAGTTGTACCCCCCCAACCCTAAGAGGAGATTTACAGGAATAGTCTTGCCAAGTTGTGAAATTTTAAGTACAAGACCTGTCAGATGCTTCTGCATGTTATGCAATTATTGTTGGATTGTGTAGAAGTTAATAGTTAATAGTGTTCTTGATGCGGCAAAAGGATGTAAGAACAAATGAAAGACATTTTCTACTCATTTCATATGGATGACAATATCTATTTTCAATAGAAAATAGTTGTCACAAAACACTCATTGTGAGTCAAAAGGAGATGATCCTTTTTAGTGAAGTTCTTGAAACACAATTCCCAGCTTTTATATAGCATAAAACTTTGCACTCAGGCCAGGTTTGGATTTGGGGATCTTTAAATGTCTTTTTTTTTTAAAGTCCTCCTGTCTCTCTCTCTTACTCTGCAAGTTGTTTCGCAGTGTAGTCAATGGATGCTGAAAAGCAGTGATACAGTAGAGAGAATGCCTCCTGTCATCTACATAGTGACAGGGGATAAAAATCTGTCATCTGTAGAGGTAACAAGGAGGTGACTAAATCAAATGTGCACTGGCCCAGAAACAAGACTGTCACACTCTGATGAGCTCCATGTGACTAAAGTGCATTAATAGTGTCAGGCTTTTAATACAGTGTCTCCAACACAGGAAAAAAAGAATAGTGACAGCATTATATAAGAGTGATGTTTGTTTGCACCTTGTAGAAATACAGCCAAACTTTTATTTATTTGTATTATTTATTTTTGAGCATTATTCTAAAAAGCCAGTCCTTCACAAAGCTATGTACAGAAAGAACTGGTTACGTAATGCTGCTTGCTCTAAGTTCAAACTCAGTGATGAGCAAAAGCAAGGAATTTGTGTAACTACTGGATGGTCAAATATATTCAATATAATAAGTACAAGATTTTTGTACTAGCTGTTGCAAACAGGTACATTTACTTGCACTCATACCATGACAATAAAGTGGTTAAACTGATAATGTTTATCTTGCTGTTGGATTATTGAAAGCACATCAGTTGTAAACACATATCTGCATCAGTAGAAAGTTCTCAAATATGAAACTGACAATCCTCAATTAGAACAAAATACACAGCTGCAAATGAAAGGCTTCACAAAGCTGTTGTAAATAAGCAGAAATGAAGAAACATTTGCTGCTGTAATGTTTCATTTTCAGTTGCTGTGAATAGTCTCAAGTCTACTAATATCAGAATTTTGATTAATGTCCTATGTATGTCGTGTGACTATGCATTTCTAATCCAATAGATTACAAAGTGCTCTTTACTCCCATCTGTTATTTTTTCTTAACTTTGCAAAACTTTGCAGTTTCAGCATTTAACTAGTTTATTAAACCTGCATCAATGTAAAATTGTAATAATATTAAAGAATGTTAATGTATATTTTAACTGATAATAGTTAGGGTACTTTTACATAGATACACTTTTCTTCTTTCTGATATTGCCACTTCTATGCTGTGGAACAAATTGGCCTCCTCCTCCAGTTAAACATCATTTTTTCAGTTGTATAAATTGGATTAGTTTTATCTGTTACAATCATCCTGGGCATAATCATAGTGATGTGCGACTGTTAGCCCATTTAAGCAGTGATAGATAATAGAGAAGAATAAATAATGAAGTAGAATAAGATAAGTAATAATAGCAATGTTATCTATAGTAACTTTGCATAATACTAAACTTAGAAAAAATAACACAGTTATCTACTTCAGTCTAAATACACGATTCAATATAAAAGAAATATGGGCAAATATGATAACTGTAAACTTTATCCACCCTGTTGTGTTTCTGAGCTCAGTTGAGGTCGGTGGTAGAGTGATATAGTGCATGGGATGATGAGATTATTAGGCATGAGTGAAGAGGAGAGGTCACAACCAGATCATTGTATGCAATAATCTCAGTTACATTCACCATCAGCATGGAAAATGTTAGCTCACCTAATGTGTGCGGGCCGGCCATGTGCGCATGTGTGTGTTTGAGGGAGGGGGAGAGAGAGAGAGAGAAGCAGAGAGAGAGAGAGAGAGGGAGAGAGAGAGAGAGAGAAAGAAGTATAGAGAGAGAGAGAGAGAGAGAAAGAAGTAGAGAGAGAGAGAGAGAGAGAGAGAAAGAAGTAGAGAGAGAGAGAGAGAGAGAGAGAGAGGCGCTGCAATCTCCCCTGTGGGCTAATAGATTCGAGATGACATGCTCTCCGCTTCCGAGCTGAATGTTCAGTGAACTTTCTGGCAAAAGAGGCTGCCACTAAAGAGGGTTCAACCAGGGGTTAATATAAACAAACAGCAGAAAATGGAGAGCGAGGGATTATTAAATACAGGGATGACTGACAAATCCCTCATTGCTATTAGCCCCTGGCCTCCACCTATGCCCCTTGCCAAAAATACTATGTCTTCCCATCACTGTCTTGGTGACCTTTTCTATTAAGTGTTTACTTTGCAATTAAGATATTTCTTATTTTTGGATCGTGAAGTGACATAAATTATACAGTTGAAAATATCCATTGATAATTACTATTATATAGTATCTTATACATGTCTCTTATCCCAAAAATTACATCATTTGTTTGTATCTCTGTCCACAAAATTTGATAAAGTCTAGTTTGATAATTCACAAGAGCATCAGTATATATTATTAATTTTACTCAAAGTAAATATGTCTGGCTTGAGTGCATTTTTTATACTCTTTTTGGAAAACATCCAAAACTCTTTCTTAAATCCCTTATTCCTTTTACTGTGTAATAACAGTATGTGTAAAACATACAAGATCATGGTGGTTAAACTGTATACTGCCACCCAGTGGTTGTTTTCATACACTATTATTTCCAGGCTGCATGACTGCATGTAATGGAAAATATATAACTGAGGATAAACTGCTATTATAACTAACTCACTATTTGTTACAGGCAAGTAATTTTCTGTTTTTCAGCACTGCAAAAACCTCTTATGAATACATTGTGCAAAAATGTGTCATTATGATTGCTGATATTTTCACAGTCCTCAAGTGTCATCCTTTTATTTATTATGTATGTAAGTTAGAAAACTACACATCTTGTAAAAGAGCAGGTTAAGTGAAGGATGTGAGTCGTCCCTGCTGGGATACTGAAATTTATCACTGCCAGCGCCAATGTGCAAATTTTGTGATGGTAGCCGTGCATTGTTAACAGTGATTGTCATCTAATTAAATCGTGGTTCGTCACAAGAGATGCTTCTAATGTCGAGATAAGCGCAGGGAGTCCACTGAAGCATTCCCAAGATCAATAAAGATGTTACAGTCTGGAGTACGAATTGTCTCAGGGTTACATAGGCCAACTGAATTAATTAGTATTTCATTCTAATATCCCCCACTCAAACTTTCCAACCAGGCAGCATTTGGTTGGACACTTTCATTTTATTTGTGGTTCGGGTAGCTTCATCAAGGAGATTAAATATATGTATTTTTATTTTTTGCAACACCTTTATAAATGTGTGATGTGTGTGTGATGTGTGTGTGTGTCTATGTACACACACACACACAC
>JAOXYL010000090.1:12967087-12978344 GCA_028564955.1 Terapon puta
TAAAATATACATACATTTTGTTCTGCACAGATATCTTTTAAGACTTCTCTACTCTACTGTATTCTGGGTGTTATTTACGTCCCTCTCTTGTCCGGTTTGGCCCAGTTTTTTTTTTTGCAACAGCTTTATAAATCATGTCCATCAACCAGCTCTGGAAAAAGCTTTTCTGTCACTGCAGGGGGCCCCACTGACAGACTGATGTCTGCCCTATTTGTAATAGTGCGATTTCAATCAGCAGGCCCTGGCCAGGTAAGAATGAATTGCTTTTTTTATTTATTTTTTTCATTGGGAAAAAGAGTCGCATAAAAGTGTTCAAAACTGAAGGAAGCATTGTCCTTTGTGCCTGGCAGCATGCCTCATACATGGTCTGAGTAAACTCTGCTCTTATCAGGGTGGGTGTTGCTATGTTATAGTCTGTTGGCAAAGGCCAGTAAAGCAATATCTCTCTGTCAAATAGCACAAGCAAAAGCAAAGGACCAAAGGCTACATGGAGCTGAAATAAAGCACTTGTTTTTTTCACTAAATGTGAATATTAATACATACAGAATGTTCTCCAACTCTTCTTTGTGTAATTGATACATTACATAATATTTGGGTCCTAAAACACACCAGACCCACAGACAGACTGAAAAAGAACGGGAGAAACTGAGGGCTACTGGTGTCAGTCCAAGCAAACTGCAGCAGTGTCTTGCTGAAGACATGTGACTGTGACTGTACGGACCCTGAGGTTCCTTATAGACTCTGCCTTGTGTCGGTGAAGCAAGCCAGGGGCTCAACTCTGGGCCTCAGCTCAGGCCACCTAACTGGGAGTCAAATCAGAGGCGCTCAGTTGGCACCTCATGCCTGACTGGCCCATGACCCTGCGGGGTGAGACCCATGTCTGGGTCATGTACAGTCCTGTGACCCACTTACCAAATGATGGGAGAGTGACAGTCATGTGACTGCAGCATCAGCTTCACCTTCAAACAGCAGTTCCACTATTTGCACTGTTAACTTGTCGTCCCGTCACATCAAATGAATTAAATGACCTGCTTGACACGAAGATGTCATTTAAGTTGCTTGCTTTTTTTTGTTGCGCTAAGGATGGAAATATGTCTTCCAATATGATTGTTTATTATGTAAGTCACTTTTGAAGTCTGTTGAAAATTATTTTTGTTTATCAAATCCATTTAAAAATATATATACTATGCAAGTGAAATATATGAGTGTGTGTGTATATATATTCGAGACCTAAAGAGACAAGTAATTGCATCATATTGTTCTAGGTGAGCCGAGGAGGATGCACATATGTATATATGTATTACATTTGTATACATATATAAATAACTTGGTCTGCTTTTGATTAAGACATTATTGCTGTTATTCAGTCATTCAAGTTTATTTGCTTATCATGTCAAAAAGGACTCAATAGGATATTATATATATTATACAGATTCCTGCATAAAATAATAAATCTGTATACAATAAGCAGCGTATAAATGCTGTTACATTATCGGACATGTTTGGATCATATTTTTCCTTTCTACTTGACACCCTAGTTGTTAAAGTCCATGCAGACTTAATGTTATGTGAGCCATATTCATTAGATCTGACATCTGATACCTTACGGGTGTAAAGGAGTGTACTGCAGGCTGCAAAGTGGTGGAGGGCCACTTGGAGCACATCACCTGCTTCCCTTGCCGTCGCCCTCTTCCTTGCAGCTGCGAGGCACCACAGAGCGCGGTCACTGCTCTGTGAGCCAACTATAATGCGCACTGTACCATCCCCCTCTTTACCCTCTTAATGGCCTTTACACTTCAATGTCACTCCTCGGCTCACCTAGAACACTACGATGCAATTACTTGTCTCTTTAGGTCAATGAATTGTCGCCTGCCATGTTCATCCGACCTCCTTTTTTGATCACATTGCAGTTGTGTTAGTTTGATAACATTATTAAAGCTAGAATTAGTTTGGCAGGATTTTTAAGACGTCAAAAATAGTCCCTTACCATAAATAGATTAAATGGTATTTATTGATAGTTGATCATTGTGTGATATAATTGCTGTTTAGTTTTAATGTAGTTACACTGACTAATGGATTTAAAAATCAGATACACAGGGGAAAAATGGGGGAACCTCTTTAGCTTAATTTGATAAGACAGAATGAAACTGTGGTCTCTCCTTGTGCGATGGGGTCTATTAGCTCACCGACAAGCTACACAGTATGTCATTTGAGTCTGTTACAGTGGCAAACTGCCTCGTTACCCCTGTGCCTTGTTGTGCAGCCTGACCAATTACTTTTGATCTTAAGAGGACATGACATTTGTAGGTTTTGCACTCTGAAATGACTGCACATGTTAAAAGATGCATCATGCCTTTTCCCTTGCAAATAATTCATAGCACTCGGCCCCCAGGGTTTACTCCTTGAACTTAAAGGCACAAGCTTTAAATATAGTTGTTATAGCTGCTCTTTTAAAAATGTCACATTTGAAATTAGTACTAAAAAAAGGACAAATTTGTTTCACTGGAGTTTGTATGAAGGAGATAAATCCATTACATTTAAGAATCCAAAATATGTTTTGATGTTAAACATTTAAATGGATTTACATGTTGATGACCACAATGATCTAATCAATAATTTGCAGTAGTCAAAATACAGAGCATTAAAGAAGGATTGCCTTTAATACAGCCATAAAACATTGTGTTTGAAAATATCCTACATGCAGCATTTCAACCAAAGCTAGTTTGGAGTGAATAGAAAATACCACAGGGTAATGCAAATACCTTTTCGGATCCGTCAACAGCCTGCATATTTTCATCTTGTTTTATACGGCTAACTGGTAATGGGTGATATGATGTATCACATGTCATGTGTGTATTATTAGGTATTCTGAAAGCCTCAGGTTTAGACATATTTTATGCTTATTCAGCTTTTTGAATTGTTGCCTTTCAGACTCAAATTTGCCATGATAGATTTGGGGAAATAGAAGGACTACATCTGCATATGCTGATCAAAGATGTTTTGTTTTTTTTGTTTTGTCATTATTAAACATGAAGGTGTATATCGAAAAGACAGACCCAGTACATTCGATATGACTTCTTCAGAGCAGATTTCTTAAAAACAAGTTTAGGTGAGATCATTTTTACAATGATGTAAATGTAGATGAGAAAACAAAACAAAAAGAAAGTATTGTTGTTCTATTATTACTAGAAATGCATTATTATATACTTGATTTATGGTATAAACTGTAAATCTCCATCCTGATTATTTTACAAAGGCTATGTATAGGTGAGGTCTCTTTTCTACCTCCTTCACCAATAACTTATTACCTGAGTTATGATCCAAAGATAATATTGTTAAAGCTTCTCTCCCTCTGCAGCTTCTGACTGTCATGATATAGCAGATTACACACAGAAAATCACGGGGTGGTGGGAGGCTGGTTGTAAACCCAGTCTTGTTCCCTAATTCCCTTGCTGAATACATGTGTTACCTCTATGGCAATTTGTCAAACACAACACTCCATGCTTGAGGAATCAAGTGCCCCCTGGTGGTGATGTAATGGACCAGAAAAATAGATTTTGATTGTTCAAATTGGATGTACAACCAGCCAAGGGCACTCTTTGTCCATTTGAGCATTAATTTGCTCAGAGAGAAACAACTTGTAAAGCCATTTCTACAAGCCTCAAACAATGTAATGCTTTATATTGATGTTTTATGCATCTGCCAGATGGAGAGAGTAGGAATATTTTAATGTGCAAAATAAAATAGAATTTACTGAGAGACAAAGCACTGATTTGTCTACACAGCCCTTTTTATTTTATTTTCAAAGTTAATAGTCACAAAGATTCAGACGCTCCTCTGATTCCAGTTGTTATGAAGTCTTAACATAGATGAGTAACCCACCGCCTCTCGTGCACACATCCAAACACATGACATAAACAAATAAACAAGAGACATGAGGGAGCGTCCAGCCAGATGGTTTTTAGCCTTTGTGTTTCTGTGCGGAGGTCACCGAATGAAAGGGAGCCAGAGCAGGGCATTTAATCCCATCAGCAGAACTGCATTCCAATAATGAGAAATTAATAACATGAGCATGCTTTCAGATTAAACAGAGCAGTTAGGACCATTAGATCGTTTTCATTGCTGGCATTAGGGCAGCGGATCAGTTTTTTTCCCCCCCGTATAATCCAACAAAGTAGGTCAGTGTCTATTGAGTATTAGTGCTGTGGCTGTGATCCTGTTGTTTCAGCTCCAGGACATGGAATTAACCCCGGAGACGGCTAAACTGGATAGGGCAAAGGTTTTTGCCAGGGTAGGTTGGGGGTGGGACTTCTGGCACCCCTGGACATGGGTGTAAACTGCGGATAGTACCTCTAAAAGGTCTTGACACTCAGCTTCTACTTATTCTCAGAAGCAGTGCATATGCTTCCCTCTAGCATTAACTCAGTAACTTGTTACTGTACTCTGCACACACACTGACTGTTACTCACACTTTAGCCTAAATCTGCATCATAGCTAACTCCAGCCAACTGCACAGCGTTTGACTTGCTGTGACACCGGATGCTTTGAGTGTATGAAAGAAAGACTTTAACTTTCTACTGTTTTAGGGGAAAAAAGTGTTTTTGCTGTAGATGGCTAACAGTAGGTTTGGCAGCTAAAGCATATTCATAGATGAACTGTCTGGTGCATATTAAACATGGTTTTTAGTGTTTATTTCATTTGGACTTTTTTTTGTCTTCCGTTTGCGTGCAACGTTGCCCAAGCGTTAAACTTGCATCACTTGAACAAGGTCTAACAGCTCAGTGATCCCATCCACAGCTGCCCACTGAGTAATAATCAGTGAACAAGCAGAAGGCCCATTTAAGATCAGTGTCCTTAATAACCACACCCAAGACCTCACACCCAATGAGAAGATGAGGGGGAGTCTCAGATCATGCCAGATTAGTGCAGCTTGTTTTGCTTTGGTGGCTGAAGCCCCCATGCCACCGCGTGCGCATGCATACACACACACACACACACACACACACACACACACACACACACACATACTGCCAGCTTGTCACTGCTGCCCTCTTAATGTGGAAGCAAGTTTATTTTGACAGATAAAAAATGAGTGGCAGGAGAACACAGCACAACTCCTGTCATACACTGTGGTGATGAGTGCAAGATATGACAGTGGGACCATGGAGATAAATATTTTGAAGTTTCAAATTTGAAATATTTAACGAAGGCATGGCTGGCATGGTCTTAGAGGGACTGTGGGATCACATTTGCGGCTGATGCTGTGTGGTCTAGACTCTGCTACTGTGTTCAACCATGCTAAAAATACAGACACGACGCATACGTTGTGTGACTTACTTGAAAATCTCCACCTAATGCATATTTGGGTCATTACAGAGATTATATACCAAAAATCTGTGTTTATAATGGAATGCTAGATCAGTTTAAGACATGAAACAGCAGCCTGGCCCTGACAATGGATGGCACTCTTATCTAGCGGAAATACAACAAAGCAACAGAGACTCGGGCCACTCTGTCCGGCTCTTAGAATCACAGAGGAACCTAGAGCCAGTGGTGGTGCTTCTGAAGCAATCTATGATGCCATTAAAAGTGACAGCAGCTGCTCAGTCTGCCCTTGTGCACGGTATCAGTGATTCTCTCCGCCACTTCTTAAAGAGCCAGATCACTTTTACCTCTGTTGACCCAGGTGACCTCACGCTACTGCATTTGCAAGAGTGCTCAGAGGCAACATGATCTCCCAAATTTAAGAACGCTCTTCGGACACTGGAATATAGATAGCAGCACGTTAATTCCACTAGAACATGTTTTTCTAAAAAAAAAAAAAAAAAATCCCAGTTAGCACATCTGCATTTGTCATGCAGCTGGCCTGCCATGTTTGGTGATGAATTCATGTGGAGGCGGTCGTGTCCCAAATTGCCCTTTTGCCATGATGCAGTCAAAGTTGAATCCCAAGTGAACTGTGCTGTGTTGTTAGTGTGACCTAAATAGGGCAGTTTGACACATTTACCTCAGTTGCCCCACACAGAGACCGAAGAAGTGGAGAGTGAGGGGTTGAGACAGGCAGGGAGGCAGCGAGAGGGAGAGCGAGAGTGAGCTCAACTAAGTGTGAGAGCACGCACATGCATACAGTAAGGGAAATGCTGTGGGGAGGTAATTCGAGGATAAATCAGAGAATGTGCGCTTAAAAAAAAACAAAACAAAAAACCCCCACCACAAATCCAACAGCAACTATGGTTCTGTGTAATGCTATGTGTCAAAGCTAAAAATGATTGTACTCTGAAGCTGATGTGTCATTCACTATTGTTAAATGTCCCAAAAATCATAAGTCATTTGACAAAACAGTTACTATGATGTAGTGAAATGTGTGGCTCAATGACATGGTAAAACAAACTGCACATCTGGTGATTTCTTACATGAAATCAGTAACTGTTGGAATATTGCAGGAGACATCATATGGAGATTTTTATTATTGAAGTGGGGATTTCAGGGGTAAGTAACCAGTGACTCAGACGTCCCCTCAGGGTTTAAACCTTAATATGGATGTGGACGTTGTATGAGGGTTATATCTAAGTCAGGAATGTAATCTTCAAGAAAAAAATCAGAGGAGAAGTAGAAGAAAGTCAAAAAGGAAAACTTGAAGGAGGAAAAATTAGGTTGATTGTTCCTTTTATTAAGCAAGTAAGGTGTAGTTGCTTGTACAACAGGCGTGTCTCGAAACTTAAAATGATGTGTTGTCATGTAACGACTCACGTTACTCCTAGTCCTTGTATTGATGTGCTGCATTGTACTGGTCCAGCGTCATGTTTCAAACGGTTATTAGATTAGTGTTGATGACAGCTTCCCGCTGTCATGTATTTTACTTTAACTACTAGGGCTAGGCACTGGCAAGTACTTTATACGATATGTATCACAATGTGATATATTATTGAGATTATTTACAAGTGAACGTTTTTCTGTTGATTCTTGTTTTTCTTTCACTGAAAAAGGCCATCACTACATTACATTAAACAATTTTGTCCTGTATTGCTAACTGTTAATGTTGCGACATCAGAGTCTCAAACGCCTGAAAACTCCCAAGATTTGGCATTAGTCAAAAAATTTTGACAAAAAAGTAGTCAAGAGGTTTTGCTGCCAGATTTAGTGAGAAAGTCACCAAGTTGGCATCACTGCTTGCCTGTCCACTTCTTCTACAGCCTCAGTCACCACTTCAAGAAACGGCAAGCAGCAAGTTAGCCACAGCACACTTTGCAGAGGTGTGGAGGTGCGGAAGTCATCCACAATTGATAGTAAAACATAGAAAATCGATATATCGGAAGAAAATGTATCGCGATATATTGCCATATCAATATTTTTTCCCACCCAGAGTAACTATAATACTAATAACTATAATACGTTATTGGAAACGATGCCATTTGCAACATTTGAAGTATTTAAATGATCTGTTGAGTAATTTGAGCTTGTTATCAGGCAGCCAGGGATATTCTTGATTATTTTTCTCTCTTGCCTTTTTTGTTTCTTACTGAACCACCTTGGATTCAAACATTTAGTCTTTTTAAAAAACATTTGGGCTTTTTAGAAAATGGTGGACCTGCCACAGCTTTGAAAGTTTTACCACAGCGTAATAAAACTGACGCAAATCTTTCATACACTACAGTCTAGTTGACACTGTAAAGTCCGTAACTATGATTTTACCTAAAAGCTTACAATTTACAACTCTTTGATAGTTTGTTTGAAGTTAACTAACTTTGCTGTACATGTACAGACAGTTCCATCCTAAATGGTAATGTTATGGTGGCACTATAGCAATCACATGCCTCCAGCTTTAATTTGAGATTGGGGTCGATAAGTTTGCATCAGGCTACTTTATAATTGGGTAGATGAGTCATACGCCATTAACCAATTTGTATTTAAGTAATTTCTTGCACTATTTTGTAACTTTCAGAATATGATTGTAGTGATTTGGGAAAAATACGCAGACCAACTATGCCCTTCAGATAAGCAGGTTTGTATAGATTTACTTGGACAACTGGCTGTTTCGGATTTGTGCACAAGTTAATTGCTCTGCTGGTTAAGCTGCTGTTGACTGAGGTCATTGGCCTTAACTCCAGATAATCTTACTCCCTGCTCTTTGAGAAGTACATCAGGTGACAGAAAGCACAACAACTTCCCTCAAACTAGCATGGTCTGCAAAGGACAGAAACCATCATTGTGAAAGAGGATGTAAGTGGACGCAAATTATGATGCTACCTTTTTAATTGATGGACTTTATTTTATTGAGCAAATGTTGAACTTTCTTTAATCAGATTAGATTTATGCATATAGTCTGTTCTGGATTGTCGAACTTTTGTAGAAATTAAAGTCTTTACCTGACCACGACAAAGAATGGTTGTAAAAATGGAGTTGGCGGGGCACAAGGGCATATCATAGATCACAGGGAACTGTTCATCCTGTAGAGGGCAGTGAAGACACATGGCATGGGGGGCTATGTCCTGTCCTTTTCAGCCAGTACATGTAATGTTCTCCAAGCATGGCATCTCTAACAGCAACACAACACATACATGCAGTGGTGACATGTAATAAATGAAACCTTTTTAGAGCCACTGCAGCATAAAACTGCCAGTTGTAGTGTTGCTGATTGGCTGAAAAATAAAGTAGTTATTTCGCACATATTATCCTTTAATTGACTTACTTTTCCTACTGAGATGCTATAAATGACGCTTGTAAGATACTCTAGTGATTTACTGTGTCACTTTCATAAGGAAGGGGAAGATTAAAAAAAAATGTTTTCAAAATTGAAGCAGCAAAGGTCAAAATGGCCTTTTTGTTTTAATTCATAGTATGAATCAAGCACCAATAGCACTGGGTCACACATTTTTTCTCTGTATATAAAGTGTTGGATCCATTATATAAATTATCCATTATATAGATGGGTATAACAGATAGAAAAACTATCCATTATATATAATGTCACTAAATAATATCGTATATTAAACCATTCCTCGTGAATAAACAAGCTCACACTTTGTAATCGGGTTTTCTGTCAGAGATTTAAAGGTAACCCTCATGACATCATTAGGGTTATTCTCAAATACACATGGAGTATAGCCTCTTGGTTTTTCAAAACGTAATCACAACTCTCCCTTCTGTGATAGAATTTTATTTGTACTATGGACTTGGGGAATCTCTTCTGCTCATACATGTTTTGATTAACAAAACATACTTAATGACAATATTTTCACTTCATCAGTGGTAGCAAGTTGGTTTTATCGCAAACAGTATGATGTCGCAAAGCACCATCAAGGGAACAAAGAGCAAGTTTTAATGTAGTGCCTGCATCTCAACTTTTAGTCCAAGAACATTTTCCTCTATCTTTCGAGCTGCAACCCACATCCTCCAAACTCCCACCGTGTCCAGTTCTTGCTGTAAAAATATCAGGCCTCAGTAGGCACTGCACATATGAAGACAAACAATTCTACCAGTGTACTTATCGGTGCACAGCGCCTGGCCACTTATGTCAGATGATTATTACATGCTACTCTGAGACAGAAGGCTCCAGGATCAAATCCTCCTTGGTGCTTTAGACTATCAGAGTGCAGATTCTCATCCAACGTAATGTGGAGGATTAGGCGAGTAATGCCTGCGATGGCACATCAGTGGCACGTGGTCCAAATTGCTTCCTGACCTGGTGTTTTTTTTTTTTTTTTTTTTTTTTTAGAAGAGGTAAGCGAGTCACATAAGCTCAGCAAAACACACGAGTCACACTTTGTAGAGTACAGGGTTTGCAGTATCTTGTTGTAAACCCACGCAACGGCGCTGCATGGTTAACAAACAGTCATGTACCCTTGATGTGTATAAAATATTACTTTGACATTTATGTGATAATAGTCTTATCTCATTCATTCCTTTGCCTTTTTCAGGTTTATCATGTGTTTGAATCTTTGATCGAATTCTGATTAATTTTCTCACACAATGGGATCTCCTTCATCACTTCCTCCTCAATTAACCTGGATATCAGTGCTCAGGAAAGGGACGCCTTGTGTCACATTATAAGCATTTGAAAGTAAAAGATAGGAGACAAGGCTGGGTCATCATGGCAATCTTCCAAACAGCTTTTAAACAGTGTTTCAGAATTGATAAACAACCGTGCCTGTAATTAATATTGTACATTCATGGTAAAAGGCATTCTGCATAATTACTCTACTGTCTCCTCTAGAAATATGCACATTCAGTGTTATTATAAAGCACACCAGTATATCATATTAAGTCATAAATAATGTGCCAGTAGAATTAATTAATTTTATACCCACCCCTCCCCCTTGTGTGGTACTTTACATTTAACTATGTCAGCAGTTATTGATGCACTCTTTAAACAATGACATTTTACATGCCTTTTAAAGGGAGCTGTTTTGTGAGGCACTGATGGTGTTGTTAAATTTTCCTTGGAGATAACTTGGGGTTTGCAAATAGATTTAAACTGCTCTTCATTTTTTAAAGCTTTCTTTCCCAACGACACAGCTTTGGAGATGTAGTTGATTAAATGATGAAAAGTGTTATATGAATAAGTTTTCGTAGTTTTATAAAGGCATTTAAACTGTGATTAAGTTAGGTGCTCACAACACTTGGTGGTGCTGGATACATTCATTAGGTATCTGTATGTCATCTCTGAAGCTTAATCAGCTAATTAGCCAATAACCCAAACAAGGAAAATCTATAAATGATCACTGATACATTTCATGAAGTTATAAAAGACGACTGGGTATGATCCATTTTCCTGGCAGGCTTTTAAAAAGACGTGCTCAGGTGTTTTCAATTTTATTTTAAACTCACCAGTTCCTCCTCTCCATTCTGGCAAAGAAGAGATTTAGTGTCGCCATACTGTAAAAAAACAGGGACAAAGTGTGTGCAAAAATTTATTCTGCAACCTGTCTTCCAAAGTTATGATCGTTTTTACACAAAACTATTTTTTTTTAATTTTTTTTATTTGCCTCGGCTTACACTTTATTATAGCCTCCTGCAAGGTAGGCTTGTTGCCTGCACAAAACACCTGCTATAAACAATGTGTACATCAGAAAGAAACTCAACATGCTTATCTATTTTCCTCAGAGGAAGGACTGTGAATACTTTCCCACTATTTCTTACAGTGGATTCAGGATGTGTGACAATGTGACAGACTTGAAAAATCTGAACCTGACTGTGATGCATTTAAACAGTTACTATACCTGCCAAATTGCTCAAGTTTACCAAGAGAAAGAATTGG
>JAOXYL010000090.1:12978444-12989576 GCA_028564955.1 Terapon puta
TCTGAACCTGACTGTGATGCATTTAAACAGTTACTATACCTGCCAAATTGCTCAAGTTTACCAAGAGAAAGAATTGGCAAAACAGAACTATGTCAGTGAAATAAAATGTGTTGTGATCTGCGCTTTGCCGCAGTGCTGTGGACATTTCCATCATGCTGAATTTATCGCAACAACCATGATAGTAGGGGGAATTTGCTTTTGTTCTCCCACTCCCACATTTGGCTCTGGCCCTCATACTGTATGTTTGTGTAGACTGGATACTATTATTTTGGACCCACACATTTTGTAAATCCATTTTCCAAATTTTTGTTCATGAATTGACAGAATATAATGCAGCACCTCAAACAGTAATAAAGATCAATGAAAATGTGCTCTCAACAGGAGATGATGATTGTATCTTTAAAATTCAAATATTAGGACATTCGGATATTTTTGTTCTGTGCTTAAGCTTCAACTACAAGAACTTACAGAGAAATAACATGTCTTCATTTATTATTACTGTTTGTTTCTCTTACTTGAACTCAAATGATTTAAAGGTTTGCAGTTACTCATATCTGGTTATAGTGGCACAACAAACATATTACCAAAGCAATGATACTTCAAAAGTGTGCCACTTGCCTGATGTAAGGAGTAAAACAATAAAGGACTGCTTAAACCCAAACCACATAAACACATTAAATTCACCTTAACTGGGTCAACAGTCTACATTTTCCTCAACAAACTTACGCACATACCAAACAAAACTAGAGTGGACACAAAAGAACACATTTTAAAATATGAAGGGAACCTTTAACATTTGATATTGTTGATGCTCATCATTGTTCCTCCATTCATCCTGACAGAAACACCATCTGATTCAGAACTGACACAAATGTAACCTCTAAGTTCTGTTTGGATCATGTCAACATTTGATGCAAAACGTGTTGATTTTAGGTCAGATTATCATCTTTTCATCTTGAAGCGCACCATATCGCATATCTCTCACTACACTGTAAACACACACCGATGCACTCATGTGTTTCTAAGGTTGTGGTCGGATACATTATAATATTGTTGGTTGGTCTGATTTGTATAGTATTGTATCAGACTAATACGTCTAAATATGAGGGTATTTGGAGAACATATGACAGCACTTTTGTAGTTCCTATCTCCTTGTCAGGGTTCCTTTTTTTTGATAAATACGAGATGTTGTCTTTGATGGCTGCTCAACAAAGAGAGAGCTGTCTTCAGCTGTAACCTTTCTGCACCAGAATCTGGAACATGACACATGTCAGGCTGTGATAAATGGTGCAGAGTCTCAGTAATTTCACCAGGAATGCCCTTGAGATGCCCAAAACCCCAATCGCAAATGCTATTGTTGAATTAAACCATAAAAAGAAATCCTTCCCCCTTGACATGATAGGAACCATGTTGAAAATGGAGGATTTTCTTTCTTTATTCTCTCCTGGATTTACCTGTAATGTTTTTGGCTCATGTACAACAGAGTGTTTGCATGTCTACCTACCTGCCTAAAAGAGAGAACATAAGAAATAATGTTTTGATGGTACTGTCTTGGAGGCTTTATGTTGACTCTGTGAAGGAAAAATGTGATTATTTTCTAATTATCATTTACAGTAGTGTACTTTACAGAAATCCAGAGAGCTATACAATCATCTCATATCAATAAGTGATACACAGCAGCTGCTAGAGAGTAAAAACAATTGTGACTCCAAAAATGTATTAAATGTTTGACAAAATATGTAATAAATTTGACATATTTTGTCAAACATTTAATACATTGCCCTATTTGAGAAAAGACAGATTTTTCTCAAATATTTACACATCAGCTAATAGGAGTGTCTGTCAATTGATGCCTTTTTCAGCACAAATATCAAATATTCAAACTCCAGCAGCTTTACTTTGACATTATGTGCCTTATAGCGCTATTGAGAACTACACATTCAGCAAATGGCCTGAATAGAATCACTGTTACAACAATAGGACACAATGGCATGGCCCTATTTACAGATGCTTTTCTTCTGTTACCAACCAAAAAGAAAAACAAAATACAACAGCAACACTCGCACCATTTTTAACATAGTTTATGCGAGGACATGAATGTGTGTAAAATGATCCCAAAAATCCCAGTGAGCGGGTCACATCTCAGTCTAAGGATAGCAGGATGACCTGGTTAATGTGTGCCAGCTTGCCATTTGACTTGTCTGCAGCAGGTTTGAGACAAACTAGGTTAGTATCTACACTTTAGTACACATCTGTACAAGGTTTGTGAGATGGTTGTGGCTGCCTAACATTCATCAGATAAGATGCATTTTAATAAACATATTTAGCAGACGCCCTGGGAACACTGGATGGGTCGTGGCACACTTGGCTAACTGTCATGTAGCTGCATCTCCTTGTGTCTGAATAAAAGGTAACACAAAACATTGAGGCAAAGATGCTTCAGTTGAAGGGAACTGCACTCTTTTAAATTTGAGTCTCGTGCAGTGAAAATCAGGGCCAAGTTTCCGGGAAATCCATATCCGACAACAAAAATCCTGCAAGCCCTATGACATGAAACGAACTGAAGAAGCATCTGTGTCCATGGGGACAAATATGGGCTCAATTTTGAACAACCTTGCCTTTTAAACAATGACTACTGTGACTGCACACTATTAAGCATTAATAATGTAAGTGAGGAACAGGCTGTGACAAATAGTTTCTAAATCCAATTCCCTGTGGAGGCTTACCTGTAAAAATAACATAAAGGAGAAAAAAAAAAGGCAGACTTATTGTCACCAGTATTCTGCCACAGGCTCACTGAGCATTCTCGCGTGTGGTGATATGCCCAGCAATTAATCCAAAAACTGTGGCTAAACTACCCTCTGTGATACCCTCTCCATCCTATGACAAATAGAACAGTGGAATCTTAATTAGGAGGGAGTGCTCTGCAGATGTATTAGAGCAGCGATGGGAAAACAGATGAGGCCATCACACCACACAGCAGGGAGCTGAGGAGCCCGGTCCCCCATCGCCGTGTCCTATCCATAATGCCATGAGTGTGCCACATGCCTCTGCTGTCATCTGCGCCGTGCCACTGGGGGCCCCCAGGGGCCCGGGGAGGCCCTCACTATCGCAAGCTTGACTTCAGCCTCTCATTGGCTGCACTTAGGCCCATTCCCTCATTTAGGAAACCTTCAGCATCACAAAAGAGCTGCCTCTTATTAAGTGATAAGGAGAAGCATACATTTTATCATCCGATAAAATGAGCTGACTCTCTTTATTTATATTTTTCATGGAGTATTTTTAGATACTCAACTCACAGTTTACTTGCAAAGCAAACATTTTTATAGTAAAGTTAACTAGAGTAAATAGACTTGAACTGGACATAATAAATCATACTACCATATCTGCATAGCTTTGGCCTGCGTCTTGACCCCGGGACTGCTCCTGCTTTATTTGTTTTATTATTTTCTAAGCTTCCATGTTGGTCATTGAGGCTCTCTTTTTGAAAAATAGCCGTAGTTTGACTACGTCTGTTCAGCTGGCTGCCTTCAATTTTATACCTGCAAAGTTTCAATCTAGACCCTCCCTGCGTCCTTTAACATTTGGTACCTGCGCCTGCACCCTCCCCCACCTTCTTCTCCCTTTTCCTGGTAGAGACTGCACTTGTGCTGTTATTTTCAACCTTGGTGGACAGGGGCTCCGGTATGTATTCGGGAAATACTTCAAAGAAAAGCAAAAAGGCAGCAATTTTCTGCTTGAATATCTCTCTGACTAAATCCATTGATCATCCTTGGGTTTCCTGAGAGAGAGGGAGTGAGATGGAGAAGCATGTTTTATCCTCTAATAACTCCTACCTTCACCCCTTCCTGCCTCTCTGTTGTTGTGTTGTTGTTGGTCGCACTTCTGCTCTATTCCTTGGAGAGCTGGTGAGATTGAAGTTATTTTATGCTTCGGCTCCCCGGGCCCCAATTTGAAAACTCTTGTGTGTCAGTTTTCACACACTCCTGTCATATGGCAAGGAGCACTGCAGAGTTTTGCCTTTTACTTTTTTTTCTTTGACGACTTCTTGTGGGGCATTCTGCATTTAATGACAAATAGGTCAAGGAAGGATGACTAGTTTGTGTTTGCTTAAAACTACACAAACCTTGGTTTAGCATTATTTCAACATGAGAAGATTTTGAATTTCATCACCTTAAAAGTTTTGATGAATCTGAGAATGAAACAGTATTTTTTGTTTGTTATATTAACATCTCAGAGTCCTGCTACATGTCAGGTATGCAACGGGAAACCTATTAACAGTGTTAAGAAGATAAGAACTTCAGATATTTGAATGTTGGAATACCAGCAAAAATTAATTGATGCAGGGTGACTGTATATCACATGTAAATGAACCCTATAGTTAATTCTGATATACATTTTTTTTTATTCAGAGGTAGTTGCGCGTAACCTGTTGTGTCTACTACTGTTGTTTATGTGTGTGTGGATGCTTTATGTAGGACGCGATGTATAACCTCTTTTTTTGTACTCCTGGTCTGTGTCTTTTTTTCTTTTTGTAATTTGCTAAGGTACTGGCAGACACTCCCACAATCAGACAAAATACCAATTGGAGTCTCACAGTCTCTCAATGAAGCCACGAGCATCTGTAGCTGTCCACCATGACTGTTTTTACATAATTCACTGAATTGTTTCAACAGGTTTTACATACCAGAAACCATTGTCGTGCAATGCTGCTTCATACTCAGACTGATGTTATTTTCACTCTTAATTTGATAATTCTAATAATTAAAAAGTCCCAATAATGTTCAGAGAAAAAAATGTTGGTAATTGATTTTAAAGACTGGTTAGCCTGTCTTACCAGAAAAATTTGTTGCATCAAGCATTAAATGTTGGCATCTCGCGCTCAGTTGCCAGTTTATTAGTTACACCAACTTAAACTAGTACAGTCAAGCCAGGCGGTACAATGACAGGCTGGTGTACCAAGTGTCAGATATACTGAACAGCTCTATCACATGAATTCTTCTAGTTTTTTTCTATGTATGTATTTTCATCTTGTCCGTGAGGTCTGTTGGTCAAGGCGCTGGAGGATGACTGTGTCACAAGCGAGCTCAAGTCTAATTTTGGTGTGCCAGCATCCTCTGTCTCTGGCAGACTCAATAAACCGCAGCTAATTGGAAGGTGATGACGGACAAGCCAGGCCCAATTTATTGCAGTTTGAAGACAACCCATTCACTTTCCCTCTGCGGTCCTGGTGCGTCCCCATGTTGGAGCATTGCTCGCTCTCACCCCGAAGCCTACACTCAGCGTCTGATGTCTCCACTGTGTGATGGAGCACTGACAAAACCTATAAAGAGAAGTGAATTGACTGAATACCAGGCATTCCTTAAAGGAAACTGCTGGCAGATTAGCCTTGCTGCTTAACCTTGACATCTTTCAGTGGTATTTTCCCTTGTTCAGGCAGGTTAATGCATTACAACAACACAATCCAGACCTGTAGCCCTATTGCTGATGCTCATTGTGCTGAAATAAAAACGTACCAAATGAAATTGAATTAGCAAGTTGTGGATTTCTTCACGCAGCTTGTTTGTTACTGAATGAAGGAATTTTGGTGTCATAGCTTGTGGAATTTAACTCGGAAAGCCATACTCAACATTAAAGTACATAGTATGCACATTAAATCTCAAATAGACCAGTATCATTCACGGCATGGTATAAACTTTGTTTTCTACTGCTTGATTGCTGAATCCCAAGCCTTGACACTTGTGATGTACTCTGCCAAGAACATTAAGTATCCGAAAGTGATAAAGCTTCAATTTGCTAGACCATTAGACTAATTACTGCAATAATTAAGTAACTACTTGATTAGAACTAATGGGTACCTAATTATCCAGGAAGAAAGGATCAGGTGGTAATTAATAGAGTCAAGCTGATGTCTTCTGACTTACCAATGCCGATTACCAAACATACGGGACTGAAACTGGTGAGGACAAAAAGGAAAAAAAAAAAAAAGGGGAAAATGCCATTTGAGTGTTTATCTAGCCCCCTGTAGCTAAGGCAAACAGTTTGTCCGTATCACATCACATGAGTGAATTGTTAATGATTCTTAATATAACAAGGACATTACACATCAATACATTATACAGGATGATTAGCCTGCATCTATTTTCTTTATCCCTGAGCAGAGGTTGATCTCAATAGTATTGATACTGATTACAGAGATAAGGAAGTATTATACTGTACTTGATGTAACTTATTTTGATAGATGGATGACATTTGTTTTCATTTGTTTTTTTTCTCTCACAAGCTTTGTTTGTGTGTGTGTGTGTGTGTGTGTGTGTGTGTGTGTGTGTGTGTGATGAAGCTATGCGACTGTCCTAATGCAGCTGTTACTTACACCAAGAAAACGAATGGCTTAAACTTGATTTTAATCACATTTCACAATGAACATCCCTCATAGACAGAGCAAGACGAATAGAGACAAATCTAAAATTTATAGAATTCTACAATTTGCATAAAGTGTATTATCTAAACATGTAAGTGTAAAGTAAGGGTGTTGAAAAGGTCATTAAAATTTAAGTACATTGAATGTAGAATATGGACATTATCTATCAATCCATCAATCTGCTAGTTACTTAATGTATAATTGTTATAAGACGGGCAGCAGTCAAGCTTAGTCTACATCTAATATGCATGACTATGAATGGATGTAGAAGTGAAACCTGACGTTTTTTGATGTATAGTTCTTTTTTATATTAATGTTTGAATAATATGTGCCTGGAGGGTGGGCTATAAATTTAAAAGGAGAATTGAGGTATAAATTTTTATGAGTCATCCTCATCTATTTCCATTATGTGTTTAAAAATGAAAGAATCACTGTTATTTGGATTAAACAGACAATCCTGCACTGCATACCTTCAAGCAGACAGATTGAAGGTTAAAGGTGCGTTCAGGAATCTTCAATTTTCCCCAGACAGCCTCATGGAGAGCGCAATTAAACAAGCACTCAGGTCTTTATTTAGACAGCTGAATATCTTAGGGTTTTGGACTGTCGGACCTTTTTCTTTTTTTTTTTAATTCATAAATTAAGTGATAACGTAATAATTCAAATAAAGACCTTACTTGTGCCATTACCATGTGTTATTGTGGTTATACTTGTGTAGGTTATGGTGTAGACAAGCTCTAGTTTGGCTCGGAGGCTTCATCGTCTGTAGTCGATGTCCCACAGCCTATTGAGGGAAGATACTCTTTTTTTAAAAAACATGACAGCTGTGGGAAATGCCCAGGGAACGCGCGATTACAAATAAAAGGACAGTGAGGGAGAAGCTGTGGGGTCTCCAGTTGACGGCCCCTGCGAGAGCCCCAGTGAGAGTTTTAACAAGATGGGCAGTGACGAGAAGAGTTACTATACCTAAGCTCTCTCTCCCTCTGCATATTCCTGGGAGAAGATGCTTTTGTTTTTTTCTAATCTCAAGGCAGGGTAAAAATAACAGACTTTGTGTGTGTTTCTGTCATGGTATGGCATTTGGAAGGCAGGGGCTCATATAACTGGAAACAGTGGTGTCAATTAATCAAATGTTTATAGGCCGGGCTCCACAAGGCATCAAATTTTACTGCTCTCGGCAGAGAAGGCTCTCTGAAACACAGGCACACCCTGCAGACTCGTATGTTCATTACTCCATCCCTGCGCTGGACACACTGAAACTTTATTTTCTTTGTTTACACACCACAAATACCCGCTAAGCTGCTAGGTAGGTCGTCCCTGAGTGTGCGAGATCTTATCTCATCAGACCACTTGTAGTAAAATAACACTTTACAACTCAGTCACTCTCCACTCCTCTCCCTGCGCTCTAACACCACGCTGAATTGATATGCAGTCTAATCATCTGCTAGGAGCTGATGTGATGTAAATGAAAGTAATTAGGGAAATGTCAAACATAATTAATAAAACAGGTTTAAGTTCTGAAAACACTTGTCAGCGGAATGAATGAAGATCCCGCCTCTTGTCTCCCTGATGCTGCCCTCCCTTTTTTGCCGCTGTTCAATTAGGTCACAGATTGCTCCTAAGTTACCGCTCCCCTCTCACTTTCCCTTTTACCCTCTATCTCTTGTTCTCGCAGCCTTTCCAATTCTATGCATGGAGACCTTTTGAGAGAGGAGGGGGAGCCACCATCCTGTGGAAGGGAAATAAATTTGCCTGTCCATCCACCGCCTGGATGAAGTTAATTGCAGACTCCTCATGCTGTCTGGGTACAACTGGGGCATTAACATAAGCAATTTGCGTCCAACTTCTTCTGCTGGCTGTTTAATAGAGCATCGGACCTGGCCGATAAGGCTTAAGGTCCCTGACGCATTAGCATTTTCATAATATCAAAATATTATAGCACCATGATTTGCTAAAGCCCATTCATTATTGATAAGAACAAAAGGTTTTATAAATTACAAAAGGGGAGCATGACCTATAATTACGGCAAGCAAATTAGGGTGTGCAGTAAAGTCAGTTACATTTTGAAGGAAAATAATGATGCTGGAGACCTTTCTCCTTCCCTCAGGATTGAAAAAATAATAGATTCCTTCACAGCCTCACACGGGGTTGAGGAGCAAGCTCACAGGTTCACGAGGGACAATGTCTGCACAAGAAAGAGAGCAAGTGTCCCTGGCCCGTACACCACCGCTGCATGCATAAAATGCGACATTAGGTGACTCCATTTTAGTTAATGAACATAGTTGAACCGAGAGTGATTTTTATGCAAACAAACATAAGATATGATTCACAACACACAACAATACTGACAAATAACAGGCTTATACAGCACCCAAAACCTGTGACTTTATTTGACTGTGTGGATTCAATCTGGCCTGGCAGAGGTTGTCAGGGAAAACGGTTAGTTTTGGTTGGCGACCTAATGTAGGTGTAAATGCATGATATTTCTGTAATGACTGATCCTGCAGTTAAGTTGTACAGGTAATTAATCTAACTGTATTTACTTTACTTACTGAAATTTCCTCGTAAAATACTAGTACTAGGTAGCCTACTATTAGCATTTTTATTTTCAGTATTACTTCAGTGTCTCTGTCATTGTAATTAAAATAACTGCAGATGCCGAACACTTCTCACTTTTATCATATTGATATGGCTATGAGTCAGGGTGAAGATGGATGTTTTACTGCATTATCATTATTGTTGAATGCTATACTGCTCATGAAAATGTAAGCCTACAGTTTGATATTTGGACACAATGATTTTTTTAATTAGATAGAAAGAAGTGACATTGTAACCCAATTCAAACATCCAGTCATCTATCAATAATCAATATTAATGATTTCTTAAAATAGGCTATAAATGGTACAGTTTTTCTTTTACTTAATTTAGAAATAAATATGAGGTGGGATCTTACTATCCCACTTTCCTAGGGAGTGCCCTCCTTGCTCAGAAAGTCTACCTGAATGCCCTGATAATCAAAAGATGCAACCCTACACAGAGCTGAAGTTTGTAATAATGTTTTGAAGATCAAACGTGTATGTGCACCCTTAAGCAGTTGTGGGTTCTGATATGGTTCACGAAAAAAAAAAAAAGCAGCTCTTTTTGCTGAGTCATCACTGCACAATTGTGGCATTCTGCTACTACCCTACCTTTCCGTTTGAGTCATATTTTCATGTTGGAACCACAGATGCCAGTTGAGGCTTCGGGGTAGATGAGATAATTGCACAGGTTCTCCAGAGACTTCCTCCGTCATTATCCACTGTTTGTTACTGCAGTACGCTCCTCCCAGATGACGGGCGGAAGATTCACCAGAATATTTTGTTTAACTACAAAACACAGTTCATCTGGCCTGTGCTTTACTGCAAAGCTACACAATTTAGTTCTGATTATTAGGCATTAGCAACTTCCTTGGTAGCTAGCAATATACAAATTTCATTTATGTATATGGACCTAATTCATTTTACAGTTTAACTTACTGCTTCATTATTTGTGATCGGGTACTCATATTATCTCAATGATTCATATTTGCTTAAAAAAACAAAAACAATAAGCTGGTGTGCCATGTAAACAGAGACGTCTGGAAACTGTGAATCTTGACTTCGACTTCAATTTTTTTTATCCTGTTATGACTCTAGGGAACCACTATGCGTATAATACCTCTGTCACACAGTTCCTTACTTAATTACAGATGATTATGTGTAAAGACTGTCAGATTAGCCCAGCGCATCACATAGGATATAGTTTTCTATATTAAACTCCTTTTTTATTAAAAGTATTTCTCAGTGCAAAAAAGTAAAAAAGAAATGTTAAAGACACCTGATGTTATGCGTAGGTTTACATTCTTGTGTGTACAGCAAATATAGAAATTATTTACTCCTCGCTTAACTGGTCATCAGTTTATTGGCCAGTGACCATTGAAACCCACAGTCATTTTTTTGTCATCTTGTGAAGCTGATATCATGAACATATTAGGGGAAAAAAAAATATTTACACATCAAGAGTGACATGAGCATTTCTTCGAGGCCATGTTTCTGCCCACATTATGAATGTTACACGTCCACCAACCCCTGAGGGAAATATCTGGCTCTTCAGCTGCTAAATGCTCCGTTATGTTGACCACTTAATCGCTGACTTTGCCTGCTGCTGGACAAGTAGTGTGCAGTGGGTTTATCTGAGCTTTTTCTTTAAAACTGCTTCCTGCTGCCTCTGGAACAACCGCTGGAGAGACCAGTGAGAGTAAACCAAAATGTTGCATCCAACAAAAACAAAAAACAGAACTGAAAGACGATGAAGGGCTTTGTAGAGATGAGCTGAACTGTAGACTTGGGTAATAATTATCTGCAAGTTACTATGAACAACCTCTTTTACATTGGATCCATTGTTGATATGGAAATATTGATTATAGTCGTTTTAACATAAACACAGTTCAAAGTTCCTTGATTTCATATTGTGTCTAAATGCAGCACTTAAAGCTGTTTAGCACATTTGATGGAGTGGATGTACTTAAATTTCTTACATTTTGTTGTTGTTTTTGTTTTGTTGTGTTTAAGTTGTATCCACATTGGCTGAATGCACTCATTGTATGTTGTTTTGGATAAAAATTAATAAATGTAATGTAATGTTGTAGCGTAAGCAAGCGCACCAAAAGCAGATCCACATGCGCACAAGAATG
>JAOXYL010000090.1:12989750-13012631 GCA_028564955.1 Terapon puta
TAAAAATTAATAAATGTAATGTAATGTTGTAGCGTAAGCAAGCGCACCAAAAGCAGATCCACATGCGCACAAGAATGAGCACCCATATACCCCTATCCTCCTTCAACCCCTCAACCCCCCACCCCCACCAAACAGTACCCATAATATAGTTGAAATTATAGCCGGCAACATGAAGATGGATGATACAAATTTTGATGACCATAGCACCGTACCCCCTCTGAATGTATGAATAGGAAACACATTGTTGTAGTCTAAGTTGATTGCCATTTCTCCACAGTATTCCTTTAGTATATGTCTTATCTTCTCATTCATTATGGTGTTCAAAATGTATAAAGACACTGGAGAAGCACTGTGTTTTCGACCTCATGCCAAAGCAAGTAGTAAACCTAGAATAACCCAAATCTGCAGACATCTATAGTGTAGTAATCTGCCATTTTTTTGTGTATCAGTGTATAGTCAGGTATTTTAAGTGGTTACATAGAAATGTAACCGGTGGGAATTATTCTCTGTTATCTCACTCATCCTTGTGAAGTGGACTCAAAGTTTGATTGCGTCCTATTGGGCCTTTCTAATCACTGCCACACTGTGTCCCAGAGTGCTCCAGGCTCCTTATCATTCATTAACCTCTAGCTGTGATGTCGCTCTGCCCTCCTCATTCAGTCACACAGCATTTCGAGTCAAAGATATACTTTGCTGGAGAAAACAATGGCCATATAGGGAGAGCATATTGTGAATCCGGGATTTTGTAAAAGGTGACTTAGTCTGTGCTCTCTCTCCTTGTCCCCTTCTCAATTTCTCTCCATCTAATCTCCCTCTGTCTATAACAATAAGAATTAATTAGCCTGCTTATTTTTCTCTGGTTGTAGAGAGGCTCCCCATCTGGATGGAAGACAGTCCTCTGTGTGCCTGATTAATGGCGTGGAGAGACAGTTGCCAGTTCTAAAGCCTCGCTGTCTGGCCCAGGTCAGAACTTCCAGAAGGCAACCTAATGTTAGTCCAAGAGAGAGGGAGAAAAAAACCACCCTCAGAGATTATTGTAATGAGCAGGCCCTACCTAAGTTACTTTTGTTCAAACAATAAAAAAGTTAAACAGTATAAAGATAAAGAGATAGTAATGCCTTTAAAGAAATGGAAAAATGTCAAAAATCTACTGGCTTTATTGTGGTCACTGTATGACAACATATATGCAGCTCTAACCACACAGTTTATACACGCTCTACTCCCCTGCCCTGGAGATTTATGATTTCATACTGTGGTTATAACAATTTAATAATTACACATAAGATAGGAATGTTTTTCCCCACCCAAATCATTCTCATCATAGTTAGGTGCTTTAATGCAATTTTATATAATCTCTATACAAACATAAAAGACAACCTCAGTAAAAACAAGAGTAAGTAACCTTGATGCATTATTTTACAATATTTGAATATTATCAGGTTTATAGGGGGAGGAAAAATATTCCACTCACACTGAAATAATCAGGCACAATTTAGAAAACTGTATGTGTGGTTATTGTCATCACTTTGCTTATGGTGCATTATATACCTCAGTCCTCTGTGAAGCACTGTTTGTGATTTTCACCAGCTACTTGCCTGGACCAGAGAAAGGAAGGGCAAAGCGTCTCTCTTGCCACTGGAGCTTTGACTCATTTGTCACTAATGTGTCAAAGAGAAGATGACATTTACAGCCTGGTGAAGTGAGGGCCTCCCATCCCATCGGGCACCCCTGAAGTAATAAATGTTTACCTTTAAGAAAGAGGTCTGTTGGTTCACTTTTTTTCTCCCTTTTGAAGTGAGGAGGGTCCTTTTGCATGCTGTTTTCTTATTTTCTACACCCTTCACTTTTTTTGTCCAGGTGAATAATTTGAGAGGCAGTATTTCCACTACCCCTGTTATCTTGAATAGTAAAACTGTTTCATTCATTACATTATTTAATTTCTATATAAGTTAACTGTTTTTAAGGTAGCAGTTTCTCACATGTCTATTCATTTGTACATGGCAGTAAAATAAAAATAAAATGTACTTTAATAGCGCCATATTTGCCTTAATATCTCCATGATTGAGCTGTTATTATGGCATGATCAGGCTATTATCTTCAGCTGCGTAACTATTTTATGTAAGATATAATATTAGAGTAGAGTACACAAGTATATATACTTGGTCATTCATAAATGCTATATACGTTGGTTGAGAAACACATGACTATAAACCATGACCATGATCTAAAGAAACACTCAGCCTGAGCAGTAATGGGTAAAACAACAGTTTGCCCAACAGTGACCTCAGGTACATAACTGTTGTGAAAGGACAGTGAAGTACTACTCATGCTTATCTTATTTTAAGTGATGATAGGCTTTCTCACCAGTACATTTATGAAATGAAGAGCCTTGAGTATTTTTTTGTAATGGAAAACACCATGGACATGTAAGAAGGTAGTGTCTGAGGACACTAAGGTTAGCATATGTATTTTTCAGTGTGTTACCAGCATCTTATCAAAATTTTTGTTATAATTACTCCTGTAAGAGCTCTCAACTGTGTAGATATGTTTAAGTAGCTCAATGAAACCTGATAAATCGAGTGTGTGAACGGGAAAGCAGGTAGACCGTGTCTGCATTGACCTTCCACTGATAAAATCTGGACTTATCTTGAATGTTTATATGCCCAGCTGCCTGTATTCAGACAATAGCACACCAGCTAATACAAGCCATGCTTGAACAGCCCATGAATTCTGCTAGTACTAAATCAATGGAAAGCTGCAAAAAAAAAGTGAAAACGAGATGAAGAGAAAACCAATGTCTAGGCCTTGAGGGCCGAGATGCGCAACATCACACTAGACTCTTATCTGTGGACGCATCTTTCCCCTGAGAGGATTCTACACTCCAGCAAACAGCAGGATTCAAAGGTATATCAGGTGCATGACCTTAGGGTTAGTGAAATCTACAGCCAAGCAGTATCAGCTGAAAAAAGTCGGACACAGAACTAGACATCATGTGGCCTGCATACAGTTATACACACATGCACGCACACACCCTTACTGCTCTTTCTGTTACACTCTCACTCACACAGTACTCAGACACAAGGTTGTACTTTCATGGTAGGCGGATAGATAGATATGCATACCTTGCTTTTCTGTGGATTATATAAGCATTGCAGACTAGAATATGTTTTTCCTATCTTCTGCAGGACCAACTAATTTCTTAGGATGAGTTAATTTTAAATTTGAATTGATTTAATACCTACTGACTTTGCATTATGCCAAAGCATTATACATAATATGCTGTATCTTTGAAAAAATAGATCCATTATCATTCAATTTTCCCCTCATTAACCTTTTGGTTCATTGCTTAATGTGTCACAGGCCAAAGGCCATTGTAATCTCTCTCAATGGACACACTGTTCTTGATCAATATGCTTCTTGCTCAGCAACTCGCATTGTTTTATTTTCCTGCTCGAGTTCCAGAGTAAGGTGTGAAAGGATCATTCCAAATCTCAAAGGACAGGCTTCTTTCAATATCCTCAAAGTAGCGGATCCCACCCACTCAATTGTTCTCCACATAATCATATAAAAAGATTCAGGAAGAGTTGTTTTTTATTGTTGTTGTGTTTTTCCTCTGCCGAACAATGCCCTTCCGCCACAGGGTCCCATAACAGCCTACCAGTCTGTGCTCAGCGCACCTCCACCCCTCATCCCACCCTTGCTATCTCGTTTTCCTCATCTGGCCCAGGCCCACTTCCACATCTACATCCCATTGTCTGAGTGAAGGCAGCACGCGCAGGGCTGGGGCCAGTCCAAACATACTCATCTCTCTCTCTGGATGACTGCCAGTATTCTTTGAAAAATGTAAACTTTGTTACTTTCCAAATCCATTTAACAGTTGTGTTTTAGTAATGGAACAAAGATGGTAGTCTCTGTGCCTGTCAAAAAAAAAAAAAAAATAGGGGAGGTGGGGGCCGGTGTATTTATTTACACGGCTTCTTGTATGTGCGTAAGTGTCATGTTGTATGTAGGGGTTCCTGCATGCACGTGTGTCGGAGAAACCAAATCCCAATCCATCATGCATTCCCCAAGGTGGGCCAGCCAGTGTGTGTGTTTGTCACTGTCCCCTGTCAGGAAAGAGGCTTGGAGCGTGTTCTCCGGACGAACCCCCTTTGGCTGAGGAAGTGCTCCTCTATATTGGCCTCTTTGTGGCTCGCTAATCGAGCTTTCCTGTCAGCAGGCTGCACAGTCCCAGTGCAGGGTGCACTACGTGATACAGACCCACTCCGGCGCTCCAAGGGAAGTTCTGGGATCAGCAGATAACGGCACAGCTCCCTCATCTAACACGCAGAAGAGTGCTGCCTCTCTCGATCTCTCTGTCCTTGCATGAATAAGGAAAACACCGATTTTACCCATTTGAAAAATTCCATTATTTAGAGTCACTGCCAAAACAGTCTCCCTTGGAAAACCCCCATAATTTCCTTTTAAACCTTTAAAGTGTTTGTGTAACAATAGTATTTTTGAAAATGCGGATGATTACATGGAATTGAACATCTTTTGCTAAAAAGCCAAAAGCGTCTTTTAGTGTGGAAATACTACCCGTTAAACAGGTACATTACTCTACATTTTGCATTACACTGTTCTGTTCTGGATTGCCAGTTTTGTGATTAAAACAGACTATTATCCCTCCCACCTGAATTTTGTACTCCACAGAGGGCCATCACACAAACTGGAGCCCTCTTTTCAAATGTACTGTAAGCGGATTTTAGTGCTATCTGAGAAGAGTGGTCACGGAGGACCCATGTTCTGGTATTCAAAACCAATTATAAAATAATAATCTGTAGGTGTCACTTCTATTTAAATTATCTGGTTATTCAAGCATTCACTGATATGTCAGGGGGATTTTTCAAGGACACTGTACAATGAAGCCGATATCCAAGTGGTGACATTAGTGAAATTCAGATTTTCTCACATTTCCCTTTATTTAGATGGTATATCATTGTTTACTTGTCACCCAATTAAAGTGTACTTGGGCAACTGGACTAGGTAGCTGATGCAATGAAACTATGATAATAATTTTAGAAGACTTCCATATTATGATTGTGTTTAAATATAAATTATAATTGTCACACTGGATAGTGAATGTGCAAATAAATGAATAAAAAATGTGGGGGTACAAGAGTAATATATGTGGGACTATGACCACAACACAAGTATTTTTAGTTTTCATTTTAAACTCAGAACTGCTATACATATTCAGTAAACCCCTATCTTCTGACAAAAGACAACCAAAGTCAGGTTTGACATTATATTTTGCTAAGAAAAGTGGAACTGGCTATGTCAGAATGTAATTTTTAAGAAAAAAATGGAAAACTTTGTTCTTAATTGATGAATAGGACTATATGCATCGGATTACAATAATTTATGTTCATATTTGATCATTTGTTAGGCAGATCACATAACTAATCTTTATTTTTCTTGATAAGTTTTACATTTTGACTCAATTGTATTTCTACCAGATTTTCTACTTCTCTAGATGTTTAACATGGATCAGATAAGATCTACCTTTGGTAAACATGCGTTTCCATTTGTTACAAATTTGATATAGTACTACTTAGGTTTATATCAGTTCATATCATCATCAACCTACTTTATGAAGGGAAAGTAAACATGCAAGCACCTTTTCATGGTAATCATGCAGTGTAATTCCATTGTAAATGGTGAATGAGCCTCTGCTAATTGTGATACCAAAGATTTACCTGACAGCAGTTTTCTGTATTATTACAACCGCCCAACAATGTCAAAGTTAACTCATGTCAGATTACAGATGTCAATTCAAATTTAGAGTAAAGTAACGTGGACACACTAATAATTTGCCTGCCAGATGTAAAGGCCAACTATTACAATTGTCTTCTGTTCCCTGCTGGGCAACATAGATCTCCAAACTGTGAGACGTAGGTCCCAATATTTGAAAAACAGGAATATCAAATGCGTATCTGAAGCCGGTGAATTATTATGACTTTTACTGGTGACATTTTCCAGCGGCATATGGCAGCAAGCTCATGGGAGAGCACAGCTTTTTGATGAATACTTTGAGTCAGAAGGACCAAAGGACAGTGCTGGGCATATGTTGCCTTCTGTCTTTGCCTTCTGAAATGATAATGTGGCCTCACTTAAACAAGATCCTGAAGCCACTGAGCCTCCATTTTTAGCAGCAAGAAATATCATAGTAGAAACATGAAGAAAATGACTAGTACATGTCTGTTTATTACAGTATATGTCTTGTGTGTGGATGTGTGTTTCATGTCTGTCATTTACTGTGTCTCCTCAGTGAAAATTTTCGAGTGCAGAATTAACATGAAACGTGGTTTTGTTCACGTAAATAATATTTGTATAATATTATTTCTTAGTATTCTGTCATTGGACATGGCTGAATATGCTCAAATGTTTTTTTATGGAATTTGTTTTCAGTTTTTAGCACAGTAGCTGGTCAGCAAAATATATGAAATACATACCAACATTGACGCCATCAGGAAGAAGGCCCAGCATAGGATGTACTTCCTGCGCTAACTCAGGAAGTTCAACCTGCCTCAGGAGCTGCTGATCCAGTTTTACAGCGCTATCATCGAGTCTGTCCTCTGCACATCCATCACTGTGTGGTTTGGATCAGCCACTAAACAGAACAGAAACAGAAACAGACTACATTGGAAAGTCAGGACTGACTCCAGAGTCAGGACACAGCAAAACAACCACAAACAGGAACAGATTCTTTCCTCAGGCTTTCACTTTGATGAACATTTGACACCAGTCACAGAGTGTCAGGAACAATCCCGGAATCATAATCATCCATTTACCTCACCAAAAAAACATTCTATGAATAATACATATATACTGTATATTCTGTACATAAGGTATCCATTCATATGCAATACAAAATGCTGTATGGCATTGATGATTCTGATTTTTATTTAGGTTAGACAAGCTTCCATTTTCCATTCAGTTGTTGTTAAACACTCCTATTTACACATCTGGCATTCTGGAAAAACATGAGCATACACATAAGTCTGGTTTCTCTCTGCCTGACTAAGTTTTTTTTTTTCCTGAAAGTGACTTGAATTGGAGTTGAACACTATAAAAGACACCGTAAAGTTGGTGAATGTTAAACCAAAACAAATAGCTGAAAGATGCTAAAATGACATACGTAGGTTTTTTTTCATAGCTGATGTAAAAATATTGATCGTGCTTCTTTAACTACTTTCCATCAATCAAAAGGTTCTTTTTAGTTTTTCTTCTTGTTTTTGTTTGGTTCTTGCTAACATTGTCATAAGGTTAAAAGAGGATAAATAAATGAATGTTGCTTGATATAGGGATCCAAATTTGTTTGCACAACATGTGTATCATTTTGGTCAAATCCTCTTTGAGGTATTATGCATCTGTTCGGCTGTGACCTTCTTGATTCTCTGAACCCTGGTGTAAAATTGCTGTATATACAGTTGAACAAATAACTATGACACTTTGACATGGCTGAAAACTCTGCTAAATCTGTGTGCTTCCTCACATGCTCAGGCGCAAACATTTGTATTCTGCAGTTTCCATAAACAAAATCAAATTGAAACGGGTAAAGCCAGAAATTAATTATCCATCTAAAGCAAATGTAGTGGAAAATATAATTTATGGAACAATTATGAAAATGGTGCGCTTAAGTGAAAACCCCACAATAATTTAATTAATATTTCATTGGATTACTCTTTTAATTCTTGCCATGGTGAGTGTGATGGAATGTACAAGGCTGTTGAGTGAAGTGGTGTTTTAGGTTTTAGGTAGAACAAAAAAAAAAGAAGGGCGGGTGGGGGAGGTGGGGGGGGGGGGGGGGGGGGGGGGGGGGGGGGGGGGGGGTGGCTTGTGCTGCTTTCAATGAGATTGGAGTTTTGAAAGCTTGCTGTTATGATAGTAAATCTGAACCAAAGGGTGAATGTTCTGCAGGTGATTAAAACATTTACAAGATGAGACCTTGACTCTTGGTGTTGAGATATGTTATATGATAACGCATATTATTATGCACTGGACATTTTGTGTTGGAATGAACGCAGGTTTCAGGGAGTGTTTAGAGTTTCAATATCTGACTATTAGCATACTGTGTGACCGATTGTGTGCATGTGTGTTACCTCAAATGGTTCCTTTGCTCAATGTCTTTACACAGTACCTCTTTATCCCAAGGAAGGACTTGCCCTTCTTCCTGTCACTCGTCCACTGGGAACACTGCTCTCTGTGCAGTCTCATTGGCATGCTAAAGAGCCCTGATATTTTTGTCTTTCATTTAAAGAGGGAATTACGCTGAGCTATTGAGGGCTTATGTCCAGGGCATTTTAACTTTTTTTCATGGTTCTTGGAAGTCGTCCAAGTAGATTGAAAAGATGGGAAGGTTAGAGAATGGATAGAGAGGTTATTGACAGCGCTGAGGTTAGTACTTTGAGGGACAAGCGGAAACAATGTGCTGACTGTTAGCCAAGGACCAGCTCTGCTGTATTGCACGGGGACATAAGTGTCCTGAGTGGGCTTTTTTTTTCCTCCAAATGTTTCTTCCCCTCTCCCTAGAAAGCCGTTACAATGAAACCAAGTCTAAAGCAGCAATTTGTAAGTCAAGAGCCTGGCAAAATGGGTAGTGTTGGGGGGAAAAGGGAGTTGAAAGTGTATGGTGTGTAAAGTGAGAGCTCAGGGTCTGTTTAGGGCAAGTGGAGCTCTGGTCAGCTTTGCATGGCACTTAAGTGGCTTCCTGCAGCTCATTGTAAAGACACCACCAACACTGTTAAAGCCCTTTTTTATCCATAGATATATCAGTTACTGATATATACTGCTATTACATATCGCAAATTGTGTCAGAAAAAGTATTTGAACACACCAATGGATTACAACCGAAAGGTACAGAGCGATTTTTTCCCCACTAAGAATTAGAGTCCCATTTTTTAAATGTAAGCTAGTTTCAGTTAATTATTCAAAGACATGTTCAGTAAAGTAACTTCCACTGAAAATGAAATCTCAAACATAAGACTACCAAAACTAATACTTTCACAGACTTAAAAAATGGATGCCTGTGTTTCCAAAAAAGAAAAACTCAGCTTTATCACTGTTTACTGTCAAAAATGTAAAAAATTATTGTATATTTGTTTCTGACTCACTGAAACAGTTCAAAAACTGCAGTCACAAGTAATGCTTACATCTTTGTATCTAAATCGCTCAGACATTTAATAGCCTTTTGAAGAAAAGAGAACACCAAAAACAGTCAAATGCACCATGTAGCAGCTCACTTTTGCAATAAACCATGTCCCCTTTGTGTCACGAGTCACCATCAGTCTACATTTTGCCTCACTGACATTATAGCTGTAGTCTGATTGAAACTGTATTTTCCGGCGAAAATGCAAAGCTTGTCTAATTGGCAGATGGCAAACAGTGCTAATAATTGTCATCCATGACACCAAAATTGCAGCACTGGCTCGCCAATGGCTCACCCCTACTGCGGCTCTCCTCCAACTTAGCACAGGGCGAGTCACCAAAATGCCAAATGGGCGCAGGTGATGAATACCCCCTCTCTGCACCTCTGGAAAATGTCATTTCACCAGCACGATGCTCCCAAAATATACCCACATGAAAATGAGTTGGAGCCCTTTGTCTGACACTTTTACATTTAACAACACTCTGCCATATATATTTGTTGGGTGGACACAGAATAAGATTTGGTAGACTTGAATAATGGCTTTTTATAGCATGTGCAGCCTGTTTTATTGGAAAAGACAACAGCCATAGTCAGCTTGGATTCATTTACAGTGGATACTGGTGACAAGTGAAAGTCATTGCAAAACATAGCAACATTAGAATTTTGGTAGGATCTCCTTAAAAAACAGACTTACCCTACTTTTTTATGTATGTATATGTGAACTGCCATTTTTTAAAATCTAATTTGAATGAACATTGCATTTAACTGAAACACAGAAGACGTGTGCCATAAAGCTCATGATAACATTTTTCTCATTGACATTATATATTATTTTAACTAAGCTCATGTAGGTTAAATTTAATATGGACAGATTTTTGCCAGTTTGGCTTAATAACTAAAAACACAATATTCATATATCGGTTGGTAACACTGTCCTATTTACACATTTGACATACAGACATTAAAATTAGCATTCATTTGAATGTAAGTCCAGTATTATACCACGAACACTCCATTGAACCATTGAACAGCTTCTGATGTAAATACAGTCAGCTGCTAAACGATTCATTGTGTTCGCCAGCTAATCACCAACTTTGTCTGTTTAGATTTGGGAAACAGCAATATTTTGGTGAAAGTAGCTGTCTGTTGCTCCTGGAAATTAATTCATGAGACCTGTGAGAGGTAATGGGAAAAATGAAATTGTGGTGCAGAAAACCAAAACAGTGCCCTGAAAGAGTCTGAAATGCTCTGTGAGTTGGTGGTTTTATCTGTAGGTTTGTCACTATGCACAACACCTTTATCATTACAGTTACCATTTGATCCACTGTTAACATTAAACTATCAATTAAAGCAATTTGACCTAAAGCACATTTAGCATGAAATTTCTGGGTTTCGTTTGTCACAGAAACACCCTCACTTCTGTATAATATTTTAAGTGTGTGAAATTATTGTTCACAGTACTGCTCAACAGATGTGGAATGAGCTGCAAATAGATAAAAATGATATGCAACAATATTGTTTCAGAACTGTAGTTGTGTGTGAAATTCACACATTCACATAGATACCTCCTGGGCAAATGCAGAGTACATTTACAGAGTGACATGTTAACTGTAGCCTCTTAGGCATACGTTCTTGATGGAGTCCCTGAAGTATCAAAACGATTATGAGAGCCATGGGCTGCCACTGGAAACAAACTCACTGACACGCTGATAAAATCCCTGCCCCGTGTTTATATGCCATTTTGCAAAGAAATCAGAAAAGGTAATCATGTATGGAAGCCGAGGTTAAGAAGCAATGTAACAGTCTATTAAGTTTAATATAGATATGTAGAATAAGCATATGCAGGAAGACATTAGCATAAATCTTGGTTACACACGAATGCTGCAGTGCACTCTATTCTCTCCCTGCAGTTGGGTCTAATGACAAATACTGTGAATGAGCCATGCCAGCCTGCTGACTGCACACTTGAGCTCTCAATTAGCCCCCTTACCAATAAGTCTTCTATCCATTCAGAGCTCTAGCATAATTCATATTTCCACTGGAAAAAAAAACAAAAAACATTGAGACAACATTAGTTTATGAGCAATGTGATACTACTTCAAAAACAAGAGTTCAGTTTAAAACATTAAGTAGTTTCCTAGACCACCAGAATAACAACTCTAAACATTAAAAGAGATTTTCGAGTTGAGCCCAAAGCTTTTCATGACTGTCAATTTACATTTTAAGCTGTTGGCTGAAGCTGTTATTCAGAGTGACTAATAATGATTCATCGTGTGCGAGCTCAGTGTCTTGCTCAAGGATACTTAAGTGGTACACGCAACTCCTCTCTCTCCCTACCTCAAATATGATTAAAGTAAAAAAGAGTGTTGATGTATTAATTAATATGAGCTTTAAATTGACTGCATGCCATCAAATCCTAAAAGTTTTAGTGTCTTACCGCATTAATGGGCTTTGCTTGTCCGCGATGTGGCTCAGTTGATTGGGCTATGCAAATCGGAGTAATCAGTGTTATTTTCAGATACATTATACTGTTAAATCTTTGACAGTATTTCATACAACTGAAGTTTATTTCCACTCACATTTATAGTATTACCAGTTTTTGGGTGAAAACAAAACTCACTATATTGCCTTCATGGTTTTAAAACGGAATGATTTCTTTATGTCACCTTATACTGTAAATACCACAGTAAAACACTGTAAAAATAGCCTCACACAAGCATATGCTGTATGTATTCGGCCTCTAAAATACGATGCGAGTCAGCGTTGCCACTGTGTTGGTTTTGTAGAACACCATCATTGATTTTCAAAGTTATTATCCTTAGAGAAGAATTGTTCAGTACCAACAGCCATTTTAATTTCAGTGTTCAAATGTGCCATGTGGATTTTCCACCACTGGTGGCGCTATAGAGGAACGTTTTGTTTGTCACCCCCCCCGTTTTGCTCATTTCTCTATTAGCGAAGGCATGAACATGTGATGGACACAATGCACATACATGTACACAGAGGACATTTGCGCAAATGTTTGTCGTCAGTTGTTGCCGTTAATGACAAGAAATATAGCATTTAGCATATTTGGGCTGATTTCAAAATATATGAAAACTAACATTTATTCATCCCCCACTATAACAACAGCACTTTTGCTTCGAGGCACAGAATGTTAACAAAAGTGCTTACTAAACATCTGCATGAAGCATGGTAATATTTGTCATCTCAGGCTACTCTATCTAAGAACAGTGCTGTGTTATTGCAGAAGAGCTGGATTTCTGCCTCTTTGAATCAGTCATCATCTTTTTTTAAGTGTCAAGGCTGGCAATCAACAGCAGACTGCAGTAAACATTATGATAAAAGTGATATATCACATGATAGTAAACCCATACTCAATTGAGTTGGTGCTCAGTGTAGCGCCTTCAGGGGCTAATTGGATTGGTGTTTAGCAAGACCTGCAGATGAGGCAAAGATTACCTTCATGCATAAAATTGTCTTTGTCTTTCTCTGTCGTCTTGTCTCTCCCTTTTCTTCCTTGGTTGCTTTTCCCACTGCCTCCCCCATCTGCACAGGCCATCGAAGGAGTCATGTAAGCATACCTTTGTCCCTGCATGGGAGGAAGAAGAAATGATCTGGTATTAAATTTCAATAACACGTTTTCCCAGGTCCTCCAGAGTACAAGCAATCAAGGGTTAAATTGGATCTGTAACGTATGCTCAGTGACCCACAAATCGCTTACCCATCAAACAGACTCATTACGAGCCGGCAAGCAGATGAGTGTTTGTGAGCCTTGCCTCTGAGCGGTGGGGATTGTGTGTATTACCGCTAACACGGCTGAGGTATTTAAATTTTGATTTTTTCGTAATGGGTTTTGACATGTTTCATTTCCTCTGGGGGAAGCGCTCGAGACCTCCGAAAGTAAATGTTGCTAAAAAGTCATCAAGGCAGAATATTAAAATGCCATCAAATAAGAATTTCACTAATGCGATGGGGCTTGGGCTTCAGGTACGCAGGGCCGGGGTCAGAAGGGCTTGGTTCTGGGAGAAACACTATTTGTTCCCCTTGGCTGCCTTCTTTCCGTCTTAAATAAATTATTAAACTACTTCAACCTCCTCCTCCTCCTCCTCCTCCTCCTTCTCTGCCTGTCCACCTCTTGTGCCTCTCACAGCTTAGCCCTTGCTTTTGAAATGAAAGGCCAGCAAGAGGGAGAACCAGTAGAGCACTGAAATAGCGCACCTTTGGTTAAAATGAGATTAGCCGAATATATCTACATTTCCTCAAGGCTCAACATTTGTAGGGTTTTCTTCCCCCCCTTAAAATACTACATTTAAAAGCAGCAAGACCTCAGATTGATAGTACGTGCCAGCGTGGTGTTGTGCATTTTTATAGAACTGGAAGTGGAGATCAGTGGACGAGAGTTTCCATGCTACAAGCACTCTGTTTTGACTTTTATCGCCAAGGTGTAAACCGTTGCATCGCCGGTAGTTTTTGTATTCCATGGGTACTCCTTTTGAGGCCATTACCAAGCTGACAACCCACCAGCTGTCACTAATTGCCCACTAATGGGGTTTGGTGGTCTGATGGTTTGTCTGTGAGGGGCGTTCCAATTCTACACCGGAGGTCCTTCTGGCTTGCCAAATCAAAGGGGACACATTTAAAAAAGCATGTCATGTTATTCCGTTATATTACCTCTAACTGCACCTCTGCAATAACGAGTCATTTACAGGGTAATATATATGGAGACAAAGATTTCTTGTGTGTGTGATTAATCACAGATTATTTCATATTCACCTGACATTACTTTGTATTGTTAAAAAAATGGCAACGATTGCTTTGTTGGTGGCAACATCCATTATCATGCATGATATTTTCTATTCCTTGTCATTGAAATCTTTGCAGGAGACAAGAGGGGCTCGTGTCTGCCCTCTGCGTCAGCCAGCCCGCTAATAGATGTGAGAAGGTCATCTGGCATTAGTGGCAGAAGTACGTTAGCATTTGTGCTGAGCGTCTCTTGCCAGACTGTGTGCATGTTTGAAGGCGCTTGGACAAGCAGGCCCTTTCATGGTGATGAATGGCTTTTTTCAAGCGTTCTGCTCCCTAGTTATGAGAAGGGTGACCTGGTCATTGGACGACTTTATGAAGCTATAAAAAATGTATGTCAGTCTGCAGTCTCTAATGCCATCCCTAAACGGGGGAAGGGGGGCAGGGGTAGCTGGAATGGTAAAAAGGCCATTTACCGTCACTCTAAATAGCTCTCTGACTGCCCTTCTCCACTTATCTGACAATGTCCTTGTCGTCAAGACAATTTTTTATTCTCTTTTTTATTTTTCCCCTTTGAATCAAGGGTAGACAAGCCAGTCTTTCCACTTGGTATTTTACAGTTTGGTACAGTCTACCAATTCAAAATAAGCGCGTTGATGTAGTGTGTTACTCAAATTACAAGGTATGTGCTTGTGTCGCAGTTATATGTTAAGCTACGTGTCATAAACGTATGTGTAATGCTACGTAATTGGTCTAAAAATATACTAAAAAACAAATTTATACACCTCCTGTTAGAGAGTGACGTAGGAAGACTAGTATGTCTATGATCAAGAATCTATGAATCCCCCCGCCCCCCCAATCCACATGTGACATGGCTGGATGCCATTAATCACAAATGTCTCCTTTTTTTAATAAATATGCAAATTTATATTAGCCAAATGGTGTTACAGATTTTGTGTCATTAATAAATAATGAGCTTCTATTGTTGAATATCTGAGGTATTTAGATACAAAGTCAAGCAAACAATGTGGCGCAGCAAGCAAGTGTGACTGACTTTAAAACTATGTTACGTTATGCTGTGTACATTTGGGCATCTGAAGTCATGTGAAAGCTATTCACTGAGCTTAATATTTTTCACTGGCAGATTTCTAACCCCTTAATCTATTTTTCTGCTAACTGTTATTTTTATCCGTTTTATTTTAGTCGACATATAGGAGTTAGCTAGGTAGCAGCAAATGAGAAACCACAAAAATGGAATTATTAATGTTCTGTATGAGGAAAATGTGGGTTATTGTGACAGTTACACTGCCTGTTTTCACAGAAGATAATTCAAAACCACACTATACTTCTACATACGGACACATTCATACTTGTTCTGTAGATATACACATATTTACAGCAAATAAAATGTTAAAATGCACTTACCTCAGCCATATGTCCTCCTCATGCAGTACAATCCTGCCTTTGACATCCTGTCACAGTTAGCCTGACCAACATTTTTGGAAGAAAGCTGGGATGTGTTTAAAAAAATGAGTTTGAAAAAGCTTTGAATTAGCTTTTTTCACATTAAAAAACAAATGTATGGGTAATGATCTACCCGGAGCTCAACCTGATACATGACCTGCCTATGACATGGTAGGGTTAGCTCCACCTCCTTGTTCCTAAAGTTATGTGTTTTATCAATATAACTACTAACGTAATACTGTATGTAGAAATATCATAATATATGAATACTTGTTAACAACTGAAACCATAAAGTAGTAATGTATTGACCACTTTTATGTCAGTAAATGCAGAAAAATAAATCTATTACTAGAAATTACCTTTGGCCTAAACATTTGCACAGTATAATGAAATTGGCTTATGTAATGATGGTGATATTAATATATGACATCACAATTTTTTTTTTTAGCAATTTACTTAAACAAAAACAGTGTTCCAAAGAACCTGTTGAGGTATTAAGATTTTAAAGCACTTAAGTGGGTCCTCTGGTATCTAAAAGAATTCCCAGGAAGATTAGAAATAAAGAATTTTTTTCCATTATCAGAGTAGGGAAGCAAAAGTGAGATGTGGGGGGCTGAACTGCCTGACTCTGTCTCATGGTGAGCAATCAATCATGGGCCTCTCTGCAGTCTCTTTGATCTGAAAACAGCTGTAATCTCTGGTCATTGTTGCTCGAGTAGATTGTTTGCCAAACTATTACCATAACTGTCAGCCCAAATCAGAGAAATAATCTCATGGCCCCGGACAGATGTGGTTCCTCTGCATTATTGATATGGTCATCTGAGAGAGAGGGGGGAATTATAAAACATAGTTCTATTTACAAAGGGAGATTGGCTTGGTCCTTGAGAGTGAGTGAGTGGGACAGGCACCTCTAGAAAGTGAGATATAGCCAAGTTCAGGAAAAAAAACACATTTCCTGGCTGTTTTAGGGTCAACTCACCCCATGGGTTTACTTCCTCTCTGAAAATGAGTCACCAGAATGCACAATGGACTGATTTCTGAGAACTGCCTCCACTTTACCCACATAAAGACATTAAAATATGTATATATATTTTTTGGGCTTCTTTTGTTATAGGTTTGCATGGCCTTTGTGTCAAGACGAGTCAAGCATTTACTCAATAGTTCATGGTTTCCCATAAATGTTTACCTACATTTGCCTTTTGTATGCAGCCATTTTTGTCTGACTTAATGAAATTCAAGAGTGTGACAAAGGGGGAAAAAACAGCCTTTAGTGCAACATTGAATGTTTCCATTACAGCACATGGTTGTGCCTTGTGGAAAGGTTGTGAACCTGAGCAACCAATGCATGTTTATTTAGCAGCCCTGCCAACTCAGTGAGACTGGCTAAGTTTCAGTCAGTTAGTGTGGCCAATGAAAAAATACCCTGTCTTGAAATTACAATGCCTTAACAGTGTAAGTAGAAGGATTTGTGGGGTTGTTGGTGTCAGCAGTCAGACACCCTCATGCCCTCAGGTAGAAAAACAGAAACAAAAACAAAAAAGTTCATCTGATAGACATTGTGTGTATTTATACATTTTATCTTGAGTAATAAAGCCTGTATATAAGAAACACAGCACACCCAAAAGATCAAACTATAATATGCTTCTGTTTACTTTGTTGGTATCAGGATTTTTTCTCCCGAAGCCCAAATTACAAAATCATCAGCGTACCATTTGCCAGACTTTCCTTTGTGGAAACATGTGGCCCTTGTTGGCATAGGGCAAAATTTGGCAGCTTCCTGAGAAACCGATTACAAGTACTGGCATATGGAAGAACAAATAGTTCCTCATTCAGTGCATCAGGTCTGTGCCATCTTCATGGACTAAAAAAGAGACATGATGGATGTGTAGACGTGCACACTGGGCTCCGGCCAGGTTCTACTGATGTGCAGCACAAGAGTACGGCGTGACCCTTCTGTCCGCAGCGAGTGTCCTTTTTAACTAAGTCGTGACTAGTTTGTGTGTGTTTATTACTTTGCTTTTGAGTGTTCATAGAAAATCATTTTCACAGTGAACATAGTTTGCCTTTTTTAACAGACTGTTAAATATTGAACAGTGGAATTATCAGTGGAATAAGCATTTCAGCTTTAGTTTGTTTGCAAAATGATGAAAATGGTTGTGCAGGTGGACAAGCTTTTAAAAAATGGGCAAACTTCAGACAGAGATTAGCAATTTCTTTTCCTGTCCCTACCTGTTCTGTCAAAATAAGGAGGCAAAAGTACCCCATTTAGGTCATGAAAGCTATTTTGCCAAATCTTAGTAAACAATACTCTCCACCGTAAAGACTCCTCACGTTAGTTGAAAACTCTAAACACCACCATGAAAATGACCATAACCGCAAGATGGTTTTCTCATTTCAACCACAGTGTGGTTAAATATGGAGAAAGTTGTACTGCTAGACTTGGGAAACTGGACACCACTGGAATATATAGAAGTTACATGATACTGCTCATACATGTGCAAGTAAACATACATGTAGGGCTGCCATTTTCATTAGTGATTAATCTGTTGATCAGTCGTCAAGTGTCCTGTTTTATTTACAACCCACAGACTTTCAGATTAATAGATGAGAGAATGTTCTCGTTTGAGAGGCAGAACTAAAAAAATTTAGATGCAGAATGACTTGAATGACTTGGAAGGATTAAGGGATTATCAAAATAGTCAGCGATTAATTTAATAATTGAAAACTAATTGAGTAATCATTTTAGCTGTACATGCTTGTATTGCACATTAATAATGCAGAAAGAATTAGAAAATAAATATCTTTGCCACAGCTGGCCGTGCTTTTTAGAGGGAAACTCAATTTTCATTGCATAATAAAAATGTCCTTATTGATGTTTAATTTTTGTCATGGCTGTATCTATATAGGCAGCAGTCATTGACGGAGGCAGCACAACCTCCTTCGATCCATTATTTACACCTGTTAGTTGACTCCCTCGTCATTTGTGAGTATACTCGGGCTTAAAGGTTAACAAAAGAGAAACAGGGCAAGCTCTGCCGCCGCTACAACAGATCAATGTCAAGTAAATAACCTTTTCTCCCTTATTTCCTGACACGTATAGATCTGTTGCTCCTTTCCCCCATTTGCCTCCTGCACTCTGTTCCTTCACATGCCACCTTTTTCTCTCCACTTAATGTCTTTTACACCCCTTTCATATACTGTTGATAGTGAAAAGCTGCATTTTCCCAGGTTTATGCAATCTTTTTCCAAATATTCCTGTTTTTATTGAACACACAAAGAATAAGGCTTTCAGACAGCCTTATTTGTATGACCTTGCTTTGAGTTTTTTTTTGTGTGTGTGTGAGTACTTTCAGAGGGTAACTGCCTTCGGCCCTTTTGTTTTGAAAGGTTAATTGGAAACATTAAGTGGTCTATCCAGAAATGAAACCTGTTATGAATTATTTTATTTTGAACACAAAAGACAGCTTTCATGTGAACAAATTACTAATCCAACTAATCAATACTATCCATTAGTGTGTTGTCACAAATGTATACTGTCTAACAAAATAGCCAATCAACTGAATCACAGCGGGGATTTAAAAAAGCATGAATATTGGTGATACTACTTGTTGATAATTCTGCTAATCAAAACTGATAAGTAAAATAAACAGTGTCCCAATTCTTTTAACTTTAACTGTGGTTTCATTGCATGAAAAATTAACCTTATCAATCTAAAAAACTAATAGTAACAAAAATGAAATGAAAATAATTCACTAGTTGAAGCCTGACTGCATGTGAAGAGTAAACCTCTTCCTTCTCTGCCTGCAAAGCTAACGGGAGTGGAGTCTTTGTAATGGAGCTCTGAGGACTCCATCGGCACCATTATTGCCATTATTAGAGCACCATTCTTATTTGGGAGAGCGGCAGCTGAGTCAGGGGTAGTGTGTGGTTTAGGGATTAACAAGACTAGAAGTATAAAACCTTTTCTTGCAGCCTGCGATCTTCATTACACCATTCAACACAAAGGCGTTCAACTAAATAAACAACGTACTGGCAATTTCGCTGTTCTTTGTAGAATTGTCCCCATGGTGGTAAAAGAGAAAAAGGCCATGAGGTCATTAAAATGAAATGGGCTTGTCCTCTTGGGAGCATGTATGTGCTTAGAAAGGAAAGGTTTTTTCATACCAGAGTGCACCAGAAGGCTCTGTTCACAATTCTAAATATCTTGTAGGAAAAATCCAGAAGTTAGCATAAAACATATGCTTCATCCTCTTAGGACCATGAGCATCCAAAGCAGAGTCAATCAAACACTTCTTTTTTAGATACTTCATGAATCAAAGCTCTTACCACGAGTAATTTTAAGGAATACCTATACTTTATTTAATTGTAAATTTCTAAGTTTATGTCGATCTGTTTAATAGTAATCTTGTTGATTATCAACTTCTTATGGCTTTTCAGTGTTTTGAAAAAAATATGGTAAATATGAGACAAAAGTCATCAAAGTGTGATTTAAAATTACATTTCCTCCCTTATATAGTTTTTATGTGATGTTTGATTTTAACAAAATCAGCAATATCATAAAGAAGAAACTTGGGAATATACATTTGTTGATCAACCCTGACAGGGGAGTGAATTGTCTCAGCTTGACTGACTTGTTCTGCCTTTTCTTTTTCTGTTTTAAATTTACAGATACAGTAGCTTGCAATCCTCTCCACTTTCTGTCTCTGGGTTAAACCTCTGAGGCATTTCATCCTCAGATGAACTTGTAAACACAGTTGTGTACATCTGTGCTGCATTGATTTTTTTTTTTCTCTTTACAAGTAAAAACAGGGGACATAGAAAGTGGTGAAACAGAGGTTGAACCACAGTATGCATGTCCATGCCCTTGTGATACAAAAGCTCTGAATTTCCCCTCTGGGAGCTAAAACTTGTGACCTTTTTTGAATGATTTTGTTGTCCAGATGATCACTGTTGAATCGCAGATTCCAGTTCTAGCTTTGGAGACCATCACTCTGCCCATCATATCCATTTCTTAGAATGAAACAAGATATGGATTCAGTCATCACAAAACAAATGTCCTATACTCATTACCAATTTGGCCAGCACTGAAGTATAATATTCAACTAAGATAAACAAAAAAGTCTCACTTTTACTCTTGAGACTAAGTGTTAAAGGTCCAGTGATAAAGTGCAATGGTGTTTGGACTTACATCATACAGTACTGGCTGTTATGGCCCATGATCAAGTATGAAGACACATGTTTCAATGGGACTTTATTGTTTCCAGGTATTGAGATGTGCTTTTTGTTATCTTGTCTTATTAACATGGCCTACTTAATCACAAGAAGTTGATTGGGAGTATCGCTATTAGGTGATTCTCTTCATTTTTTCTGAGACTGTTTTTCCTTGAGGCAAATAGCTCTTAAGAACAATTAATGAAAGAATATAGGTGGAGTTAAATCTGCAGTTATTTTCTTCCAAAGTTTTTTTTTTTTTTGATACGAAGAGAGAGAAAACTTTCTTGGCAGTAACCCATTTTTCTCCTCCTGGGTTTGCTGAGAAACCAGCCTGTTTCTTTCATGTGAGTGTTGGCAGAATGACCATTAAAGTAAAAATCAATGCACACTTAATTTATATAGATTGTTATCTCTGAATCAGCAAATGCAGCGCTGAGAGCACTGTATTTGCGTGCAAGCTGCAGAATTTCGGAGATCTGATCTGATCTGCATCTGATGCAGAAAGAGTTAGTCACGTGTGTGAACTCTGTGGTCAAAAACACATGATAAGCGAGCGTTGATGTGAATTCTGCCACACTATTTACCACTGCACGTTTAATAAACAAAGTACAGCAATGTTAACTATTAACAATTTCCACATATTGTCAACTTAGCCACAGCATGGTCGGATTAGAGGAAAAGGCTTGCACATCACGCCCATCTACCCAGGTACTTTGTCATTCAAACTGTATATGCAGCAGTATGTACAGTATAACCCAAACCCCCAAAACAAAATGTCTATACTGAACTTTCATGTTTGGCTACAGCACAGCCAAAAACAAACAAAAGAGACTGAATCACAGATTAATAATTGCCAAAGTAAAATCTAAGGTCCTTGGGAAAGTTTAATTAATATTTTGACAGCTAATTTTTGCAGCAAGACTATTTATTTATTGGTGCTGCTCATCTTTAAACAATATTTCAACTGGGTATGTTGGCATCACTAACTTGTCAAATGACAATGACCTTTATAATAATGTCCAACGTAAGAAAAAAATGGGACCTTATTGTGTTTCAGTACTCCATTTTGCTCTGGTTCATACACTTTCTGAAGTAGTACTGTTGTTCACCAGTTTCAGCCGAAGAACCTTTCCGCTAAGTGAAACCAGGCCCTCGGGTTTAGGAAAAAAAAAAGAGAAAAAAAAGATAGAAAAAGAAAAAGAAGTTCTCTGTGGTCCAAGGTCAGTGACCTGCTCTGTAGCTGTCTCTATTCCACCTCAGGGCACCTGCTAATGTCAGCCCTCTTTTAGATTCCCCAAATCGTGGCTTGCCACTGGTTATTTTCAGCCGCGATAAGTGATCCCAGTGACCCCAGAGGTCTGACACACTGCTTTTTTTTAGCTAGAAGTCAAATGCCATAGCATTGCCTCCGGATCAAAGCCTTCAAAGTCAAACTCTACTTAGGCATCCATTGAAATAAGAGCTCCAAGCCCAGTCAAGTGTGCAGAGCCAGACCGAGCTCACGGCTTGACTTTCACTCACACTACAGCCAAGTGATGGGCCAGCAGATGAACATGGGTAACCACACACATACTCAACAACAACACAAAGAAAAATATGTTTTATTTTTACTTTTTAACTGCTCTTCCTGTTGTACATAAGAACTAGCTCTGTCAGCCGTGTCAGACTATAGCAGTAGACCGCCACTGGCGTGAATGCTAGTGTTTGCTAAAACTGCTGGCCATGGGGGTCAGTCGGTGTGGTTCCCGATAGATGCTTCTTAACCATGCTGACATGGTACAATTTTTTTTTTTTTACAGTTTTGAAAAATATGACAGGGTTGTTTATAAATTATTGAAGGGAGACGAGGGATAGATATTGTGCTCTGTTCCTTCCATTCTCTCACCTAATCCTGGTTGTGTCCACTTCCTTTTCCTGTTCCCGACATTGCTGCGCAACCCCTCCCCCACCTGACAGGATGCGAAGTCTGGCCTCTCAGCAGATAATGTGACGCACACGTGTGCTGGCGGAAGACGAGGCCATGAGCCACAAAGGTCCACTCTGGGTCCCGGATTATGATAACATCAGGAAGCGTAGAGAGGAAGAGGTGTCTGCAGGAAGCTGGCAGCCCTGTGAAGGCCTCAGAGAGAATCACACTTATCCTTCGGAGAAGCTTGGGTGTCACCCCGACTAACATGATGTTCATGGAGAACGGGTGACACGGGCCTTTGATTGGGTGTCACTGTTCAGAACGTGTTTCGTGGGTGTTTTCTTTCTCAGTGCAGCTG
>JAOXYL010000090.1:13020839-13058224 GCA_028564955.1 Terapon puta
ATAAATACAAGGAAGACATACATAGGTGTGAGCTTGTAGTGTGCATGAGTGCATGTGTTTTTGTGTGTGTGATGGCCGCAAGGTGGGCTTGTGTAGCTATTTATGTGCGTGTGTTCGCTTGTGTGTGTGGGTCTCCTCTCTCCTCATTTTTCAGGATCAGGTAAATGGCTCTATTACCACACTTCTTTAAGTTGGTTATTGCTCCATATAACTGACATACGGCGCAGCCTCCATTTTTGTCCCAGACAGTTATGGGGCTGTGGTGATCATGTGAGGAATTTCTCTGGTGCCCTTGGTTTTATAGGATGTGTGTCTTACATCTCTGATAAATACACCCATTTGAGCAAAGTAGCTGAGAATGCTAGAAGCCTTGTGCCGTTTCTTTTAGCGGGCGATATAACAACCACTTGGAGAGCTCAATACAAATGTTTTAAGACATGACAACAAAACCACCCATCCTACCTCTGACAGATGCTTTATCTGATTCAGTAATCAGAGAAAATATAGTATTTTGTAACATCTCTTTTAGGGCAGAAATGCTGAAAGGCTGTTCCAAGGCAGAGACAATCTGCCCTCTTTTTTAATAGTGATTGCTGAACTCTGACTCCTGGATTCCCTCTCCTTACCCCTGACTTCCTGTCTCTTCTGCTGTGAGTCTCATTGCCATTCCTCTGCTCTTGGCTTTTTCTTCCTGCGGGAATTACCCTTAAGTTGTGCTGCAGTGAAACAACTGTTTATTAAGTTTCCACTCTGTTAATTTTCCACTTTGTTGTGCTTCTCTAAACCTCAGACGCTCAGGCTTACCACGTCAGCCCCCCCACTGCCCCACCTCCCCAAGACTCAATGATATGAAATACGTTATGGGTATTAAGAGGGTTTACAGTTCAAAGCTGTCTGCTATAGTACTGCATATGTTAATGAGATTATGAATACATATTTTTAGAATAACCTTGTGGCTGACCTGGTGGTCTCTGAAATGTAAATTAGGTTTATGCCTTGAACTTGGCTTTTTCTCTTTCTGTGTATGTGTTGTTGTTTTCCTTTTTTTCGGTTTCACGTGCTGGACATGGTTTTAGTTTCTAGAAAAGTGACGACTCCTTGCAACTGCTGGGACATGTTGCCGATTTTGTGTGTTTTTCTCAACTGGAGCCAGCATATTTTTTTACCCAAAATAAAATTATGTATTTTATATACTGCATACTATATCATAAGAGCAATCCACTGAATCATACACATTTACATAAATGTTGGATTTTTTGCAATGAACAGCATGGATCGCTGTCTATTGACACTGCAGTGACTGCAGAGTGAGTGGTCTGAACATTGTCTCAGTGTTATCTCTGTATGTTTTTCATATATCACAGCACCACCAAGAACTTTTCTTAAACAATTTGACACGGTGACTGGAGCTAAATTTAAAGCATTACGTTCACAAGATATTCACATATATGAAACATATGAAAATAAAGTAATCTCTCAGTAACAAAGATAAATACTGTGATTAATTGAAAAGAATAGTATGATCCATGATTTAACTTCTTTGCAGTATTAATTTGGGTTTAGGGTGATTTCTTTCTTTTTAAGTTTATTGTTACCACACATGCAGGGTCCACACATACAAACATACCAAAAAGGAAAAAAACAAAAAAAAAAAACCCTCTCTGATTTAAAAACGCTTGTGAACATTTCTAAAGATGGAGGTGGGGCAGCGAGCCATTTACACTTCTAATTTAAGGCTTCTTTATTCCCAAATGTTAAATACTAATGATTGGCCCCCATTTTGAGCTCAACCCCCACTGGAGGCCTGTTCAGGATCTCCACTGAGGCATTTGTGTGTGTCTACCCTGCTCCTTTCTTCTACTTTTAGCCACACAGGCTCAACTTCACAGGACAGTCGACAGCCCGTGGACAGCAGATGAAAAACTAAGGCAGCATATCCTGCGCCTGTTAAGTCCTCAACTAATTAGCAAAAATGGTGTCCTTTCTTTTCTTTTTAAGCATTTAGTCTCGGGGGGTGGCAGAAAGAGAGAGAGAGAGAATAAGACAGAGAGGAGGAGACGGAGAAAGGGGGGAGACGGTGAGTGAGCAAGGGAGAAAGGAGAGATGGGGGTAATGCTTGAGAGCAAGACTGGAGCGAGGGAGTGACTGAGAGGGAGGAGAGGCATCTGAGCTCTCAGCTGGGCTGTTTTGAAAACACACTGTTGAAAGCCCTCAGTTAATTCATGGCTTTTGTTTTTAGACCTTTTGTGTTTGCCAGTTTGACCATATAACATCATACATCTGGTCTATAGATTTTTGGGGGCTTTCTCGCTCAGGGACCCACAGAGTCCCCCTGGGCTCAGATTCGAGTGGTCGTGTAACATAAAAGCACCTCAAGTGTGGGCTGAGGGAGAAACGCAGAGAGCCAGAAATGGGGATGGATGGCAGGGATGCTTTTGGAACAAAATCATTTTACTCTTTTCTGCACTATGTTGTCTCGCCAGGTGATATATTGTTTATGACTGTTCACACAAGCAAGACACCATTTATGTTTATACTTCAAGGAGGTTTATTTTAAGATCAACTTATAGAAAAATATTCAGAATGGTATATAGTCACTAAAACGTAATACAAAAAAAAGATTCTTTAGCAGGTTTTATGTCACTAACTACCTCTGTTAGTCCTTGTAATATTAGTCAATTCAAATATACTGTATGTAGGCAGTGAAACTTAATTGACATGTTACTTTCTTGGTCAGTGAGCTAGCTGTTTGTCCTCACTTGACTTTGTTTAAATTCACAGCAGTATTTCAGTACACAAGGTGAATCATTACATTTACCTCACTGTCAACATTTTTCTCAGATGATGATTTTAAGAAATGTCACATTTCCATAAATAATTTAAACAAAATATCATCTTGAGTGGTATACTGTGAATTGGTGCAATTTTAAACAAACAAGATGGGTTTTTTTATTTCCTTACAGTAGATGTTCATTAAGTCTTAAATGAATTCCCATAAATCTCATAACTTCACTCAAATACACAGTAAAGCGCAGAGACATTTGGTTAGACCAGAGACAACCAGTTTAGGTTCATTTAACTATACTTAATGTAGTTCTGTGGGTTCTTTGAGGTTTTTACCCAAATATATGTTATTCAAAACAATTCACATACTTTCTTCTCCCATTTTATTGAGTAAAAACACAATGATTGCCTTAATTTTATAATGACAAATCCACATTTTACCATGAAACACAAGCACATGCTCTTATTTACACCAATATTTAACAATTCATTTATGCAAGAAAGTCTTCAAGCCAGGAAGTCACTGCACTCCACCAAGTTTTATATTTAACTGACAGATTACTGGTGATGATGAATAATATCGATTTTTGTCATCTGACTCTTGCCAGTGATGTGACTGAGAGTATTGGCCTCAACGAAAAATGAAAACTTCACCCATTTCCAGCAAGAAGGGCTCACGTTCACCCCATCCATAGACTGGTGGGTTGTGCTGCTTCACTGCTTCATAATCTGGAAATCCTGATTTTGAACGCTGAAGTTGAAGAGCTTTTCTTTAAAGACAGACTGCCAGCTACTGACTGACCCATTTGAAAATGAGGTGGCATGATCAAACAGACTCATCATCCAGTTGCTTCATGTGGACAGAAAGAACACATTAGCCTTTGTTTGAAATACCAAGATGGGACTATAGTGTTTCTTTCTGAAAAAAAAGTAGAATTAGTAAGAGACCTGCATTAATACTTGTAAACATGCCAAAATTCTAACAAGCGATTAAGCTGTTTATTTTGATGAGCTCTTTTGATTTGCTAATTAATGCACTTAAATTACCTGGTGCTGTGCTATCATGCAAGAACAAAGTTAGAGGTGACACAATTTCAGCAGGATGTCAGTGAGCCCTCCTTAAAAAATGTTAGCAGAGGTTTTTCAGACTGAAACTCTGATTAAAGGGAAAGCGTTGGTGTGGGTGTGTTGCTGCAGGTACTGGAGCGAAGATGAAATATGATCCAGAAAGTCCAGTCTGAATAATACATCCATGAGTTGAACACTTATCAAAACACTGCACAGAAGTTTACTGTAGGCTGAGACAGGACCTTTTAATCTGATATAATATTCACACATGTAATTTATTTTATTCTTATAGAAGACTGCAAATCGATCAACTGAATTGACATGATGCGATCTATCAGGAATTATATTAAACTGTGTATTTGACTGCTTAGTGTCGTGTGTTGCTCAAACCCTGTGCTTTGATGACCTAGGAATGAGGGAACATTGTTAAACATCTTATGTCTCATCTTTAACCTTAGAGCGTTCACAACTCGGGACAGTTGTATAATTTCAGAGTTGATGATATGATGATTTTAAAAAATCTTGTTTAACATGTACCATGGTCAGTATATCCATTAGGATTTAATTTCCCAGTTTGGCTGACTTGAGACATCCATGTTTGTTTGCTTTTTCTGGTGCTTCTGTATTATTTAGTGCCAAGTCTGATATGTCAGATATTTCTGAAAAAGAGTCTACAGTCATAATTATGACTTGGATGTTGACACGAACGCTATTTACTAATTGGAGGCTGGTAATTACAGAAACTCCCACATGACATGAATGTAGCATAGGATCAATCAACAAGAGTTTGAGAGGAGGCAGGAAAATGTAAACCCATACTCGTTCTGAACATTGACAGCTTTCTCTGATGAGTGTTTTGTATAAATTATGTAAAAGTAGCTTGAAGTATCTTGCAGTGCAATGCAGCTGACATTTTATGTATTTATGTATTAATTCTGATGTTTCAAAAAAGATTAAAAAGTCTTAATGATGTTCAGTGACAGGATGTTTGTACTTGAATTGTATTTAGTAAATGCTGGTTGGTCAAAATTATTGTTCCATAAACAATTTTTTTTCCAAAGCCATTTTAACTTTTGAATCGCATTGTTCCACTCTACCACAATATTTATACTGCGTTGTGCTGGAAAAGAGCCTGGGCTCTTAATATGCAAACATGCACTGTGGGCTCTTTCAAGATTTCAGTATAGTTACTGACTTGTTCATAGTCAGTTTTGTCCATCTGCTCCTTTATCTTTTAATCTTCTAAATTAAATAACACTTCACCTGGTCAGAATATGACAAAAAATAACAATTGACTCATGAGAAGGTAACAGCAGTGAGTGATTACTGTTTTCTCTTTGAAAGGGAGTAGATCAATAAAAACTAAGTGTGTCTATTGCACATTATACACATTATATAGATAGTTAGATAGTTAGACAGACAGATAGATACTTTATTAATCTCCAAGAAAATTCACAGTTACAGCAGCTTGAAATGTGGAAACATAAGGGCATGTAAGTTTCAGTGAAAATACAAAAACTATAATAAAATAGGAGGTAAAAACATAATATAAAATAACAATATAAAATTTTAAAAAAAATCTTACTGACATATACTTCATGTGTGACTGTGTGCCTGTATGATTGTGTCAATATATATGGAGAATCTTTTGACTAAATTTACCAACACATCGCATCAAACACTGCCAAAGACTTATGAAACGCATGGCTGTGCTTTCTTATACATAATATTGGTTAAAAGGAGCTCATAAGCTGGAACTTCCTATCATATGGTTTTGTCTTCATGTTGCCCGGAGCAGAGTATATAAGGGTCAAGGGACTACACCCAATAAATCAATAGGAGATATAATAAGAGAAGAAAAAGGCGTTTGCATTTGCATGGTGAGTGCACTGTATAGACTTGCACACATGAGCCATCCAAGCACATGTTCACACATATGAACGTACAGAAAGATCACTACCCCCACCCCAAACAATGAGAGGCAAGGAAAGAAGAAATCCCAAACATGTACTTGGGTTATAAATTAGGAGCTGTCAGTATTACAATGTATATTAATAGTCACACCTCTTTTTAATGAGTTTGGCATTGGCAGCTGAGAGGAAATACAAGTCATCATAGCACAGCTCATGCACACCCCGATGAAAGAACCTATAATAAATCTTGTGAGCGCGGGGCTCACCATAAATATGTATCGCATAAGGCATCTGTTTTACATTCTGCATATAAATCAGCCAGAGTGCTGAATAGCAATGAATCAGACGCTCGACGCTTGATTTGATAACAAATCGACTCTGAACTTGGGAGGGGAGAATTTAAAGCCTTCAACAAAAGTGGGGAGTGGTGGGGTCACTTAAGACCTCTGAGGCTCTGACATGCTTCTCTTCTAGCAGATAATGCTACATTTTTCTCCTTGGGTCAGGTGTGGGACTAATCTCCTTTTGAGTTATCTTTTGGTAGACTGCCTACTCTTTCACATGTCACAGATGATGACATTACCTCGCACCTGAACAGGTCAAAGTGTGCGGAGGAGGTGAAGCCACACTGTGAAGGACACACTTCTACATTTGTAGTGATTCTGTTGTAGTGCTGTAAAGTGACAGAGAATTATAACATTTCAAAATAAAACAAAGTACAATGTACAAGCCTCTTGATTCTGCCTCATCTACAATTTAAATTAACTATACAGTAGACCGAATTTTAATTTATTTTATATCACAGTGCAGTGCATCTATAAAATATGTCATTTAATCTGTAGATGATGTAAAGATAAAGCCGCATGGTCTCATTTCACTGTACATAATGTTTCCATGTTTGATCACTTTATCTTTGAGAACACTACAGTATTTGCTGTGTACACATTTCAGGACATGACTGCAGATACTGTTACGGGTACAATAGCCTCAGAAAGGATGTCACATCCTTAACCTAGTTCTAAACATGACAAGATCAATGAAATGTTCTTGTTGATTTCTGTTTCTCTGGGAGTATCATTTTTACGCTTGCGTTGTCATCGTGACCGAGACAAGGTCATAATCACTAAAATATCAAATTTAATTGATTGTTAACTTTTTATGATCCATCTACTAGTTAGTTACACAAAGCTCTATAGGAACTAAATGTGTTTCGCGTTAATTATATATGTTTTACAAAGCTGGTGTCAGTATCAATACTTGAGATATTTGACAACAATTTAGATGCTGATACTTTAAAAAAACAAAACAATTCTCATAAATAAGAACCCCAACATTTTGTTATTAAAGAGTTGAAACCATTTAATATTATGTAAATTAACACAAACCTCTTTTTTTGTGAAATAATATTTTGTTACTCATCAGCCGATACATACACTAATGTTAAATCTATAGTAAGTTAATATTGGCAAATTTTTCTGACAAACTCTACTTAAATCATGTTAGAATGTATGCTGAATTTGCCTTAATGCACAAACAGCATTGTGTGCGTATACAATGTATGACAGAAATATTTCACCTGACTATTGAATATTTTTAAAAAATGCTAAGGTAGATTGATGCAGTCGGGGGGCATAGAGGGCATCGGGCTGGGAAAGACAGTAAAACATACTTAACAATGATGCTGGCTGATTCACAAAAGGAAGACATAACCATCAACAGAACAGCCAAATGGGAGCTCTCTCCACAAACATACAAATTATCTTGTGATAGCAGCTGGGGTCTAACATCTGCCTGGGAAATCAAATACCCAGGGAGCAGATGTTCATACAACCAATGGTGTTATTTTCTGTACTTCAAATTGCCCTTGGCTGTAGGGGCAGTATTTAAAAATAAGGTGTGTCATTCGTCTAACCTGATCTGCACTAAACTGTGCTGGACACTAGCTCACTCTAAGAACAAATACATGTTTATCACCATGAAACTGGCTGAGGGGATCACTCAAGAGCTGTTTTTGTGCAAAATGCAATTGTAAGACACTACGGTTAAGATTAGATGTTACCCTTAAACACAAAGTATAGAGAACTGATATATCAACACATCAACAAGTCGAAGCTCCCAGAGGCCCGTGGATGTGGTATCTCAGAAGACTGGATGCCAGAAGGAACGTTAAAGGCAAAAGAATCAGAAGCCAATCCAAGCTATCTGGAGAGCTTACTCCTCAGCATGTTCTTATCCCCTGTTGTTCGGAACAAGCAGATGGTTTTCAGTGAAATTCAACAATCTTCCCTTGCTCCAGGGGTTTGGAAACGATTGGGAGTCAACGTCTCTTGATATAAAAGAAGACAACCTGCTATCTGATTTGCTGGCATGGACACTTGCAAGCTGCAGACGTACTTAAGTTTTGTACTTCCAATTTTCTTCTATGGTGTACAGTCCGTCAAATGGATGTACTAGTATCACTAATACTGCATACCATGATTGCACATGAGGTACATCATTGATTTCCAAATGGTCATTGAAGTCATTTGAACCTTTTTTCCAGTGTTTATGATACAAACAGACTTCAGAGGAGTCATTATTCACCAAGCCGCATTTAGTGTAGCATTAAGTATTTCAATTTAGATTTTGCTTTAGTGTAGCATTTTTACATAACTAATATGTTTTTGGAAAACTATTTAAGTTTGTTAGAGTATAAGGATGCTTATACTGTTGAACCCCAGGGGAGAATCATCCATTTCTGCAGCTGTACGTAGCATTTTTAGCTAATTATTGTGGTTGTATAGCCCCCATGTATGGTTGAGTCTCTCCGCCCTTAAACCCATTTCTGCCAGTGGCGAGCAGTAGATTTCCATCAAACACAGTCAGATAAACCCAATGTTAGCTACTTGTTTACCTCCCAAGAAATCAAATCTTGCCAATAGGTGCATAAGAAAGCCAATCATCAAGGATGCTGAGATACTCTCAAGAATCCCTGGAGCCCAACTTAATTGTTGTATGATTATGCTGTTTAACCATATCTGTGGTATGTGTAAATAGTAACATTTGCTAAAGCACCACTGGCCTTTTAAGGTGACACTGTGTCAGGCTTTTGTGTGTCCGTGCTTGTTCTTGGAGTTCCTCTGACACCAAAAATCAATCTATGTAGTTTTCAATAATGATTTAGTCATTGATGTTTTTTTTAAAAAACTCCAAAGTAGTTGATTAAACAGGTAAAAGGTTTAGAGTGACATTGACGAAGATTAGCTACCATCCCTTCATCCATTTGCTCTCTGTCATGGACACAATGCATGCAAAAGCAAAAATTAAACATTTAGGCAAACATTATTAAACTTCAATTAGCCTATATGGTTAAAATGGTTAAAGGTGCATGAAATGGTCTGTAGATAGTATTTGATAACTTTAATTGGACCTAAAAAATATTTTAAGCTGGAAGCCAATTAAATCAATATTCAAACCTTAAATATTACTCAACTTTTATTCCAGGAGAGTGACTTTAAACAAAAACAGCATCCTCTTGACTAACAAAATATGACCATCTAACAAAGATATAATAGCATTAAACAGTTTTTTCAGTGGGTATCAATGTAATTAAAATGGATTTTGCACTAGAAAATATCTTTCACTCAAAAATGGGAAAGAAGCAAGCATTAGACATGTGATTTCTGTTGAATAAAGAGAGAGTCGTGACAAACAAGGAAGAGTGAGGAAGAGGCTGGCTCTGAAAATATTTCTTGCAGCTTGATTCACACCTGCACACCCTCTGTGGCAGCATGTTCTGCAAGGGTCGTCTGTTGCACGGCGGGAGTATTTGGGGATGATTAATTGCTCTGTCTTGTCAATGGTGTGCTCAAAACAGCGGGATCCTCTGCATATGTAAATACAAGCAGTCTCAGCACAGCAATCTAGAGCAGGATTAACACAGGTACGCTTCAAAATTCAGACCTATTCACCAATCTTTTCTATTATCTCTGACACCCAACCTATGTCGGAGAGACGAAACATCCTTTTCCTTTTCTCCCGTTCCAGGTACATACATCTTGTCAAAATACGCTTCCTACAAACAAGATAAAAGATACAGCAGATTTATCTTACATTTTGTTAACAAACAAAGAGCTATCGTACAAGTTTTAAGGAAGCAGTTAGTGTTGGGAGACATTGCCTCAATAAATATCGTGCTTTTCACCAAATCTCTAAATATGAATACATATTTCAGGAATGACAGGGTGATTTCAGAGTATGGTGAGAAAGATCCACTGTTAATGTAGATATGAAGCCAAATATGTGCAGACATTCCCAGGTCTTATTACTAAGCTAGTATTGTCTAATGCACCCCCATCAAATGAGCTTCTCCTTCATCAACAGCAGCCATGTTCAAAATGTGTTCCTTTAAACAGGTTTTTAAACAGAATCTCATTTAACCTCATGTGTTATGCAAAGGCAGATATTTCAAACCTATTTTAACAGTCCACTTTGACTCTTCTGCTAAATAGTTATTGTCTCTTGTATTGTTGTTCTTGTTGCTGATATTTCATTGGTCTGTAAATATAGTCAAATTTACCCTTCAGCAATTTGTAAACTTGAATGTTTGGGTTGGGTTGTCTTCTTTAAGCAGCAGAAACACAAATGTATGGATATTTTACTTTTTACCAAACCCAATTGGCTAAACCTTTTCACAATGTTTCTATGTATCCCTCTGGCAACTGCTTTATATTATACAGATTGTCACCTAGTTTAAATAATCTTAGTGCCACACTGTCACCTATAGTATAAACAATACTTCTTCATCTCAATTTTACAATCACTCTACCACAGTGCTCTGAAGTATGTGCACCTCTGGAGAGTGTCCGAGAAATGGTTTGTTGTTTCACATCTACTGGACATCTGGTGACATGCTGACACTATTACTGAAGAGAGTAAGGAAAAAGAGGAATTACCTCTAAACAAGCAGTGATAAAAGGCTTCAGGCATCTTTGAAAATTAAGACTCTAACAAGGTCCTAGGTGCCTAGCGAGACAACCATTTTACTCGCTATGTTTCATTCCTTAATGCCATTGGCTATTACCTGTGAACTCGCTGCCTTGTGGCAGGTAAGGAATTTATTGGTGCTCCATTATTAGGGGATGGCAGTGAAAGAAGTGCAAATCGCTACGGTTTTCTGAGGATGTTACGACCTCCTCCTAGATTATGCCTTCTGACAGGTTTGTCATCCCTGTGCATTGATGTGCTCTATAGAGTGCTCTGATATCATTAGCTCCATTGCTCCTAATGTGTCTGCCCCCCTCAGCAAGGGGACAGGTCATATATTGTGCACAGCAGTGGACAAAAGCCAAAAGCGAGAGCTTACTGGATAAATGCTTTCTCACTAGGAAAAGAGTAAAAATGTGCTTCATGGGAATACAATTTGAAGAACAGAACAGTTGTTGCCAGTTAAGACACCATTTGGTTAGCTTAGATGGCATTTTAGATAAAAAAAATATATTTAGCACAGTACTATGAAATAGACTGCAGTTTTTATTACAGGTTACACGAGGGCAGATGGGTAAGCTCATATCTCTCTTAAAGGATTAGCAGGAGTCCTGCAAAGCAAAGTCTTTTGGAGAGGCCATATAGGTCAGGCAGCAACAATAACATGAGTGGTGGGATGTGAAGGACACCCGTGACTTTTAGATTATGAGTTTTTGGAGCATGGACAACTAGTTCTATATCATGCAGGTGCATCGTGCAAGACACAGCTTTGGGCTAGTGAAATTACTCGTCCAAAACTGCTGGGAGGAAAGATGATGTATACTGGGACTGTCCCCAGCAATTTAATGCCACATAGCAATTTTCATGACATTTGTGATAATAATTACCTGTAAGCAACCTGCCTTATCAGACCATTTCCTAAGCATAAAAGGCAAGGGACGCTGGTGTTTTAAGATCATTAAGGGCCTCTTAACCAATTTTTTAACCTGAACCCTATCATTCTAAAGTTGGAAACATGACAGAATTGTTTCTCCAGAGCTTGCCCACACATTGTTGCTCTGTTGCTGGATGACACATTTTACATAATCTGGCCTGGCCTGAATAACGGCCTGTATGTTTAATTTGTAGTCAGATGGCCTCAACAGGGGATTAAATTCAGTCTTGTAAGCTGAATCATTGTGGTAATTAAAATAGTGTAGCATGACTGTGTATAACTTTACACATACATTTGAAAATTTTCAAGTTGATCTGGCAAAAAAAGCAATTAGAACTTAAGCGTCATTTTCACTCACCTGATCTGAGTAGCCACTGATCCTGCATAATCCCAAAAAATATTCCATATTTCATGACTGTTGAGGTCTGGGGATTTTTTCACCTAGTTTGTAAGCAGTGTCATCGTGGTGACAGGACTGTATCTAAAAACCAGATTCCACGGTGTTGGTGGTTGCTGCTTTGTTGAGGTTTTTTTTTAATATACTATCATCAAATAAGGATGTTGACGCCTGACTTTTCAATGGCTGTTTCAAATAAATTACAGGTTTCCGCACAATGTTCCACATCAACCCTGTTGTCTTCGCTGTAGTCTGCTGCTACAACACGTTTTAGTTATAATATCTAAATTATCATAATTATTTAAGTTTGCTGTGAAACTTGAATTTAGCTGACAAAAGGGCCTAATTTGTCCCCGGAAACACACTTGCAGGGCTGTATAATTGCACGATATGGGAACTGCGTATTTGTGTCTTGGAAGGGTTTCTTTCTTAGGTGAAGCTGGACTGGACTTTCCTCCTGACCCACGAAAAAATTGTTCTTCATTGCAGGGCACAGCTTTTATAGCAGATGAAGGGAGCTGATTTGATTGGCCATGATTAAAGCCAGCCTACACAGTACCTGCTGTTTCATCCTGCTGATAATACAGTAATTCTCCTCTTGCCTCATTTACAGATTGCATTGCGTAGTTCCAAATCATGTTTCAACCTACAGCTACTAAAAGTTACTGAAAGGGGCTAAATATACTCAAATATATCCATCAATATTTAGTTAATAAATACATGTATTATTGTTGTTCAGGATGCAGTTCATAGGCAAGCAGTTCTTTGGAACACATTTTTTACATTTCAAGTCACTTTTTCTAACACACAACAAGGGTCCATTAACCATTAATTCAACTTTGCAGATATTTTGTTGGCATTTACTTTGTTTTTTCTTTCCTCTCATCTTATAGTCACTCTACAGGCAGTCTGTCTGTGTATCTGATAAAAAGGCACAAATCAGCTGAAGCTGAAAAAAACCTGCTGAAATCTGGTGTGGGGAATTACACCAATTGAGGAAATTCCTATTTTTCAGCAACCAATGAGAGTTATAGGGCAAAGAAAGGTTGTATATTTTGGTTAGGATGGAGAGGGGAGTTGAAACAAGTGAATATTGCTGAAAGAGCGACGCTCACATTCAGACACAGACAAAAGGTGGAAATGAAATAACTTCCTTTTCTCTGGAAAACACAGCAGCTCTTGACAGAATAATAGCAGCTGAGTAGATGGAGAAGGTCTGCTGCTGCTAGCTCTAAAACACAGGAAACTGTTGTGCCGCCTGCTCACCTTATTAAAAGTGAACATGCACACGCCCCAAAACAAATGCAATGTCCTGTGCAAATGATTTTTATTATGGACAGGATTTTACAGCACGTGTAAAGGTTGTTTTATTAGTGTAAGATGTACGTAAGATGTAAGTTGAATAAAAGTATAGGTGTTAACTGAGTCAACTTACAGAAAAATCTCAGTTGTGCTGAAATATGTTAAATTGCTCATGTTTTGGTTTTCGAGCCTACAACGTTGCAGTTGTTTTTGGCTGTTCATTTTCCACAACTTTAAAAACTTGCTTTACACTGAGCAACAAATATCATAAAAAACATAGTTAGCATGTCACAACAGAAACAATGTGGAGAATTTAGCAACTAAAACTATTTCCCTTTGGAGCTGGTAAAGACCAAAAATATAAAGATATAAAAGTGAATTTTAAATTTAAATGATTTAGGTGGCCAAAAACTCAAAAATGAATGCAAACGTGGTTTACCATATCAACTTAAACCAACTCCAGTTTATAACTTGTTATGAAACAGTATCAGTTCAAAAGAGATCCCTCCATATGAACAAACAAGACGAACGGCAAGAAGAGTATGTACATACTCGTAAAACATAGTAGAGTCAGTCACTGTATTATGATGACATTGAATGAGGAGAAAATATTTCATTGACTTGAAGATGGAATGTGCCCTTTGAATGTCCATTGTCTGTCGCACTTGAAGTCGACAATTGTGCTGCTTCAGGTAAAGATATATTATGAATCTTTCGCAGATACTAATTTGTAGCTTGTTCATGATGGAGGAAATTAAAAGACCTCCAGTGTGTTCTCAGACCTCTTCAGTATTTAAAAGCTACGTCCAATCAAGCAAATGATTCCTTATGCAATATGGTAATGGCTGTGTGCATGCGTGTGGGTGGGGGGAGAAGGGGGTGTATAATATATCAGTGTAGTAAAAGTTAATTACCATATGTTTGTGAGTCCTGTAAGCTGATGTACTTGATGTTTATAACTTGAATTACTAAAATGTCTCCACTCAATTACTTGAGACTATGCTCTCTGTGCAGATCAAGACTTGACCTATTGTTGTCTCTCTTCAGAATCAATGCTCACAGTGTAAAGAATGGCAAAAGTAGACTTGGTATAGATATAACAGATTAAATGAGGATAGAGGCATTTTAAAATTCAATTCAGTTTTCTAAACTGTTCTGGTATAATTATCTTCTATATCTCCTCACAGCATTGCCCAGCTTCAGTTTCCCCTTGAGGTTCTTCCACTGCTCCAGTTTTCCTGCCTCTGTCCAAAGACATGCAGCTCAGATTAAATGAAATCTTTGAATTATGAATGTGTGTTAATTTGCCTGTCTAGCCATGTGAGAGGTAACCTGGGTGTACCAAACTCCTCACCTCTGAATAACAGTTTAAATGGTGACACAAATAGGCATTTTAAATGTGGCAATAATGTGTGTCTGGGATTTTTAATTTTCTATTTCCTAAAGCTTTAGTGCTTTAACCCAGGAGGTTGAGAACCACTGATGAAGACAATGTTATCGCTCTGCATGAAATGTATTTGGATGAAAAGTCAAAGTGCACATGGTATTTAACCATTTGTGTTGCTTTGTAATTGTTTTCAGTCCAAAGTACTTAGTCTAAACACTACTTGCTCATTCTTTTGCACTTGGCATGGAATTGTAAGTGCAGATAATCGTAGTCGTCACTGATGTTGATACTTGACCTGTACAGGTTATCAAGTCTGTATACCTGGTTTCCCTCTTCCCCTGAATCAATTGTCTGTTAATCTCTTGCTCTAGCTTTCAATTGTGAGAAAATGTAGCCACTGCAAGGGTAGTCCTTTAATGGCTTGACCCCGGGTGGCTTTTTCTCATAGACACAAAAGGGCGGTAAGGAAATCAAAGGGAGGCAGAGTTAATGTTGAGAACTCTTTGGTGCAGGAGCTTGGAAAAAGCAATATTACATTATTTTTTATAGACAGACAAGCTCTCAAGGCTTGCGTCAGAAGAGTTATTTATTGCCAACTTTAAAAAAAAAAAAAAACTTCTGTTCTGATTAGATGTGCTTTTATTCAATTCACTTGCTAAAACATTGATATTAAATGTACAGACAGTGTCAAGGGCATTCACATACCAACCCACTGAAACTCCAATGGAGTCAGGTCATTTTAAGTTCTAAATAACTAAACAGATTTTTGAGTCATCGTTATACATCGTTAACTACTAATTACTCCTACTACTACATACTACCAATAGTCAAGTCAAGTTAGTTTAGTCATTAAATATGTCCCGTGTACATCTCAGATATTCTGTAGTTCTAGCCATCTAGTGGTTAGTCCGTCACTCTGGTCCAGACTGAAATTACTATTGACTATTGGATGGGCCGGTATGCAGTCGAGTAGAGACATTCGTGGCGCCCAGATGATGAAACATCATGACTAGGTGGTGGCTTTTCCTGTAGCTCAATCAGCAAAACACTGCTGTCTGTCTATTTGCCCCTCTCCCTGTCTATATTAGATAGAGGAAGAGTGAATGAGAAAATGACACAGAGGGACCATTACCTTTTACAGTAAACAACATCTGAGATTTCAGGAGTAAAAGCCTCATCATTAGGCAACTGCTAGCTGTCCATCATCTACAGAAAGCTCATGTTAGACATAGTTGTTTGTTCATTGATTTTGCAAGACACAACTGAGGCTACCAAATCAGGGATGAGAATAGGATATAACAACAATGACACTGCAAGGCTCATTGATTTAGTATTAACAAAATTACTTAGGTCTCAGGTAGCTTAAAGCAAACTCCACTCACTACTTTTTCCTTTAATGTCAAAGACTCAGGATTTTAACAACTGATTCAAATAGTGGGTGCTTTTGTTAAGGTTCAGAAAACTTTTCTCAATTATTTTGATTGGAAATATAATTTTAAATGTTATCGCTTTTCAAAACATATTTTCTGTCACAAATTAACACATAATTTCTAAAAGACATGGTTGCCAAACTCCCATTTTGTCAGTGGATGAGAGATTGTGATTCTACTTAATTAAATTCCTCTGTTACATTAACATTTCAGCTGGCAGATAGGTACATGTGCTGTACATGTTTCTTAATTAGGTTGTGGTGAGCATTAATTCAGTGTTGTAGATAGAGGGGGAAAACAATTCTGAGTTCATATTTCTAATGTACAAGCACTGAGTATGAGAGAGTCTTTTTGTTAGCTATGGGTGAGATGGACTTCTTTTCAGGTATGCTGTAAATTAGAAATAAGACAGATTTCCCCTTTAGGTAGACATCCAAATGCGCCCTTCATACAATTGACTGAACAAATGCACCACTCAGTGATCTGCTTTTGTCTTGCTTCCAATTTTTAACATCAAATTTACCCATAAAGAGCAGTTTACTAGTTGTGCTTTGTACTACTCAGACTATGTAAACAGTTGTAATATAATGTCTGATGTGGCTCTGGAGGGATCTATGTCTCAGAAAATGACTCATGTGACATCACTTAAGCCATGTCAGTTTTGCATTTCAGAAATGTATTTTCCTTTTTTTTTATCTATTCTAACTTTTATATGAGAATGCAGTGTGTAGAGGGATTCTTGCAATTTCCCTCTAATGTACCTAACTACACTGCCTCAAACCCCTTAAGTCTCTTTATGTTGTGAAAATGGGTTGAGCTCTATGGTCAACTCAATACAAGTGTGAGGTTGGGAACTGAGAAGATACATAAGAGTATTATAACTATGAGATCTCAGTGGTTTCTTTGAACTTTGATACTTTTATATCTTGACTTTAAAGGGATGTTAATAGCTTAATGGTGCAGGCTCATACCTGAAACCTAGAGGTTTAGTAAGACGAGAGATGAGGGGAAAAAAGTCATTGCTTGGATAAATGGTTAGGCTGTATTAAATGGTAAGGACTGTTTAGTTGGCATAAAGATTTGAAGATCCACCCAACAGTTGGATTTACAGTTGGCAGTTTCCTTTGTCAAACTTACGGTGGAAGTCCACAAGCGCAATTTCAAAATAATCAAAATCTTGCCTAACCACATCTGGACAAGGCTTCAGCACCTGTGCGATCCTGTGAATCAGGCAAAGCGATAGAGAAAATGGATGGATGGATGAAAGTGTCTGTGATTGGAAGCTTTCTGATTGAGAAACACAGAGCCTTTTTTAAACATTTATTGTTTGGCAGGAAGTGTAAGCCAGTATACCAATGTGCCCTCTATTAGTTTGGCTACCGCAAACGTAAGTGTTTTTGCTGTCACAAATTAAACACTATTTTCAGTGTACATTTATAATCTAACAGAAATGTCTTGAAGAACAGCAAAGGACCAAGAACTAATCCTTGTGGGACACCCATTTTACTCTCATAGCACTGGTATGGGAAGATTTGCAATTTGCAGTCAAAATGGGTTTTCTTTTAGTCTTAGCATATAAAATAAACAGTATTTAGTATAAGTATTTTCAGTAAGTATTTGTCCTTGTGGAGGACTGTTTCCTTTACCGAGATATAAAGTAATAAATAAAATTATCGGGGTGGATTTAGAATACTTTTTTATCTTAGTTCTCAAACATAAGAACCATTCCCCTTAGCGTTTACAATCAACCTAGTAAAATGCCATACTTTTGCAACACATAATTCTTTGGTCTTGTCGTTTTCAGGGATGTAAACATTAAAAACTTTAAGTTTAAAGTTAGTGTTACGTTTTGATTTCAGAGATATGTTCAGGGTCTTTGGAAATGATAATCTCCATGTGAGTCAGAGTAGTTAGTATTTCCTGTGTTTTGTGTTCCAAGTCTGGGTATATTTCTTTACAATATTTTGGAATGTGTCAGTTAGGTTATTGCAGCAGTTATTCAGATCATCATATTCTACTATGGTATCTAAGTTCATTTCCTGAAACTTAGATTGAAATTGTGCCCATTTGCTTTATGGAATGCCCTTTATTGCTAGCATGTTAATGTTAATTATTGGCATGGGCTGACAAACTTTTTTGTTAATTTGTGGAGGCTTATGTGACCAGCATTTCAAAAGCGATCTGGAGTTAGAGGGCAATATAGAAAAAACATTACAGTTGGGACTCTGTTTTCATTTCACAGCTTTCACTGATATCACCACTGTATGCTATTACACCTCCACTTTTCCCTGACCATACAACTTTGCAAAAGCAAGTATAGCCAGATATTTCCAGCTTTTTGCTTTAGAGTTTTCCCCTGTTTGCTAATTCCTTTTTCCCAGGCTGGCACGTGGGTGTGTGCTTCTTCCCAGTTTGAAAAAAATGAATAAAGACCACAACATCCATATCATATTGCAAGCAGGCATTATTTGTCTTGAAGTGTTAAGGCTTCATCTTAACAGCCTCACAACAGTTTGTATTGCATGAGTTTTGTCAGTCTCTTAGCAGACAGTAGAAAATTTAGGCAACAACCAGCATGGAACCCATCCAAGTTTGTTGATCCACCATCTCTTCTGCCTTTATTGCTTTAATTTGAAAACTTATTTTATTAATCTCTCTCTTATATGTGCCACAACCAGGATGAAATTGATTCTAAAATATTATTCCTATGGTCAAATAAAAAATGTTATTTTCCTGACATGCCTTGTTGTATAAAGATGATGATGAGGGACTTTTTTTCTGTTTTGTCCGTGACTTTGGGTTAAATGGTCTTAAAAATATATGAGACTTTAGCACTACTGTTCTATCTCAGACCAAATAGTGTAGAGGTATCATTACCACTGTCACACATGGATGTGTTGTAATACTGTTTTTCAATTTGGTTAAATGATTATGTGATTGGTGATGGTACTGTTCCTGATGCAATAATGCATTTTTGGTGCTGGCCTAATGGCGTACTAAAATCCCTATAATTAAGTATTCACATTTAGGATAAGTCCTGTGCAATAACTCCATTCAAATGTGGGTGCAATGATGTTCACAGAAGGCTTGTCTTTATCAGTGGTGATGTTTGTCGTTGTTTTAAGAGCCTTCTTTTATGGGTAGGTTAATCTTCTTCCTTTCCTCAGCTGAGAGGTAAAATAATTCTTTTTCTTCTCCATTGTTGAGTAATTATATCGAGATATAGCCATAGCCATATAGTGATGATATGAGAGAAAAAATACTTGCTTATCCGTTTGTCTTTTTGAACTACCTTGAACATCTGTGTTTCAGATTGGATAATGATATTGCACACAGCTTTTGTATTTATAAATGTAATAAGGGTACATTAAATGGTCAAGAAGTCGTTGACATTGACATAAGCACTAGTAATGAACCTGAATGGGAAACTGCAAAATTTGATCAACCTCGACTTCACATGTTATTTTTGTACTGTGGTATGCATTGAAAGCTTTGATGTGATGTACTCTAAATTATTCCTCAAAGGCACATAATTAGCCCTCTTAGAGACCTTTGGCTCAAAGCACCCCTGCCTTAACCAATTGACATCATGGCTACATAGCTGATGTCCTACGTTCATACGACCTATTTGGGTTGTCTATTTCTTTTTACCTGAGGGTGAATGAGAGGTAGTGGTGTAGTCCTCTTACCTTGATATAAATTAAATGGACATTTTCTCTTTAGTTTTCAGTTTAAACACGCGGATATCAGAGTTAATGAAATGTTTTGATGTTTGTGAAGGACAATTGGATGTACTGGCTGACATGGTTCACCCTGAGGGAAGATGTTTTTCACCATGTAGTTATTATTTGCAGTCACATCATTAGTTATTTATTGTTAATAAAATGTCTGCTATTACTCAGGCTTCCAGAGGTTGGACGAGCTGTCATACCGTTTGTGGACGCAAACATTTATGGCAATGAGGCCAAAGCATTTAAACTTAACATGAACTCCATTTATAGTGTCATCAAAATAATATCGAGAAGCCAGATATGGACTTTTTCTTTTTTAATTATCCTTTTTTTGAAGCCTAATGTAGTTTTTCTTAAATGTAAAAGGGGAACATAGAGTCATAAAATAGAAGGATAAATTGCCATGGTTATCAGACTTGAATGAGTGTTTAGTATCTGGGTTTACCCTTCCCCACTCATCCCAATTTTTTGTCTGCTCTCACTGGGACAAATCCCTATGCCAAGCCCACTGCTTTTATTAAATTCGCCTCAATAAAAAAGCTCAGACAGGATTTATTAGGTACTCAGCGCGGACGTTTAGTATTTCCCCCCGTTATTAACTGAAAATCAATAGATAGCAAAGAAAATGGAAGTCATACAAGTGTTGTCGCCTTTATATTATGTCGGCTGTCGGGTTAGATTCATGACGGGGCTCCAGCGTCTGCAAGGTGGATTTTCTGCTTACATTGCAAGACCTAAAGTGGAAGTTATTCATTAGAGTAAGCCAGCGGTCAGATACATTTCCAGGCCCTTTCACACATCTGTCTTGGTAAGACTCGAATAGAGTGAGAAAGGATGCTGATATACCCTGATAGAGATGTCAGACGCAACACACAGCTTGCTGGATTTATGATTATTTTGTTCTGAAGACCTTTTTTAACACCATCATGGAGCCTATACCCTTGGAATGTAAACTGGAATAGCATTACGCTTAACCTTGTTCTCCACCCTAATACAAATCATTCATTATTTCGTCATACAATTTATTTTCTTAACTTCTGCAGTTGGCAGCTCCAACTTGCTACCTAACGCGCTGACAGAGCTTTTATCTTATGTCCTCAATCTTAAGGTTTAGCAGATGAGCATGATGTTGCAATTTGACATTCATACATTTAAATGCTGCATGCAAAAGCACCAGACCATGTCATGTGGTGTAGGGAAAGCCTCGATAGGTTTAGCAAAGCTTACTCTGCTCTGTCAAAGGTTTGGAATGCAGCACACACTCAAGTTCAAAAGGGTAAAGGTGGTATTCACTTCATATGCGATAAAATAACTGTCATTCACTAAGCCTGCATGCCATGGCTCGACTGCAAAGCAATTCCATCATGAGCAAAAGTGGCTTTGTCCTCATATTAGTCTTTTCTTTCACAAAAGGCTAGAAAAATGTGGGAATAAAGAGCTTACCCACCTCACTAATTTAATTACTCTTAGGACCTTCATGACAGTAATGTAAATATTCCATCATGAGGACCCAAGATACACAGAGTAATTACTTAAGGCTTTCCTTCACATCTCTCAAGACTTTTTTTATTACCCAAAAGCTTTTTAACATTAGCACTCTCTTCCTGACAAATTAAATGAAATTTCATTACTCTAGCCATCCTAATGGCATGAAACTATCAGCTGTTGTATGCCTGGTCTCTCTTCCCCGGCTGCCCCGGCAGATTAATCAAATAGTCAGCCTCAGAGTCAAACTGAGAGGAGCATCGATCCGCAAGTCTGTGTTTGTCTGCGGTCCATTCGTGTGGCTGATCTGAACCTTGAGTGAAAGTCTTATATATTGATCTCCATATGTTAAACATGTATAGTCCATCACAAAACAATTATTCAGAGCAGAAGCAAATGTCTACCTGCTGCTACCTGTGCTTTTCCTGAGAACAATGGTGAACATATTCAAGCTGCATGTATAAGACATATGAAAATATCATTGTTAATGCAGTTGATATTAACTTAATGGGGTTCCCATCTTCCTTTTCACTAATAAAGCGAACTCATAAGATTATAGTAGGGCATATATTTTTTTCTTATCCCACTTTGTGTGAATAGATACATAATGGAATTCAAAATATGCTTTAAGTAGCACTTAATAATATGGAGAGGTTGTACACCAATAAATGGTTTCCATAGATTTGTTATAACCAGCCATTACTTATGATATTTAACACCTTAGGTTTTGTAAGGGTTAAGCTGCTTGGCCTTTGATCTCTCAGGGGTAAGGTCTTGGCAAAGTGCCCCTCCACCACCCCGGGCCCTTAAGGGACTTTCAATCCAATTGCTGGCTAAGAGTGGATGCAGATCTCAAGGTTACACCTGAGTGTTCAAGGGCAGGTCCAAGTGTAATCGGCACTTAGATCATAGATTAATCTTATTTGCTATCTATTAGGCTTGATTCTTGCTTCCTTCTCTCCCCTCCCAAAGCCAGGATTACTGTGATAGTTTAAGATAATGGATTCTTATGGAAGAGGAGGTCAAGAACCATTCTTGTTTCAGAACCTGCAGATAATATGATTAATCTAAAAGCCTCTTTCAAAAGAGGTCCCACCTTCAAAGGCCTAATTGGCAAAAAGGTATAGAATAAATCTCAGATGTTGGCTCTTGGGTGTTTTATTAATTACAATTTTATTCTCTCACCAAGTGTAGGTTATAGAAAATAGAATTTGTATCTACTTCATTCACTTTCTTTTATCAATGTAAACAGGTCTAGTGTGTTTTTTCATTAAGCACATCAGCAGGGATATACAAATGGTTTTTATTTAATATGAAGTTGTAATCTCATATTCTTTAGCTTTCAACCTTTAGGTCCTTGTATATGAATATTATTGATATATAATATAACATATTGATGTTGATGATACTATTTGCTATGTCATAATTGACATTTCTTTAATACAAATAAGCTAGACGTTTTAGTGAGACAGAAACTGATTACTACTTTTAAGCCATTTACAAAATGCTCTATTAACATTTAAAAGCAGACGAAAATGTAGCATCATTGTCCATGCATTACACAAAAGGTTATGTAGCGAGGGATATATTGATTTCACTAAATACAATCTCATTTTGATTCCAAATCTCCCCTGTTGTGATTTCTGCTGTAGCCACAAGCTAAACAGATAACAGATAAACTCTGATAAAATATATCCAAATGTGGCAGGCTCCCTGATAACCTCTGAAGACACGTTGGTTATCTTGTCCAGTCATCAGCAACTGAATATTTATCGCAAAGAACAGACTTGTCTTCCTGCCTGCATGTTTACCAGTTTATACACAAGTTAGAGGTCTTTTTTCCTGAGAAATATCAGCCGATATTTGAACCAGATGCATGTAAACCCTTCACCTGCCCATATACAAATAAATAAGGTAGATATGGAAAGAAATTGTTCACCAATCAAACACCATCTGTTCAAAAACATCTTATCAAGTATATGTAGATGAAAATACCTATTGGTGGCCATTGTTTAACTTGTATTTCCTTCTCTTTACATGATAGACAATCAATCGAAAAGTGTGATTAGGCTCTCCTAAATTAACACAAAAATATAATGCGGTTTATGTTTTAATACCAATTGATGCTTGCGTTTGACTTCAGTTAAACATACTCTCATAAAATCTGTAGAGTAGTTGTGGAGTAGATTTTTGTGTGATAGAACTTCAGTAGTACTTTGAATTTAGCTCCACATGTTATCTTAGAACTGAATGAATAATAGAGATTGTGATTCTTTTTAAAGGCTGAAACTAAGACAATTTTATAAATAATTAATTATTGATTTATTTTTGCCATTAAGCAATTAAATGTCCATCGTAATTTCCTCAAGATCAAGATGGTGTCATCAAATTTCTATCTGTCTATCTGTCTGTCTGTCTGCCTAAATAAATCCAATCAATGCCAGTATAGTACAAATAGTATAAAAATGCTCATTTTACTGTCTAATCCAACAAAGACAAACAGGAAATCTAACTTACACAAGCTGGAGATAGCGAATATTCTGAATGAAGTGATTAACTGGAACCTTTGTGTTAACAATGTCACTGATTATACTTACAGTGTTGGATCTTACAAAGATTTTAAGTATTTCTCTTCCATAGTATAAACCACACCTTCACCTACACCTTGGAGTTGCAGTTCAACATAAGTTATACATCTAAATGACTTTGGCTGCAAATAGGTCAACTAATTTATGGGTTTTCAATGGGTGACATGCTGCATTGCCTTATAAATAGCATTCAACTTAATTATTAGTGACCCAGGAATTACGAGCCATAAATTTAACATGGTGCATTGATCTCCATGACGTTTCACACACATTCTATGTCACATGGCTCCTTCCTCTGACTGGTTTAAGAGCTGAGTATGCTGTGAGGTTGAAATAGATCCTGGATAAAATAGGTCAAGATTGTAATTATTGTTTTTGTAGGTATGTGAGTGATAGAATGTGAATTTATACATTCTGGGGTAAAAATCCAGTCACCTATATAATAAGCAACCTCAGTCAAACTAAAAAGAAATATAATTTCCATTTTGATGATTTTTTTTTTAAAAAGAAAGAAAAACATTGCGTTTTTGAGCCCTGATGAAAAACACAAAAGACTTCATTTAAGCTGGAAAAGGCTGATTTGCTGTATGACAGTGTCCATTTAGTGGCACAAAAATAGGAAATCAATTACATTGCAAAAGACTGTCTGGTTGTATGTTCTTAAGAAATAAGGACATAACCTTTGCAAAGATAGATTGAGGCCTCATTTCCATTCTCACCTGATACTGTCACACCGCTGTGCTCATTAAAACCTGTCTGTCACCCCTCTCTCTCACAAACAGCCCCGCTTTGTTTTCACCATTTATCATTGTCAGAGTTGTCATGACAATCAGAATTATTCACATCTGTATCATTGTTCAGTTTTCTTGATAGTAAAATAGTTGAGTAAAATAATAATAATAATAATAATAAAATAAAGATATGAAAATATAAAATAAATAAATAAAATGCAATAAAAATAAGAATAGCAAAAATAGAAGATAAATAATTATATCTATGGCTGTAAGTATTGAAAACAGTGTTTCAGAGTAGTGTTGACGCTGAGTTAAAATGGCGAGTGACTCACAGTTTCTATCTTACAGGTTATGTCTTTATTTTTGCCTTTAAAGGGAAACTTTTGCTCCCTTTCTGATTTGTTCCTCTAGTTTACTACATTTCAAACAAATTTCATTTCAAAAGAATTTTGCTCTTTGTGGGTTGCAAGTAACCACCATGTAACCACCTGTGGACATACAGTACTTTCTCACAGCATTACTAGAGGTTGTACTGAACAGAATATTTTGTCCCCCAGTTTGATCAGAAAACTAAATGAAAAGCAGAAAATTATCATTTTGTAACGTAATTAAAAAAAAAAGAATGTGAAACCATAATTTGTTCAAACTTCCCACAAAATGATGGAAGCACAGTTCCGGGTTGAATATTTTCTAACTACTGACCAAAAACAAAGCAATGTTTGCCATTAGCATGTGCACAGGGGGTTGTGCATTATCTGCATTTTTCTTTGATAATTGACATGCACATATGTTTAATGGGCAATACTAAGAGAGAGAAGAGAGAGATCTTCAATGAGGTTCACAGATGCAGTTTTCTGTTTCTGCTACTTCCTGTTCTTTTTTAGATTTATTTTGAAAAACTAAATTCATAAGACCTTAAGAGCTTATTACCTTCTGACCATCAAAATCATAATTTCACACCTGTCACTACAACATTTACACCTGTCAGTCTTTCAGATCAAAAGATTATTTTTAAATAGTAGCTTTCATTACAATATGTAAGATACCATAATTGTGTTACTCTTTACTGCAGAGTTTTTCCTAATTTACCCCACAGACCTGGTATTTTTTTCTCTTGGAAGTTCTTATTGACTGTAATTTTCCTCCATATAAGGCTTATATTTTGTGCAGCATAATCATTGCATCAAAATGAAGTAGAATATGCTAATGACTCTAATTGGACTACTAATAGAGACTGTTTCCCCAGCTTTAAGCTTTTGGGGGGTCTGTGTAATCAGTGTAGACAGTCGTTAAGGGAATGGAGAGGCAACTAGCAATGTCAGGAGAGGGCCCAGGCGGTTCCGGCTGACACTACCCCAATCTTCCAGGACCCATTAAATGGCAGTTTCAACACATTACCAACCATAACATCCTTGAATATCACTGATTTTATTTGCAGTATCAAACATTTCATTTCACGCACCATTAATGGAAAAGTGCTGAGGTTCTAATGCTGCCAAACATTTAGTAACTACCTGGACTCAAAGAACCAATTAACTCCAGCGACAACATGGCCAATTAAACACACAAATAGGTGAGTCCAGCATTGGTTACTGCCCTAGTAATTTACTTTTGAATAAACCCAAGCAAAAATAGAAAGTCAGTCTTGGAATGACCAGTTGGAAGGAAGAGTAGTGATGTAGAAGTGGAATTGGAAGATGCTCTTTACCTGTAGTTTAACACATATTCAAGGAAATATAATGTATTGCAAAGAATGATGGCACAAAGATAGCAAAATGCATGATAATAGGGTAGAGATGACAACTAATTTGTCTATAATTCAATTTGACATGTTTTAATAAATGAAACTAACAGCAGCGGAGTGCTTTGTTATATAGGTGAGATGATGACTGGACTATCATGAGCAATCTTTATTTGAATACAGTGAAAATTTATTAAGGTGTCTTTAAATAATTCAAACATGTATTATTTTGTAACATAAACATTCATTATACACTAGATTGCCAGGAATACCTTGCGCTTGTCTCCTGTTATTCGCTTTGTATTTACCAGTTCTTTATCCCACACCACAGTGATGATACGAACCGAGGTGTTGGTTTGCTGCTTTGTGATCTCACCGCTGTAACCTCACAGCCCAATCTAAACTAGGTAATATTTTTTGTATTGATTTTCCACCATGCTTTCAATTATGCTTTCATTGGAAGCCAAAACATGTCAATACACAGCTGATGAACTCTTTAATGGCAGAGGGAAGCAAAGAAAATCAGAAGTTGCTGCGGTTATTTATGTGAGTCATGTCATATCATCGCTTGATAATAGGCTACTAGGGCCATTTCCTCTCTGTGGGTTAGAGGACTGTGAAGAGAACCTTGACACTTAATTACCTCTGAGGTTCAGCTAACTGACCAGATTTGTTACCAATTTACTGTTACACCTGTGTCCATTTAAAATTTGTTTAAAAAGCAAAGCACCACAATGGAGTGCTAATACGCTCCTGGTGATAAACAAGTTCTGTTTAACAAAATTGGATGTTTTATTTGTTATTGTTTTGTTAAACCTGCACTATTTTGGTGTGAGGTGTGTAGCTGTAAACACAAAGCATAGCAGATGTAATAGCAGACATGCTAACAGTGATCTATTTAAAAATCTGGCAGATACTGAACAACGTCATCAGTCCTTTGGTGTCATATTTCTGGCCACCTTTTAAATGTAAGTCCAACTTTCACTCTCCTAATTTTTTAGAAAACTATCAGGATCCAAAACGGAGAAATGCTCCATTTTGTTCACCAGCTAGATAAACTTTGTTTGCCCTTTAGTGCTTTGAAGGTACCATACAGTTCCAATATTTGATATGTCTATGTCATTGAAAACAACTGTTGTTGTGGATCATAAATCCAAAATAATGAGATGAAAGACACCAAAATGCTCTGTAGAGCTGAGGGAAACTGCAGAGGGAATTCTCCGTGGGTCCTTCTTAATGTGGCCCTTCTCTTTACACTAATTTGGTCCACTGGTTATCCAAAAATTTGCAGCCTTAGGATTAAAATACTGGCGCTGCTTATTGACCAAATTTTATGTAAAGCCCTAAAGCACCAAATACCTGTGTGAGAAGTTGTGGATAGTCCTAAAAGCTTCTGGGTGACTAAGACTTTAATCATTGTCAAGTGGCTGCTTGTTGTAACGCACTTCATGCACAAGTTTTATCAATCAGAAGTGTATTTTGATGGTAGTGGATCTAAAAAGGGATGCAACCATCTCACTGATAAATCGAAACAATCTAGTAACCCTGTAGATCAAGGTTTGTACAACTCTCTACTACTTGGCCACTAGAAAATGCAGTCATGCAGTGCTGATGAACTTGGAATATCCGTGCCGTCTGTCAGCAGAATTATCCATAAAACCATAAATGCCCACTTCAGACCCCACATTGTTCAACAGTTCATTAAGTTTCCATTAGACAAATGAAGACTCAAAAAAGGTTTCCTAACCTTAATAACCCCTGGCTGTGAAACCACTGAATGTTATTTTGTTGCCAAGAGAAAATGTAGGATTTGCAGATTTTTTTTTCAATATAAACACTCAGTGACTTTACAAATGAAAACATTTCCTGATTGCATTGATAATAAACAAGATTCGTGATGCATTGCATTTCTTTCAAAACATACTTGCAGGTGCAAATTAATAGAATATAAACTGAATCTTTCAGGGATCCTGTTTCATTGAGGTAAAAGTACACAAAAAGGATACCTCAAAGCCAGTTTGTTTTGTGTTGTATTACTATCATTCTCTTTGCTTGCAAACTAGGTGGACTTTTTACGTTCAGATCGCGGAAATGACCAAACCAATAACTTCAAACATCCAATAATGAAAGTCGTTTATGTGTTTATTATTCTTGCAGTTACCTCTGTCTGGTGATTTCTGGACACAATATGACACAATCTCTGCAGTGCAGTTCCTCCATATTCCATGAATTACTCCCTTGTCCGATGACTCGTGTGTCCAGTAATTACACTCACAATATTAAAGACATTTGGTCCTGTGTCAGGAGTGGGGATGCAGTTGGGTGAGGGTCAGTATTTCACTAAACCGCATATGATCACTGCACCTGGTAATGATGATGAAACAGGACGGATGCAGTGTTTGGCTGCATATTTTGGAGCGCATCTTACAAGGAGCTTATGTGCCAAATCACTTCTCCTCATGCCTGGCCTAGATTTGCTTTCTGTGTTTTAAGACGAATTGGTATCTTTGCTCCTCATCTGTTTATTTTTTATTTGTCTGAGCATGGATTATAAAGGGGAAAAAAAGGATATACAATGTGTTTTTATCAGGTCATGCGTACTTGACATACTGACAAAAATGAAATTGCTCTGTTTCTCTGACTCTTTGCTCATTCTGCGCTGCATATATAAGTGTGTTATAACACAAAAGCTGTCGGACAGTGAGATAGATCTACAATTATCAGTACAATGGCTGAGTATTGTTATTCTGAATACTGTGAAACACACACTGTGTGGACAAGTGAAATGTTCAAATTACAAAAACACTTCAGTGATTACAATGCTGATGAGTAAAGTGCTTGTGATGATAGCAGCCTCACAGTTTGACATCATTACCTTCTTCAAAGAGCACATCAGCATGACATTAAGTAAGTTTCCATCTACTTGTTTTTAATTCACATTTTGTCATATGCCATTTATACACTTGAATGGAAATACCCCCCAAAATAAAAATGTAAATATTGCTAAATGTCTTCATGCTTGTCTGAGAAAGCCTCATCTTTGACAAGTTTTTACAGTAGCAGAAGTAAGATGTGCAAAGGGGTAACAGCTTTTTCAGATACACCATGACTTTGCAGGATCTGCGTTGGCCTCATGTAGTCTTGTTTTACTTCCAGAAGTGTAGATGCAGAAATAATGAACCGTATTTTTACAACTGAACATAGCATCTCTAATCCACCAGAACCTGAATTACAGAGCTGGACCTAACAACTGTTGTCACAAATCAGTTTATTTTCAAATGACAAGCCACCAAAGCTTTGCAGAGCTCAGCGATTCATTCTTTACATTTCGAGTAAATTGAAAAATACTGAATTTGACATTGTATTGAACTACAAATCATCAAATTTCAGAAGCTGTAACCAGTATATTTGCCAGAAAAATAAACTTACAATCGTCAATTCATAAATTAGCAATGCTAATTAACTGTGCAACGGCAAACTACGAACAGTAGTTTGAAACCCTTATTCATAATATATTTCATATACAGTGCATGTATATAAAAGTTAGGTTTTATGATGAAATCATCGATTACGGTCAAAGAAAACATTTTTGCTACATTTGATGGAAGACTACATCCCCCAGCTGTGATGCATAGATACTGTAGTCATGGTCTGGGTAAATGGTAAACGAATTTGTTTTGCATCCTGCATAGTTTATGCTTTATGCCAGTAAATTACTTTGGTTATGTAAAGGAAAGATTGTGTTTTTGTGAAATATTGAGCTTTTCATTAAGTAATAACGTCAGACTTAATCCTGAGTTAGATGCTACAAGCAAATATTCTTACAAACAAAACTGATCAAATACAGTGTGAGTGAACGTTACGTTAATATATTCAGCATAAACGTTCTCTGATGTTACTGACGCATACAAAATCTCTATTATGTGACACAATCCAGATTGCACTGCATTTCTTCTAAACAAGTTGCAGATTGTTGTTGTGAATTCCTTTTAAGTAAGTGCAACTTAAAGTAGCCCGGGTTGAGAGCTTCAGCCTCATATCGTTTTGCATATTGTCTTTCTGACTTTTTGGAACTTTGGTTTAGAATTTTGGATGGAAATGTACAGTTTGCATTCATTGCAAAAATTATGAACAAGCAGTAAAATATTTCGTATTTCGAGTAAACTGGTCCCTGGTAGCTTTGCAATTATTTGTAAAAATACCTCTTCTAACCTTTAATCTACCTTTCTCTCTTTCCCCTCTCCTCTGTCTCTCACACACACCATTTTATTCCCGTCCTTTTTTTTCACCTCTGGGGTAGACATCGAGTAGTATCCCAGCTTATTGTTTAGGAGCAAAGGGGTAGCCAAAGGCCAGGTAACTTGGATTTGACTGGTGTATTCTCTTGTCCCACTGGACGCAAGATACAAATCAAGTTGCTTTGACCCCATTGTCCTCTCCACACTCCTAGTCCCCTAAAGGCAATACTGTGGTATGGGATCCTTTTTCCCTTTATTTATTTTTTTCCCTTCGTATGGCTGCTGCTAAAGCCATAAGGTACATACATTTCCTTGGGTAAACCATCTGACATTCAGGCCTAGAGTCAGCTAACATTTTGATATTAAATGGTGTTTACCCATTGTGATAGCGTAATAATCAGCTGGACAGGTTCTTTGGTTGATCCTCCATATTAATGAACACATTTTTTATTTATAATCAGACTCCATTTTGTTTTGTTAAGCTTTCCCCTTCAATTACCACTCTTTAAAAATCCATAGATTCTACCAGTGGTTTAACGGCCTTTATATTGTATATATGCTCATAAGCAGTTCTTGAGTGAATTATGGCCTTATGTAAAGAAATAAACCCAGATTCCTTAACAACACAGGATCCTCAGACACACCACTAGCTCACTCAGTGATGTGGCTTCATCTCACCACAGAGGCTGAATCTCTTTTTCATGTTTCGCTGACCTTTCCAAGTCTTAATGAAATCAGTCTTCACTTAAAAACAAATAAGTGCATTTCACCCCCTGTTAGCCTGCAGATCATGCCGGTGACCTTTGAACTTAATTTTCTTTTCAAACATATATTCATAGGTGTCACCCTTTTCTTCCATGATGTCCAAGTGTCACAGGTGTTGAGGTATGATTAAAAATATGATAATGTTCATATGCTGGTTCAAAAATCCTTTGACAATGAAAGGAATAAAAAAACAGGAGCACAAAAAGATTTTTTTTCTTTTTTTTTTAACCATCTGATAAGATGTATTGACATTTTTGTAGCTGTCCCAATGTTGTCATGATTTGAAATGTTAGAAATAGGTTTGTGCGAGGCTTGTTTTGTTTCTCTAACAAAATGACACCACCTATCATGAGCCTTTGATGTATTTCATAATCATAAGATGGTAATGCTATTGGTTAATTAATAATTCCATACTTCACAGCAGTTTGCCACCCTATTTATGTTTGGAACATACAGACATGTTTTCTGAGAGCTTCATGTTTTTGAAAGGAGATCAATCACAGACAAGACTGAACTGGGGAGAGTTAAAAAATTCTGGCAATAAGGTGACTAGACTGTGGTACCTGTGACATTATACTCTGTAAAAGCACCTTAAGCAGAAAGATCAATAACAGAGCTGGATGGACATTGTGTCAGCAAGTCTACCTAGGCTGTCATCCTTGGAACTAAAGAGAGGTGACTGAGGAGTGGTGTTGCTGCTTCTTTTAGTATTGCGTGAGTTTGTTCCTGATTTGTTGAGCATGACAAGCTTGAATAAGTGTGACAAATCTGTAAAACAGACTACATAAATCTGATGTACATGACTGTATCCAAATTCAGAGAGAGACGAGATTACAGGAGAAGTGCAGCTTTTGTGTAAAGATGTATAATAAATACCAAAATGGACGATTTTACGTTTCCATTTCATTTAAACCAAAACAATTATTGAAGTTTTGAATGGATTACATTGACCATTTGATGGTGTCCACTGGATGAAATCTATTTACTTTTCCTCTTATGGCACTAGCAGGTTGACATTTTTGGTTTGAAGTTAAATAGCTGCGTAACTATCAAATAGATTGCTGTAAAACCTGGCACAGACATTTATCATCACCAGAGGATGATTTGTAATAAGTTCCCTCATCATCATATGAATAGAGTTATAATTGTATTTTGTTGACTACTTCAGGCGATGACCAAATAGCTGTTAACCTCACCCCATAATCCACAGTGGCATTTAGTGTTTATTGCAAAACAGAAAAGGTTAGGATGCTAACTTGTTAAATTAAGACTGCAACCTTGGTAACATTATACCTGCTAAACATCAACATGCTAGCATTGCCACTGTGAGCATGTGCCATGTTAAGGTGAACATTTTCAGCCAGACATAGCTGTAGCTCTCATCTCATTTCTTCGTATGTATTACAGATTTGATATTAATGACTGCATGAACATAGGAAAAACTGCAGTCATGCTTGGAATATCACTTAAAGTTAATTACACAGCCCGTCCAAAGTCATTGTGTTTAGGAAGTAAGATTTAGGCGTGGCATCTGTTTCTTGTCATACAAGGCAAACAATTTAGCCCTTTAACCCACCTTCGACCACCATCCTTATCAGCACCTTTCCTACAAAGGGTTAATTCAATCATGTCAAGGTTCTCTGCTCTGTTGCTTGCCTCTACCATCATACTTTAGGGGCAGCGGAGCGTCTCCTCATTGATGGCACCTTTGGCTTCACAATAGAAGCTAATTTGTTAGAATCTTTCACAGGTCAGGGGCTGCTTAAAGGCGAGGAGGGCGCCTTGGCCACCGGAAAAATAAAGCCATCCACTGAGTTGGAGGGGGCAAATTAAATGCCCAGTCATTTTATGACCATAGACATAGAAAACATAAATATCCATTTTCTTGACTTCAATACAGTCCAGGAGATCTTGCCAGCCATCCCAGTTAACACAGGTTAATAGATTGATTCCAGTGACATGGCTCATAATGAACAGTAAATTGTTTTATCTCTTAAGTCTTATTTGGTCAGCCAGGAAAACATATGAGGTAATATGGCTGAGGCTAAATGGAGCGTATAATAGATCTCTCACTAAGGCATAAGGATAGGTTGATGGCAGGGCTATGATTAATGAAAATAATAATGCTCTTGAAATTGAAATTTTTCTCTCTTTTTTTTGGCCCTTTCAACCCTATCCTGCTATGGTCATTCTGACTGTTCATGCACAATGAGATTGATGTGTGATTGCTAGCATCTTTATTTATGTCTATTGGGTCATTTTCTCAGAAAGGTCTATTCTAGTCATTATAGAGACTCCAGCTTATAGAGAACTCTTACCTCATAGTCAGAATTTGTGTAACGAGAGTGCAACAAAAAATGAAAGGATCTATAATTATTATATACCCTCACTGACATTTTTTAAAGCAAAGCATTGTCAGAACAGTCACATAAAACATTCCTTTTTCTCTGTACTGTAATATGCTAATAACTTTCAAGCTGACTCTGCACTTATTTTAAAGACTATATTAAAAAATCAAATGAACCAATTACATTTTCAATATCTAGTGTTTACTCATTTAAACACATCAGCTCAGTGGAACAGCTCTTTCTACCTTCACTTGACCAAGGAAAAAAACTTGCAAAAAAAAAAAAATCAATGACTTTTAATTCCGCACTATTGATATGCTTAGATAATGCAGCAATTGAACTGTGCTTCTGCCAGTAGTGATGAGGAGCAGTAGATGAAGAGTAATTGGGCCCTGACCCTTGTGTGCCTTGGCCACCGTATCGCCCGAGCTTCCCCCAACACATTCTCTCCTACAAGCAGGAGGGCTCATTTTGCAAACCCTCGGTTGTGGCAAGGTGATAAATTACAGTTCTTAACTATCATTGATTACTCAGTGTTTCTCCACTTTCTGTGACAACTGTTCAGTCACTCTGAATGGCTCTTAATGGCACATTAGAGAGAAGAAAGCATACAGTTTCCCCAACATTGATTATACTTGCTTGTTGCTTAATAAAGACAAACTGACATGCACTACACTTTAGTCGCCTGTAACCAAGTAAAGACATATAGACCCATATCATATAAAACAATGAGATATCACTGATTGTAAGATACTTTGGAGGTAACTGATTCCAGCACACCTGGGAATGCAATTATTCTCCATTCATCCGCTGGTAAAATGCAGTAGTCCAAATAATTCCAAACTTTTGTTCACTGCATTCAAAAAAAAATTCACTAAGAATACTCTGTATCAAAAGGATGAGGAGAATCTTGCTCCCAAGAAACCAAGTTGTTGAATTAGCTATAGAAACTAATCTTCAACACTAACCAATTCTACAAGCTGTGAACATTTAATATTCAAACTTATTTCACAGACATCCAGACATCAGTTCAACATGTTCCTTGGTTCATCGTAGTATGGTAGCACTGCTCTCCAACACGCATATGTGTTGAACATCTAATGTTTCTAGTCATAATAATAATAAAAAAATAAATAAATAAAATAAAATATGTAGTAGTTATGTTTATTGTCTCGTATCTTCCACCTAAAATCACAAAATAGTGAAGATTGAAGTGTCCCGTTGTTAAACATTAAATTTGGAAGCTGTACCCTTGAAGATGTGATCTTGTAGTGAGTTTGTCCAGAGTGGCTATCTATTCAACTCTTGGATGGATTACCATGAAATCATGCATAGACATTGTTTTCCATGGAGTAAATCCTGCTGACTACTAATGTCCTGACTTTTCCTCTTCGACATGTGTTGTTTTGAAAGAAATGTGTCAACCACTGTGTATTGTACAGACATTATTATTCACCTCAGGATGAATATTGCTAAATTTCTTGATATTTTACTTTTCATCTAGTGCCATAGTCATATCGAACTTTGGTTTGTTCAGTACTTTGATTTAAGACCAGATGCCTGCTAATCATATTACTATCAACTGTACTTTATGAAGAGTTAAATTGCAAATGTTTGAAGATTTTCGAGTTACAAGGAGCTTTACAAAGATATAGAAAGAAGCAATAATACAAGATAGTTAATACATAAAAGTAGAACTGACACAGCAATAAAGACAAGTGAAGTATTAATTACCAAAACTGTCTGAAAGCAAGTACATCAAAAAATGGAAGAATAACCCATTCAGGAGAAAACAGTTCTTTAAAAGTACAATTTTGAGAGAAATTTAAATGAAGAAACAGAGCCACTTTCCTCTGGCAGTCGAGGCCCTGACTGTGTCTCCTCTGCTTTTTAAGCCTTGACCTAAGAATGACTAACAGGCCTCTGCTGGAGGATCTCAGGCTGCAGTATCAGAGCTTCATAACCCAGTGATACACAGCAAACACTGAACTTGTACAACAGTAGTATGTTAGCATTACTTTAACATTTCGCTGCAAGTACTGCTGTGCCTCTGAACATCTTCACAGAGCTGCTAACCTAATTGTAGACTCTTAGTCTTGTTTATCAACACATGACCTTCGCTGTCCAGCCATATTTATACAAGGAGTCCTAACATGTGCTGGGAAAGTGCTGCTTCCCTATAAGGTATCGGCAATGATTGCTAGGCTGTTCAAGGTGAGGAAAGTCTAGTTTCTCCCAGGTAAAGAACTTGGGGATGACTGACTCAAGAATCTAACGATCCACTGGGATCTATAGTATTGCATCCCGAGTGTTGGATGTCTACAAACTCCAGCTGTCAGTCTCTTCATTTAATGTCCTGCGTTATTCAATTGACAGTGACACTGTAATGATGGCGATGCATTGCTGTGTGCTGAGGCTCAGACACTCAAGTGTAACCCACATCCATGTTTTTGAGGAGACATTCAGTATTTAGGCCTTTATTAACTTTACTCTTCTTGGGGCAGTCAATATGGACCCTGTCTACAGCCAAGAAAGGAAAGCTTGTTAAATCTTGAATGTATTAGCATTTTACCTCATTTATCTGCTTTTTGCAACCAATGTGTGTTTCATCTGCCTCTAACTTGAAAAAATCTGGGATCCAGTGGTATCCTAAGTTTAAAATAGATGAGACGATTCTGGTTGGGGGATGTTATTGCAAAAATCAGTTTCTAAGTGGTTCTACTGTAACACAACAAGTTGAAGACAAACATTAACAAATTCTTATTTTTAGTAAAACCCCACTGAAGTTTCTCACAACAGCACATTGACATTTAATGAGGTTGTTGTATTTAAAGCATTAAATAAGAAAATGAGCACAAAAAGTAAGTGGAATAATCGTGTCTACATTATATAAATACTGTCTGTCCACAGCAGAGAGAGTGGGCCTCTTCTGATGCACAAATGCTTATTGACCTAACGGGCGTGACGGTAGTGACTTCCTGTTGGGCTTGTGAAGTTTCAAGATCCCCTGAGATGAACTGGACTGATTCAAAGAAAACAAGATAGTAATCCTTGAGTTATGTTATTAAGCCAACAGGGAAAAACTGAAACTAAAAGTATTTAAGACAGTGCTGAGATTATTTTTTGTGTTTTATTTAACCACCGTATGCCAAATTTAGTGCAGAATGAATAATTCTCCCATATTTTAACATGAAATCCATGTGCTATATGATACAATGATAAATGTGTGTATTTGTGTACAAATAATTAATGTATCCTGGATTTTAAGTCACGTAAAATGTGGCTCTAGGTTGTGTATCTTTGTCTCAGTCACTCATCTGTCTGCTTGGTGCCTTATTTCACGAGATAAAGCAAATAGGCGTGCTGTGTGTGTGTGTTTGTGTCTGAAAAGCCAAGGAAACCAGTTTTGACATTTCTGTCAGCTTGTGACCCACTACTTATAGGACTGACCCAGTCCATCAACAAAATGTCACAGAAGACAAATCAAAAAACAAAAGAAATGAACCCTCATTTGAATATGGATAATATCATAATAGTGGCAGGTTGAGGAGTCTATAAGATGCCGTTGGAAAGAT